>JAFISB010000114.1:0-127203 GCA_022560015.1 Diplodia mutila | reverse complement strand
CCGTAATCCGTTCGAGTACTTTTCTAAGGTAGTTAAGTAAAGAGATAATACGGTAGGACTTCGGGTCCGCGGTATCGTCTTTTCTCTTTTCTAAGATTATCCCGGTAGCCGTACGCTAGTAAACGGGGTAGTACCCGTAGCTAAATAGTATATCTAACTATAAGTAAACCCGTCGATATTAATACGTTTTATAGACGTATAGATTATTTTACGTTTAACGTCGTTCGTAAGCTTATATACTAGATAAATATTATTCTTAGTAGTATATCGACTTATTATAATATCTACGCGCTAAGTAAGATAAAGCGCTAGCTAGATTATACTCTATAGCTACGAGTAGCTAAACTAGGCGATATACTCTATAGCGATACTATTTAGTTTACGTAGTAAGGTTTAAACGGCGGGCGCTATACGTTTATTCTTACTAATAATACTACTAGCTATTACTAGGGCGAGGCGTTCGCTAATAAAAGTAACGTAGCTAACGCTCTTATTCGTTATCTAAATATATAATATAACTAAATAGAACGTTATATACGCGTTTTACGTATAGATAAGAGTCGTAAACTAGATATAATAAAGCTTAAGGCCTTTTATAATACTAATAGTATAGTTCTCTAACTATCTATATTTTACTATATAATAAAATAAAGATATACCTCCGAATTCGACCCTCGAAAATCGCGCTAAGACTAATATTATTTAAAAGCCCTCGATTTTCTTAGCTAAAATCTCGATTCTTAGCTTCGTAGCCGTACGCGCTATTGCGTTATACGTGGAAGAAGTAGTATCCTTAAAGGTCTCTAGCTAGTGCGACTTCCGCAGTCCACCTACCCACCTAAACCTTAGCGAATTCGGCTAAAATTATATATAGAGTAGGAGAATATATAGAGCTAGTACCGTATAAATTTATATTGCAATCGGGCCCCTCGTTGCGGTATAAATCTACTTTATAGCCTAGTAGAAGCCCCTTTTTACTCTTCTATATAGAGTTTACGCGCTCTCCGCCCTTAAACTAGGCGCACGCTCGAAGCCGTAGTAGAATAAGAACCTTCTAGAACTTAGAAGAGAACTACGACGGAAGGCGGACGCTTATAAGACCCGACGCACTAAGTCTAATAAGCGCGAGTAGCTTTCTAGCCGAACTACCTACTTCGCGGCTATAAAACGGGCTAAACGCGAGTACTAGAACGCGTTTCTAGAAAACGAGACCCCGCAGAATATCTTTAAAGTAATAGCTTATACTAAGCCTAGAGCGTACGACCGAATCCCCGAGATTCGTAGTCCTACGAACGTGCTAGAAGATACGTTTCCCGAGAAGTATTTAGCCCTCCGGAACGGTTTATTTCCTAAACTACCGGATGTAGCCCCCTTTAACTAGACGGACTATAGCCCTAAACAATAGGACTAGCCCGATCTAAGCTTTAAGGAAGTCGAAAATGCGTGTTCTACGTAGATAAAAGGGAAAACACCCGGTCCGGATACTATTACGCAAGAGATAATTACCTACGCGTATAGAGTATAGTCGGATCTCTTTTATTAGGTCTTTTCTACGCTATTTAGCTACGGGTACCACCCCGTTTACTAGCGTACGGCTACCGGGGTAATCTTAAGAAAGGGAAAAGACGATACCGTAGACCCGAAGTCCTATCGTATTATCTCTTTACTTAACTACCTTAGAAAAGTACTCGAACGGATTACGGCTAAAAGGCTAGAATATCTAGCGGAGACTACGAACCTCCTCTATCCTTTATAAATAGATAGACGGTTAAAGAAATCCGCTATTAATGTAGCCCTCCTCTTAGCGAATAAGGTAGAGGAGAACCGCCGTCTTAAACGTAAGACCTTTATCCTACTCTTAGACGTAAAGAGTACCTTTAACTACGTCGCCAACGAATAACTTCTAGTAATAATAGCCCGAATAGGTATACTACTAAACCTACTCGCGTAGGTTAAGTCGTTTATATCTCTTCGGATATTAGGCCTCGCGTTTAACGAAGAGGTAGAAGAGTATAGCCCGATAGAGACGGGTATCCCGTAAGGGAGCCCGGTCTTATCTATTCTCTTTTTAATCTACCTTAGAGAGCTCTTTCCTAAGTCTCTCGTTACCTACCTCTCTTATATCGACGATATTACGTTAATAGCTAGCTCCGGCAGCTTTAAACGCAATAAGAAGATTCTAGAGTAGGAGGTAAAAGAGCTCTATAAACGCGGGGCGGAAAACTATATCGAATTCGACCTTAGAAAGACGGAGCTTATAAACTTCGGATCTTCTAAAGCGAACTCCGAGGCCTAGCTTACTACTATTACTCTACCTACGGGGGAGATAGTTAAGCCGGGTATTAAGATTCGATAGCTAGAAATCTACTTCGACCTAGGTTTTACCTTTAAGAGCTACGTCTCTACGAGGATTAGCTAAGCCCGATCCGCCTTTTACCGGATATCTCGATTAGCTAATATCGAACGGGGTTTATCCCCCTACGCTATATACTAGCTATATCTAGTATACGTTACTACCGTAGCCGATTACGGCTTAGAAATCTACTAGAAAAACTAGGCGCAGTTCGAAAGATAAGCAAAACTCCTCTAGAATCTAGTACTTCGTAAGATTCTAGGGGTATTTAGAACGGCGCCTATTATTTCTTTAGAAATTAAGAGTAGAATCCCTCCCGTAGGCATCCGCCTAGATAAACGAGTCCGGAAATACGCCCTCCGGACGAACTTAATTGGAGAAAACCATCTAATTCGAATCTAACTAGAGAATATTAATACTAAACGACGGGATACTTTTAGGCCTACGTAGTTAGAGAAGGTTAAGCTACTTAGAAAGACGCAGCTAGCGTCTTTAGAAGTAGTAGATCCGCACCTCTTTCCGCTATAGGCTAAGAAGTTACCCTACTCGGCAACGGTTAGCTCTTTAGATAAAGAGGCGCAGGCTAAGGCCTACGTCTTAGAATTTAAAAGGGCCTTCTTTAATCGTATAGCTATCTATTCCGACGCCTCCGTTCTATCTCCGGGTGGAAACGTAGGGGTCGGCGTAGTTACGTACGATTTTAGCTAGTTAAAGGACGAGCCCTTAGCGAGAGTTAGTACGAATCTAAGTTCCGAAAACCTAGTCTATAACGGCGAGATAGAGGGCCTTATAAGAGATCTTAAGTCCGCCGTTTCTAAGGGCTTTCGTTTCCGAGATATAAGAATCTACGCGGATAATTAAGCCGCGATTCTTAGGCTAAAAACTTTCTAAAATACGCCCGGATAAGTATAGCAGGTCCGGGCTATTAAGCTAGCTACTACGCTAGTAGGGAGAGGGAATACCGTCTCTCTAAAATAGTATCTAGGCTATTAAGACGTTTTAGGTAACGAGGCCGCCAACGTACTAGTAAAACGAGCTACGAAATACCCTATCCGGAAGACTACTACTTTACTTAACTTCTTTAAGAGTTTAGTAAAGCAGCAGACCTTTACGGACTGGGAAAAGCGGCTTAAGTTAGCGCCGGAATCGGCTTATAAACGGACTTTCGAGTTAGCGATAGGGCGGAAGATTAAGGCTCCTACGAAAGTACGAGAGATAGCCTCCGCCTTTTATTAACTAAAGATCGAATACGGCTACTTTAAGTCCTATCTTTATCGCTTTAACTACGCCGAGGACGATACGTGTAGGTATAGCCGAACGGCTCGCTAAATACCTCGCTATTTACTTCTTAGCTACCCTCTCTATCGGGACCTAAGAGTCCCGATTAAGAACGTACTTAAGAAGTATAGAATCGAATTAACGGACCTCTTCTCTACGACTCTAGAAATTAGCTTAATAGCTAAATTCTTAGAAAAATTAAAGATTACTACCCGGCGGTAGCAGTTAAACGACCTACCTAATAAGGTTTAAATACGTACCGCTATCTACTCCTTTATTTTTCTTACTTTTCTTACTTTTCTCTATGTTTTTCTACTATTTCCTCTATATCTAGAGGTGATAAGCTCTTAAGCGTACTATTCCTTATACGAATTCCGAATCTAAGTACCGAACGCCTACTTAAATAGATAGATAGAAACGGGCCTAGCCCCGTCTCTAATAGTCTAAGACTCTAGAGAGACGTTAAACTAAATAAATAAATAAATAAAAATACTAAGACTAGCGACGACGATAATAGTAACTATAGTCTACTAGGCCTTAGACTTATAGGCGCGTTTAATATAGTATTCGCTAATAATTACGATATCTACTAAAGCTTATTTAGCTACGTCTTTAAGACTATCGGCGGTATCGTATTATTTAAAAGTAGTAAGTAGAGTCTCGTTATAATCTTATCTATAGAAGTAAAGTATATCGCGATAATCTACGCCGCGAAGAAGGCTATCTAGCTTAAAGAACTTCTTAAGAAGTTACGCTACGACCTTTTAAATACTAATATTATTTAGCTATAAAGTAATAATAAACTAGCGATTACGTTTACGAGACCTAATTACTATAATAGTAATAGAACTAAGTATATTAATATCTATTAGTACTATATTCGCGAGTAGGTTACTAATAAGAAGATCTAGCTATTATATATAAATACTAACGATATAATTACTAATAGATTAACTAAGCCGCTTATATACGCGAAGTATAAGCGCTTTATAATTCTTCTAGGCTTAAAGAAGCTACTATAATAGAATAATATAATATAAGTATAAACGAATACGTTATAATAGTTTAAGATATCTTATAAACTATAAGATTAATACTATAAATAACGAATTAACGTTTATTATAAATAACTAGAATATATAGATATATTATAGTACGATTTAGAAGTAGTTTTCTTATAAAATATATCTTAAATAGTCGTTTTATAATAATCTATAAGGCCTAAAGAGTATAATCGACACCGCTAGGCGGTGCCTTAGTAATTAGACTATAGCTAGATTATTTACTTTATACTCGATTAGGCTTAGCGTAGTTTATAGGCGGGTGGTTATTACTACTATCTACTCTACTCTCTAATCGATTATCCTTCGCGTTTATTAGGTATCTTTTTACATGTGGCTGGAAGTGACGTAATCGCTTTTACGTCTGCCGGGATGGTAGGAGGAAGCGTAGCGGGGTGCGGGGTAATATGGTGTAGATATGGCACCCTAGCTTTAGTGTCCGCGGCATGCAGCTATAAGCTTACCATTGCGGCTCCTAAACAATTAGCGTCTCAACCTCGATTCTGCACGGGGCCGATTCAATCGTTAATGGAACATGGTGTAAATGAAATGTGGCGTTATAAAGCTCTCAACGTGGTTACCACCACGTCTGAACAAAAGCTCCAAGTGCACGAACATGTAGCAATACCAAACGAGCCGACCTATGCTTTGTTGGTGTTCTGCTTTCGTGTAGTTAGCGGTGCCTAAGGTTACAGCACATCAGGTTCAAGTGGCGCGGAAGCTCCAGCACGCAGCATGTTGTCACTCAATGGTGATTGATGTTCAAGCTACACCCGACGCTAGAATACCGTTCCTTTCAATGAGGATTCCAATCCACAGTGCGCAAGGCGCTCCAATGCTCAAAGCATCCACTCCAGAGGGATGTGAGTATGCATCTCGATGATGTACTTCGTACCCTTGAACATGAACGTCTGGCCCGCCTTCCACTCCAGTAAAAGGATCATGCGGTCCAGCGCGCCGGAAATGTCGCCGAAGGTCACGATCCAGCCCAGCCCCTCGACCCTCACAACGCCCGAGTGGAGCGACTTCGCCAGCGGCCGACAAAGCTTGCCGGGCTGACGCAGCCAGGCGATCAGCGGGAAAGCCGCATCGGCGTGGGCGGGATACGACTCAGAAGGGATGAAGACCAAGGCCTCGTTGGAGTACCTCATCACCATGGGGTGCTTGCGCCACGCCCTATCCGGGTACTGCCACGGAGGTTCGATCTCGAGAGTGACGGGTGGCTGAACCGGGCATACTGGTTGGACTGGCTGATGAAAATTCTCCTTGAGCTCCTCTGCAAAGCTGTTAGGAAGCTCGGATGTGTCACGGGGACGGTCTACGAGAGTACCTGGAGCGTCCTCGGTGCGGGGATCCTTGGAAGTGCTGCTGTCTCTACTCTTCGATGCGCGCCGGGCCATGTGACGCAGGAGCTCGCATCGGAGCGACTCCTCGCGAGCGAAGTGGTTGGCTGTGGATTGGCTGACGGTCATGGTGTGGGCCAATCCCGGTGGGTGTGGGAGTTGCGAATAAGCGTATGTGTCAGTATGTCTACTCAGGTTGAAAGCGCACTGTCGGTAGCAATATTGTGGGTCCACCAGCAATCCTCGCAACGGTCGCCTTGCAGATGTTCGGCGTATGCTTCCAGATACTGCGCGCCGACGTACGATGTTCGCTCGATGGCGTCCAGAAGCGCGTAAAAATCCGGGAGAGAGCGGTGGAGAGGTTTCGCGATGGGCGCAGGTGGCTCGCTGTTGTCGGTAGCTGGTGGTTCGCGATAGAGATATGGCGAAGAGGAATATTCGGTTGAGGCTGGACCCTGAGATGTCTGGCTGGCACACGGTTGCGAAGACGATGGCGGCGTCGGCAGTTGTGAAGCCGCGCGTTTGTCTGCCGAAAGGTCCATGTCCACTTGGGAAACCGCCGGGTGGGAAGGTGCGTCGTGAGACACCGGTCGCTCCTTCCTCTCTTCGGGCAGGGCCGTGTACAAAGTCTCCAACATCTTCGACCACAACGCGTACGATCTCTCGGAAAGACAGTCCGCCTTCGCAATGAGCTGCAGCGCAGCCGTACAGTCGACTTCGTTCTCGAACGGAAACCACCGATTCAGCCTGCTGTTGTTGCCGCCCGCCACCTGCTCGGGATCCTGTGACGTGGGAGCCTCAATCCCCAGCTGGAAGTTCACCTCCCACGTCAACTCTTGATTCAACTCGCGCTCGGCAGTCGGCACCATGCCGTCCTCCCACGACAAACGCTCGGCGATAAGGAAAAGCTTCTGTCTATGAGGAGAAGGGAGAAACCTGTCTTTGCGGCAAGCGGGGCAGACAAAGCGATGCTCGGGGGAGGCCGGGTCCCCGCGATGGTGGAGAACGTGCCATGAACTGTACGGCATCAGACCGAGAGGATATGGCACGCTGTGGAAGTTCTCGCCCACGTCCGACTCTGGGTGATTGCGATGCTTCACGCGGGGCTTGTAGGATCTATGCACATATGCATCGACGCGCGCGACGGGTGTTGGGACGCGGCGCGTCCTTTTCCGCGGCCGTGGGGGCGACGAAAGGGCATTGGGGCTTGATGCAGCATCGCCCGGGGCCCCGTCAATAGTCGGGTCAGTATCACGCCTCCTGCGAGGCATGTGTGCAATTGATAGCGTTGAGGAGGGTCTGGATGCGCGATGCGCGAGGTGCAGGACTGGAGTTGCGCTACGTGGGCCGTCGACACGCGGGGACGGACGCGCTGCAGCTGCGGCCGCCTGCTGGCACCAGCTCCTCCCCGGCTCTCGAAAAAGTTCCCGCATCACCCCTCCGTCCACTCGATCAAACCACGACTGTCCTGCATTATCTGCCGCTCTGCACCCGCACTATGAAGCCCCCCAGCGCCTCCCTGTTTGCCTGCGCTCCGTGTCGCTCCGCCTTGTTGCGCTCCCGCACCTCCGCTGCGCGCCAGCCCCGCACCCACCTCATCCCGCGCCGCCACTATGTCAGGCCATCGACAGCTCCGAAGCCGCTGCTGGACCTAAAGCACATCCGCCAGAACCCCGGCCTATACGAGCAGAACTGCATCGACCGCAATTACAGGGGCCAGAGCAAGCATTCGTGGGAGATTATTGATTTGTTTGACCAGTGGAAGGAATGCCAGCTCAACGCCCGCCAGCTACGTGAGCGCGGCAACCTGCTGCGCCGCAAGCTCTCCAATGCGGCCTCCCTCAGCGGCGACACCACGCCTGAGCCCGACATGGACCAAGACGCCTTGAAGGCCGAGGGAAAGCAGATCAAGGACAAGCTCACTGGCATTGAGGAGAAGGAGAAGGAGCTCGTCGACCGTATGGAGAGCTTGGCTCTGGAGCTGCCGAACCTGAGCAGCACCAACACCCCTGTCGGTGACAAGCCCGAGGTTGTTGGCTACATCAACAAGCACCCTGATCGCCAAGGCGAGGACGCCACCGACAGGGTGTGGAAGTCGCATGTTGTCATCGGCTCCGAGCTGGGGCTGCTGGACTTTGCCGGCGCCGGGACAACCTCTGGCTGGGGATGGTACTATCTCTTGAACGAGGGGGCGATGCTGGAGCAAGCTCTCGTCCAGTATGCCTTGACAGTCGCCAGGAAGAGAGGCTGGAAGCCCGTCTCGCCGCCCTCGATTGTCTACTCGCACATCGCCTCAGCTTGCGGCTTCCAGCCGCGCGACCAAAACGGCGAGCAGCAGATCTACGCGCTGGAGCAGGCCGAGAAAGACAAGGCCAAGCCTTCTCTCGTACTTGCAGGCACTGCCGAGATCCCTCTGGCTGGCCTCATGGCTGGCCAAACAATTGAGGATGCAGAATTACCTCTGAAGATGGTTGGTGTCGGCAGGAGCTACCGTGCCGAAGCTGGAGGAAGGGGAGTGGACACCAAGGGCCTGTACCGGGTACATGAATTCACCAAGGTTGAGATGTTCGCTTGGACGCTGCCCGACACGCACGAGGGCGAGGGCTTCTTTACAGAGCGCGGCATCGCGCACTCCGAAGCCGTGTTCGACGAGATGCTGTCGATCCAGACGGAAATTCTGGAGTCGCTGGGACTGCACTGTCGCATCCTTGAGATGCCTTCAACCGACCTGGGAGCCAGCGCGTCGAGGAAGCGTGACATTGAGGCATTCTTCCCATCCCGCCGCGAGCGTGACGAGGGATGGGGTGAGGTCACGTCGACATCCATCTGCACCGACTACCAGAGCCGGCGGCTCCATACCAAGGTCCGACTCGAGAAGGCTGGCCGCAAGTTGGACTTCCCTCACACGCTCAACGGAACGGCAATGGCGGTGCCGAGAGTGCTAGCCGCCATTCTTGAGAACAATTGGGACGAGAAGACAATGACTGTGACGGTGCCGGAGGTGCTTCGGCCGTTTATGGGCGGCATGGAGACGATTGAGAAGAAGCGGATGTCCTGAAACACGCGTGAACGGTCAGAGCCTGCCACGGAAGACCGAATAACCGGGGCAGGCTGACGATCAGTCAGAGGAATCGGGCCACGGCGTTTTCCAGAAGGTGGCCTCGCGCGGCTGTACCCGCCGAGCAGCGGTGGGGAAACGCAAGCGAGTGGATTGCTGTCTCACTTTTTGATGTGCAACACCACGACTCGGATTTCCACGTGGTGGGCTGCTTTGTTGTCTCAGCACAGCTGTACAGTATCATCGTCGTCCAGGGTCGGTATGCCTGGTGATGCAATGTTTGGAGGCCTCACAGCCCTACAAGGCTGGCGGGAGGAGCGCGTAGCGGGATGCAAGTCAAGTCACAGGACCATCACAGGCGGTGAGGAGTCTATGTTCACGTCGGGTGTTCCTTGAGTCGCTAGCTCGCCCGCTGCGTATGGGGACTCGGACAAAGGGTGCCTACGAGCAGGTAGGCGTACAAAGTGCACGCGGTTCTGTATCTGCCACCTTAGTAATTGTGTGTGTGTGCTCTCCCGTAGATAAAAAGCTTGTAAGTTCTCTCGCCACTCTTGAAGCAATTTGCGCGGCGCTGGCGGCGGGTGTTGACGGGTGGGGGCAGGGTGGAGACGGCGTGGAGTGGAAAGGTTAGCGAGGAAAGACGCTTGGGGATTCACATCGTCAATTTCCAAGAGCGGCAATAGGAATTCCCGGCACGGCGATCAAGCAGCACGGCGGTGGTCCGACAGGCGCTGTGTTGGCATGCAGATGGCGTCCGGGTGCGAGTGGATGAGAAGCGCATGTAGGCTGCAGAAGGGGTGGGAGAAATTGCCATACACACCGATGCAAGCAGTGTGGATGGGGAAGAGGCGAGGGTGCGAGGTTTGCTTGGGGCGGGCGGGCGATTGGCCGATGGGCGCTGGCGGCGGAGGAGCTGCCGCAGACGGACGGCCAGAGCGCGAGCTTGGTGTGCCACGTCTCAAAGCTTGGCGCTGAAGCCGGCTGGCAGTGGATTGTTGTTTCGAGCCGGCCGCAGCCCGCGTGCAGCTGCTGGCCGAAACACGCCGCATAGAAAAGGAGCCGGCACTGCTGCGCGCCCGCCCCGACGAGCTCAGGCTGGCATTTTCCTTGCGTCGCTTGCGTCGCGTCCTGCCCCGATCCTATCGATAAAGCCGCGTGCGGCGATTGACACGCCTGGGTCACGCGGGGTTCCTGGCGCGCGCAGCCGCTTGTATTCCATCAACACCACGCTTCCCAGCCTCCCATCTCGACCAAGAATTCCACGCCTGGCGCCCCATATCCTGCCGCGAGCGCCCGCTCATGTTGTAGGTGCGCCTCGCAAAAATATCCGCCATGGTCTCGTACCCCGATACAGGTCCGGCCGACCGCCAGACCCTAGCAATCCGCCCAGCCTCGCGCGCCCCGTCCGTCGCCTCGACTTCCCGCGCGCCACTCATCTCCTCGCACCGTCGCCATTCGCGCCAGATCCGCTCCCACGCCGGCGGCACTTCCTACCAACCTCAAAACGAGTTTCCCATCTTCACCCACACCGGAGATGTCGACATCATCATCACCTCCAATCCGCATTCGCGCCGAGGCTCCCTCAATTCCGTCGGTCCCTACGGCGGAGCTACCGCGCCGAGGAGAGAAGAGCGTTTCTTTCTGCACCGCTTGATCCTCTCGCAGTGCAGCGGTTTCTTCGATGAGGAAACCAGCCCGGAGTCGAACGGCGGCCAGCAGCTGGAGAGGACAATACCAAGCGGCAGTGCGCTGGCACGGGTCCCGCCTGGTGCTGCCGCGGTTGACGAGACTGGCCGGAGGAAACGATGGCGCTTCGAGTTGGACTGGGGAGAACACGGCGACGAGATGCCAGTGCTGGTGCAAAAGGTGCGTCTGCGCATGCAACCGCATCAGCCCACAACTTCAGTCCTCAGTAACTAATCGATTCAGCAGGAAGCACCGCCTGTGTCCTTCACCGGCGAACATGCTCCTTTACCACCTCCTGTCCACAACAAACCTCAAGCTCCCAGCACTGGTTTCTTCCGGAGTATGGCGCATTTCTCCTCGCTGAACGTTGCTCCCCCTCCAGCGCACACGTACGATCCCGAAGACGACATATTCCGCGACTACGCAAATCTATTCCGAATATTCTACAACTACCCTCCGGCGCTGGACTCAGTCAACATTGCACAGGCATATGTCGAGTGCAAGACCCTTCTCCAGCTCGCCGACATGTACGACGCTCTCGAGGTCATTGGCCCGCGCGTCGACCATCATTTACTACGTTTCCAAGGCCGGCTGTTCAAGCAGATCGCGAAATACCCGCCGTCCTACTTGAAGTTAGGCTTTCTTGCCCGTAGCAGGGTCATTTACTCAGAAGCTCTTGTTCACGTGGTTGGCCAGTGGCCCGTTGGCGCAAATCAGCTCCGCGGCCAAATTCCCCAAGCTGTGCTTGAGGTTATCGAAGACAAGGCGGATGAAATGGAAGAGCTCAAGACCAAAATCGAGACGAAATTGTTCAAGCTCACCCTCACCACAACTCGAGGCGAGAGGGTTTCTCCAAGTAATGGGTTCATTGATTGGATGGCTCTCTCGCTGTTCCGCCAATGGCTCGCGGAGAACACCTCGCGACCCCCTGCTCCGATTCTGAAAACAGCCAGTCGCGCGCTCCCCAACAGCCGAACTGGCTCGCGTAATGGCCCTGCCGTCAATGCGAGCTCCACCGCTCTTGCCACCACATCGTCTGCGGTCGGACAGCCCCCTGCCGAACCGCCTCCATTCAACACCGGTCGCGTCTTCCGTCTCATCGGCACCGGTGGTGATGCGTATCTCAGTCGCGATGAACTGAAGCGCTTCTTGAAGCTGAACGCAGAATTCTACACGCGGGAGAACATGCGCAAATTCGAACGCCGCATGGAAGAAATCAAGAACCTGGCAGCCGATGTGGTTAAGCCGCTGATGCGCAACTACCTGGAACTCGACATGCGGGATCTGGGACATGGGTTGCCGTACCTGACGTGCACCAAGGTGGAAGAGCAGGATTTTGTGTGGGACGAGTGAGCAAACACCAACATTCTTCTTTCACCCCAAACACGGCCGGATGATCCGACCATCAGCGGACACGACAGTAGGGTCTGTTGGGATGGCAGGGTTTCGTTTCTTTCTTCTGATTTGAGATCGACGAGTGGAGTTTGCTGATTTCTGGGGTGGCTGCTCCGCGCTCTTCCTTGCAGTCTGGCGTTTTTGTCGAAAGCCATTGACCACGTTCTGCGGCTCTTTTGATGCGGCTTCTTCTCCGTCAGGTCGAAGGCGGTATTTTCGGACGACTTTAATTTTGGCGGACTACTTATCTCATGGCGGCTGCGTTTTATCAGCGGGCGGGATGGCAGGACTCTGGTGTTCGATGGGTATGGTCGCGCGTCACTTGTTTGTCTTCTCGCGCTACCCTCGCACTTTTCTCTTCACTTTTGTGTTTCAGGTCTTATACCCCCTATAGTTTGCTCTATCACCTATCTCTCGCGCATATGCGGCATATTAGCTCTTCACGAATGGCCCTTTACGATGTTTTACGAGTCTGCTTGGCGGAGGCTTTTCCGTTTCTTAGCTTGCGACCTCACTTTCTATATTTTTTTTAACGATGAAAATGATGGGTTGGAGGACTTTTACTTTTACCTTTATTTCGGTGGATATGATTGCTTTCTCGCTTGGCGGGAGGCTTGATCGTGGTTCTGGAGGGGAACTGAGGATAGAAAATGGGCTGGGAGATGTGTCGTAGCATATGCTTAGGAACGGTATCGTACATGCCATTCCGATGACTGCCTCTCCATCGGTGCATTCTCCGTTTGCTGAAAGCGATACTCCATCCGGCGCTATGCACAAGAGGAATCCAAGCCTCGGCATGCTGATTGAATCACAGAAGCTTTCGGTCGCATGTCGCCTTATACACACGGGATCGGTTGCCACGTGAATCCCAGGGCGATTTATATTTGACCAAGGGTCTTGCCGCCGAGAAGCGCAGCTGTACGAGGTGTCGCAGATAGATGCTAAAGCAAGGTCCACTTAGGACTCCCACCGGGGCAAACGGCCGGCCCATTGCCGATTTGGGAAAAGAGCCGCCGTTGCCGCGTAGGCCGTCCATATTGTTGTGGGCCACAAACGGCCCAAAATACCAGTCGCTCTACCAAGGACGTCACCGGCTGTGCAAATGCGTGGCGTGCCCAATTTCCATCATCAACCTCAGACGCGGGCCACGAATGGCGAGTCAGCGAGGAGCCGCAAATCGGATCGTGATCACCATTGATTGCGGGAGAGCAACGAAGATCATGGCACGAACAAGAGCGAATTACGTTGCTGGATCTACTGTTACTATGATCGCAATGCCTATATCTGGGTCTGGCTATATCGTGAGCTACGTCAGACTTGTTGGTCGGCGCGCCGGCCCCATGCAGGTTTCTCAACTGAACCTAAAACAACAAGGCCATCCTTGCGTCAACTGTAGGCTGCGCAAGCATGCAGGTTCCAGAATAGGCCTGCCAGTACCCGCTCCACAGCACGGTGCCTGAACCCGCGCGTATGAAAACTGAGGTAGCTCCAGCCCTTTGGCCAGGAGTGTTCCGGACGCGTTTGCTTCGCGCCCATACTTTCCTCTTCCCAGCATCTTTTATCTAATACCACCGCAGTCCACATGTGAGTGGTAGAGATCATTGTCATTCGCTTTCCAGTCTCTCGCTTCAGTCGTTCGCTTTTGCACCTTGTTTTTATTCTATTTTTGGCAACAGCTGCAATGGCCGCCAGCTTGTTGCCCCTTGAGGTCTTTACCATGTTGGGGTTGGGAGTTCTTATGATAATGATACGAATTGCGGTGAGGATAAAATCAGTGGGCATCAAAAGCCTTCAGCTTGACGATTACCTGATGGTCGCTGCTGCGGTAGGCTCTTCACATTCCCCACGGCCATCGCTTGCCCTAAATACTGACCTGGCACGGACAGGTCATCTACGGACTAGAAACCGGCTCAGCATACATCGCCATGGCTTGGTGGGACGACTTAGCAAACAACGGCATCCCGTCCGAGCAAAGAAAGAAGCTCGATCCGAGCTCGCACGAATACTACCTCCGCGTGGGCGGCTCCATGACGCAGCTCGTAAGCTGGAGTCTATACGTTCTCTTCCTATGGACGTTGAAGATGTCGATATGCGTCTTCTACGCCCGCCTGACGTACGTTGCCTTTTCATTCATCAACTTCCCTCCCACCACCAAAAACCAAACCATCCCTTCTCACATCCCCACCCACAGGGCCGGCCTCCCGGAATTCCAGCTCCGCGTCAAGCTCGGCTACTTCCTGATTCTTCTCACCTGGCTCGCGACGCAGCTCTGCATCTTGTTGGGGTGCCAGCCCGCCTTCCGCGACAACTGGCGGGTCTACCCGGAGCCGCCCAACCTGTGCCAGCCCGCCATCTCCAAGCTCAACCTGTACGTGACGGTGGCGCTGAACGTCGCGTCCGACGCGTACCTCATGTCCATCCCCGTGCCGATGCTGTGGCGCGCGCACCGCGTGGCCCCGTGGCGGCGGCTGTGCCTGCTGGCCGTGTTCTGCGCCGGCGTCATCGTCATGGCGTGTGGGATCATGCGGTGTTATATCGTGCTTAAGGTAAGCAAGATGAAAGAATCCCTGACCATTGCCTCCTTCCACCACAGTGTGGTTGCAGAATGTCTGAAACCCCTTTCTACGTGGGGAAGTTGAAGCAGATGTCCGGACGTAGAAACTACACATATGCGTCAAGACATTTTGCTTCGACCACCCCTCACGTAAGTAGAGTGCAACATCTCTGCTGTGGGTTCAAATATTCCGCAACCCGCTGCACCCCCCCCCCCCCCCCCCCCCCCCCCCCCCCCCCCCCCCCCCCCCCCCCCCCCCCCCCCCCCCCAATCCCGAGCCCCACCAGTCCAATTCCCCCAACACATTCACAAGAAAACTGACCCGACACCCCCCTCCCCCAGAACCCCCACACCGGCGCCCTCAAGGCCGGCACCTGGGCCTGCCGCGAATCTTTCCTCGCCGTCCTCACCGCCAACGCGCCCGTCGTCTACCCGACCTTCCGCCTCACCGCCCACCGCGTCGCGTCGACCATCTTCAGCGGCGGACACGGCGGCGCGGCGTCGAATTCCGGATTCTTCCCCTGGCGGTCGACGTTTTCGAGGAAGGGGAGGAGGAGTGGCGGCGGTGGTAGGATGGGTGATGGTAATGGTGGCAATAATGGTGGTGGCGGCGTGATGATGCCTACCACGTCGACGGCGGGGGCCGGGTGGACGGGGCCGTCGAATGGGAGCTCGGTGGCGTTGGGGACGTGGGCGAGCTGCGAGGCGTCGGGGGGAGGGAAGGCGGTGGGTGGTGGTAGCGGTGGGCGTGAGAGGGGCGATGATGTGGAGGCGGGGTGTTGGGGGAAGGCGCAGCAGTGATGAGCGGTCCAAATGTGTGGGTGTAGGGCGGGACTTTTTGGGATATCTGGCTGTGGTGGCCGCGGGCTTTCACGAAACGGGAATTTTTTTTTTAAGAACTACGCTAAAAGAACGGAGATATGGCTGTAATGACGGTGGAATACTGATGAGGTTGGAGTTCTGGGTCTTGAAAGTGTCTTTTGGGAGGATGAGATGGTGCGTGGTTAATGGCATCTCCGCAGGCTACAAGGTTATCTCTAGTAAATATGAAGGGCCAATACGCTCTAAATACAGATTGACATTAAGTCAGACTGAAGTATGCAAGCTGAGGAGTTCTTGACATGCGGTTTAGAGAACATGAGACGATATATCTTAGCACTTCGTCGTGAAAGCCAATAATTTTCTCAAATGCAGTACTCTGTGACTGAAGTGTCCAAAAAAATTAATCCCTTCCATCATACACTGGGCTGTAGAAAGTTCTGGCATTCATTATCTCGTAAGGGACGTATTATTATTGAATAGTCAGTGTTCATATCTGGATATAGTCGCTTAACTTAATATGTACTTCTACATCATCACATTTGCTTCAACTGCGACATCATAGAGATATCCCTTGAAATGAATCTGAGAAGATGGATTTGTTTGCGGCCCGTGGGCATCAAGGATTACAGCTCTCTCCTTGTTCGTGCCAGAGGGCTGAAACATAACCGTTTGCAAAATGAGACATTGTTCATATGACGCGCATCGCGTCCTCGATGTATTCGCTTGATTGACCTGCATATCTACGCTCGAATAATAATAAGCCCACCAAAGACAGCCAGCCTCCTCCTTACGCCTACACACAACGCCATCCAGCCCGCAAGCCCCATCTTCTAAACGCAGCGACGAAAACTTGCACAACAAAACCAATTCTGCGCCTCAATTTGTGCCCCAGCCATCGGCGGGACCTCTATGCAGTACCTCATGAAGAACCGGAAAAGCGAGGCCTACCCCAGATGAGCCCCAAATATGCAACCAACTTCACACTTCACCTCGCTCACTCATGCGCCAAACTTACGGGATCAACCCCTCCGCCTATTCCTCACCTCCGTCTTGGCGACTTCAATCGTCCTCCTGCCGTCGTCATACAAGCCCCTCGCGACCACCGTCTCCGCGTCGCCGTTGGCCTCGGCGATGGCGGTCGCAACGGCCTGCACCTCCTCGTCCGTCTCGACGTCGATGCCCTCGACGAAGACGCGGTCCTCCTCCCGCTTGACCTTCTTCTTCTCGCCCCCCTTCTCGGGCCGCTTGGTGCCGAGCGGCGGCTCGAAGCGCTTGCGCACCGTCTCGATCATCTTGTTGAACCAGAAGAAGTTGAGCGAGTTGAGCGTGAGGTTGGCGGCCAGGTACGTCGCCGCCAGCCAGACGGGCACCTCGGTGCCCTCGGCGAAGCGCATCGTCTCGGCGGTGGGTTGTGTGTGTTCCGTCGTCGCGCTGTCGGCGCCCGCGCCCAGCCCCGCGAGCCCCGGCCCGGAGACCAGGCCGCCCGCTTGGATGGCGCGGTATATGTCGGCGAAGACGTGGAAGGACTGGTAGGTGCCCCAGCACAGGCGGGCGGCGAAGAAGGTGCCGAGCAGGCAGAAGCCGTTGTAGAGCTGGATCTTGGAGCCCGTCATGTTCAGCTTGTCGCAGAACCAGTGGATGTTGAGGAAGGGCGAGGAGAGCTCGTAGAGGATGAAGGTCGGGGCGTAGAAGTTGACGAAGGGGCGCTGTGGGAAAAGGAATGTCAGTCATCGTTGCAGATTATGTATAGGTACCGGGATACCGGGGAAGGAAGCGCGGGGATCGACGTACGAAGCCGAAGCTGTAGACGGACAGGGCGCTGACGGCGTGGGCCAGAAGACCGAGGCCGAAGACCTTCACGTAGCGCAGGCTGATCCACAGATCCCACACGAAGTAGCCGCAGGAGAAAGCCACGATCAGGCCGCTTGCGCCCGTGTATCCCCACACGCGACCCTCCCAGTCCATCTCGGCGCGCTCATTGTCGACGTAGCTAACCCACAGGGCCAGTGCATTTATCAGGGTCGACTGGACAAGCGAGACGACGTGGACGTCCCAGTTGATGCGGGTGCGCTTATTGAACTGCGGGTATATGTTCGGGAACAGGCGCGTCGACAGCCAAGGCGAGATGACGGTGTTGGTGATGTGGTAGAGCAGCACGGCGAAGAGCAGCTCGTGGATGTGCAGCGGCAGGGTCTTGAAGGACATGTAGTCGGCGAAGGGCTTGACGGCGTGCTGCAGGGCAGCGGGGGCCGCGAACGGGAACGGGTCGAGCATATCGGCGGTGGTGGTAAGATGTACGTAGTAGGTGTGGTTGGCGGAGGTTCGCGGGCCCTAGGGAAGAGGGGAATTGAGAGAAAAAAAGACTAGAGGAGGCTCCAGGCGGGCATGATCCGGGATTGTCTGGTGACTTGTGCGACACAGGACTCGGTGGGCGAGGGCGCTTATACGGAGGACAGCTCTCGGCCGTGTTAGGTGATGGGCGCGGAGAGGCGAGGCAACAGAGACCCTGGCCCCACATCCCTGCACGGCACAGATTGTTGGGAGGCCGCGGTCGGAAATCGGCCTGGTGACATAACCCACTCCCAAGCCTCGGCCACCTCCAATAAAGTAGGCGCGACCGCGTGGTGCCACCAAGCTTCACCACTCCTCGACCCCTGTGACCCAAACCACCACGCGCCGCCGCAGTGAGCCCGCCGCCTGAGTAGGTGTTGATGGTGCGTGCTGTCTCGGACACCACGCGTGCCCTTCACCGTCCGCACTAGTCTCGGCCCGCTGCATGTGGCCGTATCGAAGATTGGCACAATGCAAGATTCATGCGCCCAAGCCCCAAGCACTCACTCGACACCGCCTCACGCCCGAAGGCTGCCACGAACCACAAAGCAGAATCCACTGTGCTTCCATGTCGAATCTACCACACATGTACATACTAGCCAAGTCCTGTGCGGACCCCATCCCGATTGTCTGGCACGGTGGGTACCTGTGAATCATCCACGCAGACCGTCTGTTGCAAATGCATCCTCATTTACCATTCAAAGCGAGCTTTCTACGGCTTCAGAAATCACACCGTCTCCACTTCTATAACATCCGTTGTCCCAGCCTATTTATATCCGATTGCATCCCCTCTAGACATATGCGCTGCACCTCCACAGCCTCTTTGAAGTACATTCCGCCCAGACAGCTCTACTCGAGTAAACGCTGCATAGCGCTGATGGCCATGAGCATGCCGAGATAGGAGTGTTCACATGACGTGTCTTTTATCGTGAAAGCGTGGGAGTACAGTTGCAAGCGGACAACAGGAACCATGTCAGCCTCGGATTAGCTTCAACCACAAGAGCTGTGGGCTAGGTCTGAACGCCACCATCACAAGCTCTGTCTTTCCGAAGTCAAGAGAGTGGCTGTATAGACTCCGTTGAACGACCGGCGGTGTGCGGGGTAATGCCGGGGAGAAGCTACCTATCTAGCATCTGACTAGAGGATGAAGGACGGCCTGAGTAGAGTAAACTGCAGCCGCGGGAGGCTGCAATAGGTAATTCAGACAACCCATGAAGGATAGCTTCCATGAAAGTCATGCGTTGCTATCGGCGAAGGCTCTAAATGGACCCCGCCAGCATGATTACCTCAAGAGCGAGCTCGGAGAATAGTCCGGTGCCCAGGGGCCGTAAGCTTGCCACATCGGTCGCTCAGCTCAGGTAGATGTTCTCGCGCATCCTGTTGAGGTTGTCCAGAAAGCCGATCCCTCGCTCAGGCACCCTGGTCCGACTTTCTTCCCTCCTGGGTGGCGGAGTAGGTCTTGGCTGACGTTGATACTGTGAGTTCAACTGCCTGTGCTTGTCTTCGGCGAGCTTGACCAGTCCATCGATGAAGCGGGTGCGAGCTTTCTCCTCAGCCGTGTCTTTCCACACCTGCGACAAATCGCGCAGAGCCTGTATCCTCGCTTGAGCAGCCTCGTAGCCTTCGTCGGTGCCCGTGACCAGCTCCGCGATCTCGTTGCGCAGCTTCTCCGCGAACTCGCGACCCTTCTCCTCGCGGCTGTGGCTGTCGGAGCCAGGTTCCGGAGCGGACACTGAGATGAGAGACGAGGCGAGTGAGACCTCAGAAGGCGGCAGTGTCCACTGCATGGCTTCGCCGAAAACCTTGATGACGCTCTCAAGGCGGGACCGCACATGGGTCAGGGTGCGGAGGCGGGTAATGTACTCGGGCAGCTCTGGGGCCTCCTGCTGACCATCTGCCTCGGCAACGGCGGATTTCACGTCGTCTCCCGCTGTGGCCGCGCTGGCTCTCCGCTCGACGGCGTCGGCCCTGGCTTGGGCGGCGGACTGACTGGTGGTGGCCTTGACGCCTCCCGGAACGAACCTCTCGACATCCTTGCTAAGGCCCTCTGTCAACGCTGTGGACAGGCCTACGGTCTCTCCCCGAAGCACCTCGACCTCGTAGGCTAGTCTTCCGCCGCTGCGCAGGATGTCGTCGGTCATTTGGGTGAGCACGGTGGACAGTCGGGTAGTCTGAGCATTGAGCTGGGAGAGAAGGCCCTGTGTCTGTGCAGACACCTGGGACAGCGGAAGGGCGGTGGCATTGGAGGGTTTCGTTTGCGTAGAGCTAATGGCCAATGCGGGCAGAACCGAGTTGAGGTGGTCGACAGGATCGAAATCTGGCTGGATGAAGGGCAGCAGGGCAGGATCGGAGAGATGGGAGGACTTGGGCTGCACGGGAGCAGAGGCTTCAGCGTAGGAAACGACCATGGTGGAGGCGAGCGTGGACGACGGGCGTAGGTGGGAGGGGAGGGACGGGTGAGAATTGTCGCGGTGCCTGGGTGCCTGGCGATCGACGCTGGTGGCCCAAGCTCCCGCGATGCTCTTCCAGGGTCCAGTACTTACTGCCTGCAACCACAGTTGCCTGGCCGCTAAATTGCGCAGGAGCCTTTTGACTTATGTGGCGAAAAGCCGCAATTGTGCGTGTCCGAGGGAGCTTTCTTTCTTGCAGCATTGCCCTTTTCTTTCGTCCTCCGCCCGTCCTCCAACTGCATGACGCTGCACCGCAAGCTGCCTGCTCACAGCTAACACAAACACGCCGCCCATGCACTTTTGACCAGCCCCAACAGACAACAAAACGCGCAAAGCTGCGCTCGCTCACCTGTTCTCCCGCTCCTCGCTTCACCGAACCTGAGACCCAACCGCCCTCGCCTCACGCCAATTCCACCGTCTTCGCCTCAGCCTGATGCGCTGTTGACGCCCCGCGGCTTCTTCGCCCCGCTTCTTCGTCACACCAAGCCTCTCCATTTGCCTCACTGTATGTACGAGCCTGCTGCGCTGTCGACACCGAAACTAAACCATTTGAACCCGCGTGGACTCTCTTCCGCTGCCCGAAGCTCATTGGTCTAGCAGAACACAGGCCCGCCATGGGCAGAAAAGAGTTCCGTGCTCATCTAGAGCAAGCCGCCGCCACCCCAGACGCATATGGCATTCTGCAAGTCTGCAGCAAGGATTCCGAGATCGAGGTCCTTGCTCAGTGTCAGCATGGCCCCCTCACCGTCACTGCCGTCATAGACGAGATTTGTGACTACCCTCACTCCCACAACTTCATATCGCTTTATGTTCAAGACTCCGCCCCCAACGACGTTTCCCACGCCATCGCCACACTTGCTGAGCAGCAAAGCGGTTCCAAGACAATCTTCTCCTTGCTCAGGGAAATCTCCCAACGCTTGTCCGCCGACGCTGACGGTGACACGGACATGCTTGATTCGCAGCTCGACGACTTCGAAGGCTTTGAGGACACTGCTGAATCAAGTGAAGCTTCCGATGAAGAGTTCTTTGGCATGCATGATCGCTCTGTGCCGGTTGAGGAAACTTCGGCAACTGCAACCTACGATAACATCATCCCGCTCGCGCTGCGCAATGCTATCCGACACGATCTGGCACTTGTGAAGGATGCCGGCTTCCGAGTCGGTGTCTGGGGTCCCCTTGTTCAAGGCCACCCTGCATACCTGATCTCCGCCTGTCGCATCGCCAAGCTGGGTATCTCCGAGGAAGCCATGCAGGCTTGGCAGCTGCGCCCTACAGAGTACCTTGTCCTCCTCATCCACTACCCGAAGGGATACAGGCATTTTGGTCACATTGAAGAGTCAACTACTCGGAAAGACTTGCTGGACTTTCGCTTTGGGGTGAGCTCGTCCTATAAGCCTCCCCGAAGCGAAGTCATCCAAGCATTTACGACACTGACCGTAGAGGCTCATAATGAAACCGCCAAATCCGAGAATGGTGGCTTCCGCAATCTCTTCATAGCCGGGCCTCTGAGGGATCTCTTCTGCCAGAAATTCTTGCTTCTCCTCAAGTGTAGAGTCAAAGAGGGCATGTCTTGGGATGGTGCAATGGCATTTTGGCATGACCACCATACTACCGATCAGAAGGGGAAACTGGCGCAAGATCCAAAATATCGCAAGGAAGAGACGTCCACCACAACCTACCCTGCAATTGTTACGGCAGACCACATATCCAGCTACAAGCCTAAGCACGCGCCTGGACATCGGCTTTCGCTCCCTTTGGTGGCGATGCAATTCTACGTTCGCCAAGTCGTTCGCTGTACAGAATTCTGCCTTGTATGCCATCGGAAGATGCCCACTGATATCGAGGCAATCAAGCCGTATGTCTGCGACAGCCAGCTATGCCTTTATCAATACTTGCAGCTTGGTTTCGGCCCAAGTATTGAGCATGAGATCATCTCTCAGCCAAAAGTCGTTGATCTACTGATAAGTCTCTGCTGGGCAACCGCAAAGGCTGGTCGGCTCAAGCAAAAGCATCTTCCGAGAGGTCTCGGATTGAGGATACCCCCCGTTGAGGTTCTGAAGTTGGCCGCAAGGAACAATCCCAACGCGTCGTCTTACTCAATGAGTGCACCACCAGCAGCCTTGGCAGGTCTTCAAACGGTTCGCATGAGCGAGAACAAAACATCGTGGCTCCTACCTAGCGAAGTGGCACACCCTGCACGCGTAGACCTGAAGACTTGCCAACTACTGTTCGAGAAGACGGTCACTCGACAGAATCTCAAACTTATGCCAGGAGACTGGATCCAGTTGAAAGTACTGAGTATCGATGAGACTCTTCATTTCAAAGTTGAGCAGATTATGCTCCCCACTGTCCAGCTCTCTAAGCCCATCATGTTGACCGCCGTGGAAGGCTCGAAGTATATCTCGCTGGATCTTTCAAGCTCTGGATTCCAGAACGCAAACTTTGTCGTATACGACCGAGATCTCGATTCTTGCGAGGTGCCCAGCACTCAGGAAGCAATGGTCGTGCTTCTAGATCTCCTCCCAACCGTTGAGGAAATGAAAGACTACTTGTTGACGGGAGGAGCGCAAGCTGATCTGATGAAATGGTCAAGGATACCAGCATCTTCCTTGGGACTACTACGATGGATCATCGCCTCTAACCGTGCGTGTATCATGCAAGTTGGTGCTTCAGACGAGGGCAAGGTTGCGCACGATCAAGTCTGGGGAATGCCAGGATGGACACAATTCCGGATAGCCATGGGTGCACCGGATAAAGAACGTCGCTTCATCAACTCTGTCAGCACAGTGGGAACCGCGACCAATCCCACCGTTCCAACCATCTTCGCCTGGCATGGCAGTGCCTTGTTCAATTGGCACTCCATCATACGCGAGGGTCTCAATTTTGAGGAGACTATCAACGGGAGAGCTTTTGGCCATGGAGTGTACTTGTCCAAGGATGTGACAACCAGTTTGATGTACTCACGGGCAATATCCTACAACAATTTGACCGTATCCTCTTGGCGTTCAAGTGAGTTGAAGATCCACGACGCCGTTTCGCTCAACGAGATTGTCAATGCCCCCGGCAAATTCGTCTCCTCAACTCCCCACTTCGTCATTGATCAGATAGACTGGATCCAGACAAGGTACTTGTTTGTCCAGACTTCAGCTTCCAGGGAGACCTACACAAATCAGGCGCCAATGACACCGGAGGAACAGCCGTTGCCGCTAAACCCTATTTATCAGGATCCTGTACACTTTCCAATCAACACAAAGCGGAAGAAAATTGAGATCCCAGCATCTGCCACAAGGTCCCGGGCAAAGGCAGCGAAGGCTTCGTTGACGACCAAGGCACTGAAGGCAATCACAAAGGGGCACAAGAAACTCAAGACGGGCGGAAGCTTTGAAGATCCAATCGACCTAGATGACGACGTCGAAAGCATCGCGACGGACCAAGACGACCATGAGCTGCTTCAGATGGAAACGGAGCGGACTGATTCGGCCACTTCACAAAAGGATGTCATTCCAGCCAACCGGGATCCCCTGACGGCTTTCGTGCCTGGCCAGCTTGACTTTAGCACATTGGAGATCCTGCCTTCTCCTGAGGGCAGTGCTGCTTCAATAGCGGCTTCGAAGCGCCTACAGATGGATTTCAATGCCATGAACAAAACCCAGAGCTCCCAACCTCTCCACGAGCTTGGCTGGTATATCGACCCAGAACATATGGAGAACCTCTACCAGTGGATAGTTGAACTCCATTCCTTCGAAGCTCATCTTCCTCTTGCCCAAGACATGAAGGCGAAGGGTGTCAAGAGTGTCGTTTTGGAGCTCACGTTCGGAAAGGATTACCCTTTCACTCCTCCCTTCGTTCGCGTCATCCGCCCCCGCTTTCTGCCTTTCATGCAGGGTGGCGGTGGGCACGTCACTGCCGGCGGCGCGCTTTGCATGGAACTTCTCACCAACGACGGATGGGCTGCGGTTAATTCTATCGAGTCTGTCCTGATGCAGGTCCGTCTCGCGATATCGTCACTGGAACCTCACCCCGCGAGACTTGACCCGCACTCTTACAAACACGACTACACGGTTAGCGAGGCTATCGATGCCTACATTCGTGCCTGTCAGAACCACGGCTGGAAGGTGCCTCCTGACTTCCAGAAAATGATGTGGTCCGGCAGGAAGGGCGGGAGCGGGTTCAGTGGATAGAAGCAATTCTCGCTCCCCCACTCGTCTTCTCGCAGGAGAACTGGATCGGTAAGAGAGTCTGCCACCTTTTCCGGATTGCGATAGCTGGTTGATTACCTGAATACACACTTTGGCGGCTTTTCAAGGGAACAGCGTCACTGTGGCATTACAGTCTCACAAGGCGTGGCAAATTTCGGGTCAACAACTGGTAACTCCATCTCTCTTGAGATCCACGAGGGCTTTTTCTTTTCTTCACCAATTTGCTTCTTGTTACTTGTTTTCGTGGCATGTCTCGACGTTGCTCTTCGCTCCCTGTCATGGATTCGGTCTATCTTCACGACCAACTATCCGAACGGGTATCCAGTCTTGAGAGCTCCCAGAGCAGCTTTGGGACGTTCACGACTTTCTACTACATTGCGAGGTTTTCTTTCGGTCGACGTAGCTAACATCGGATTTTATATCCCACCCCGCCCTTCTCTTCTGATTTTACTTTCCTTCTTTTCTCATTGAGACCACCCGGGGGGGAAAAAAAACAAGGGAAATGGCACATTTGCATTTGCAACAGGCGCTCGGATCGGCCGGATACGGGATGGCGTAAAGCGGGAGTATGGGTACACACAATGGCGAACCGGTACATCATGGTTGTATTCCGAGTTTCTCTTTAGGGGGTGGGGGGTTTCTTTCATTTCCAGTAACTTTTTTTTTTGCATTGCTAGAGACCGG
Source organism: Diplodia mutila (assembly GCA_022560015.1). Taxonomy (NCBI): domain Eukaryota; kingdom Fungi; phylum Ascomycota; class Dothideomycetes; order Botryosphaeriales; family Botryosphaeriaceae; genus Diplodia; species Diplodia mutila. Next base: position 101,989 of record JAFISB010000114.1, on the reverse strand, counting down.
ATGGGGTTGCTGTATGGTACATTGATTGCATGGCACGGTACGGTTTCGCTTGAGGAGCAAGAAATCAGAAAGGAGATAATATTAGGTGACAGTCCGCATAATAAACAATCACTTGATATAAAACATAAAGTGGTATGCCGCGTACACTATGTGAAATCGTTAGGGACATTCATCATCATCATTACTTGAACATAGATCGAGGAGTGTTCGTGGTGGAGGTCTTTTTCTTTTCATTCATAACTGCTTTATCCGGTTTAAGCTTTTCTTCTCCGCCATCTTCCCATGATTTTCCATGCCACTCATACTTCTTTCTTCCCTCGGCAGCGAAATTCTTTCTGCATGTGCAACATGTTTTGCAATCCCAATTTTCGCCCTTCTTTCCCTCCACCACGTGGGCACGTCATGTGTCCCATGAAACCCTTCGGTGACGTTGCGCTACGCAATTGAGCGCAGTCGGTCGGGGGGAGAGAGAGAGAGAAGAGAGAGAAAAGCATCTAGCGCCTGTCGTACGCGCCCCTTCCGCCTCTGCCTCCCCTCCTACCGCCACCGCGACCTCCTCCTCCTCCGCCGCCTCCACCGTATCCATCGCCGCCACGACCTCCACCTCCACCGCCGTATCCGTGGTCCGGCCTGTAGCTGTCATCCTGCCTTCCGCCGTGACCACCACCACCGCCGCCGCCGCCAGGCCTGTAGCTATCGTCTCTCCTGCCACCATATCCTCCGCCTCCGCCTCCTCCTCCTCCCCTGCCACCACCGTATCCACCACCACCACCATTCTGCGGCGGACCGCCATATCCGCCGTAGCCGGCCGGCATGGGCGGGAACGCGCCGCCGAACTGCGGCGGGGGCGGGGGCTGCCATCCGTTCATCTGGGCGGCGAGGTGCGGCGGGGGCGGGACGCCGCCAGCGGGACCGGTGGGCGGACCGCCGGGGCCGCGCTGCATGAAGGCCTGCGGGTCGAAGTTGGGGTTGAGGAAGCCGGCGATGGGGTTGTTGGGGTTGGGGTTGTTATTGTTGTTGTTTTGGTTGTGGTGGTTGTTGTGACCGCCGCCGTTATTGTAGCCGCCGCCGCCGCCACCACCACGGTGGCGAGGGGGTCCGCCCTGCCAGCGGTTCTCGTTGTGCGAGTGGAAGCCGCGGTCGCGGCCACCGCCGCCGCCGCCGTGGCGAGCGCGGTTGCGGACGCCGTGGATCTCGTCCTCGGTGAGGGCGGGAGGAGGGAATTGCACGCCGCGGAGGAGCTGGGACTTGTGGACATTCTTGGACTTGGGCATCTCGTAGTGGACGCTGATAAAAATTGTTAGTTGGGAACCGCGTCGGCGGGACTGAGAGGGATTCTTGACTTACCTAATCGACTGGTCCTCCTCCAAGTCTGGCATACCCTTAGTATCCAGAGGGAAGACGAGCGAGCTTTGAGGCAGATAATCATCGTTCTTTGTGACCGTGCCTGCCAGCCCTTCGCTAATCTGAGGATTCAGATTGTGCTGAGGTTCGCCCTGCTTCTTCGAATACCATTGCTGGGCAACCTCTTCGTAAAGAGGGTGGCGGGTAGAGAACAGAAGGACTTCTTTCCCAAATTCATTGCGAGCAGCCTCGTCCGGGGAGAGTAGCGGATACTTTGTAGCCATGGCGTCCAGTAACCTCTTCTCGTCAATGAACGGAAGGATCGCAACACCTTGCCAAGCCATCTTCTTGCCATTGAGATCAACCCGGAAGTCTTCGGGGTAGAAGTCGATAATATCGCTATCCGCTTCTTCCATGAGCGGCCTGAAGACCGATGGAATGGCATGGTTGGATGCAGCAGGCAAGACACCCATGAGCTGTTCGTAGGGGCGGAAGGGCCGTCCCTTCTCAAACTTGAGCTCCATCTTGTCAAGATCGACAAAATCTTGAGCGAAAGGAGCATAGTGGTGAGGATAGTACCATGTCCATGAAGCGCAGCCCTGCAGATAGTACAGCAGCACCCACGCGAGACCCTCAGCGTAATCCCGCGCAACCTGGTGGCGGAATTCCATATCCTTGGGATCGACGTGGAATTTCTGCTCGTAGTACCGGTCCATGTAGCCATCCTCCCACATTTTGACGGTATCCTCCGGCGGTTCGTCAGACTTGACGGCTGGTGGACCTGCATCCGGCGTGTTACGGCCAGGAGTGCTGGAATCATCCTCCAGAAGTTCTGCCTTTCTCTTGCCAAGAGCAGAGGGCGGAGTCGCAGTAACATCCTCAACCGGAGTGTCCGGAACAGGAGCTTCCTCCGCGCTGCCGTCTTGACCAGCAGCAACAGAAACAGTCTCGGGCTTCTTGCCAAGTAACCCCTCTTTCAGGGCAGCAGCTGCACTCTTGTTTGCAACGTTGGCTGAGCCTTGGAAAATGGCCTTCCTGTTGACGAAATTCTCGTGCGTCAGAGCCCTTGCTTCCTTTGACTGAAGATCTCCAGGGCTGAATAGAGGAAGATTGGCGAAGTTTTCAGCAGTCTCGCCCTTCTTGCTGCCCTTTCGAGCGGTGGGGGAGTTGTTCTGCTGATTGCCATCTCCCCCCTGCGCAAATCTTGCACCGCCATGCCTCCTCTCTTCTTGGAGTTTCCTGCGCTTCTGGGCGGCTTCCCTTCTGTCCTCGGTCTCTTTGCGGCGCTTGAAGATGCCATCCTCCAACTTCGCGAGGCCCTGCAGAATGACTTGAGCGCGGCTCATGTCAACGTGGCCATCCTTCGTGACGTAACCACCCATTACAGGCAGGTTCTCGCGCCAAATGTTGATCAAGGTGTCGATACCTCCCTCTCTAATTTCAAGACTCGGGAGATGCGGCAAGAAATCGTTTCCGACGAAGAAGCACATGAAAACCCAATCGTCCAGGGTGCGCTCCAGATCAAAAGCAAACCCTTGCCCGTCAACCTTGAGTTCGGCTGCGAGGTACTCGCGGAGAATGGATACGTGAAGCCAAATGAACGGTTTCTTGGTGACCTTGTTCTGCTTGACATCATGGTCGTCCTCCTTCTTCTTGATCTCGCCACGACATTGGTCTGCGTAATGGCCTACCTGTCCGCAGCGTCTGCATGTCCTAGGTTTGGCGTCGTTGGCAAAGACATCCTCACGCAGGACACGGAAGTGGGGCTCGTGTGTCACAAGACCCAGCATGATCAAATCGGCATCAAGACCGTAGATAACGTGGCGGGTGTTGGGGTCGTGGTAAGGAGACCGGCGCTGAGAGCGCACAAACTCCATGATCTTATGCTCACCCTCTCCCGGCACGGTCGCATCGGAGATGATGACCTTGAGCTTCTCCCAAGCAGGATCGGTGTTGAGCTTGTAGGCGCACCAATAGCGAAGACTCTGGGCCAGAATATCCATAAAGGGAGTTCCTGGGGTAATAGAGTTGCTGTCCCAAGTCTTCTTCACGATCTTGGCCTCGGCGCTGTCGTCGTTTTCGCTCTCGCCCTTCTTCTGGTTCTGAGAAGCGAGCATCTTCGCAAACTCGGCGGCGTCTGCGTCCTTCTGCTTGGCATCCTGGGCGGCGCGGAAACGGCGAGAGCGCTGTTGGTTCATCTTTGCGCGCGGAGCGACACCATCTGTCGCCTTGTTAGCACGAGTGTCTCGTGTGGAGTGGAGAGTGAAAAGTGGAAGAAAAGTAGCCGTACCTCCCTCAGCTTTGCGTCATCCGTGGGATAATGAAGCTGTCCTTAGGGAGGCACCGGAATGTTTGGACGATCTGGGCATTTTCACATACCAACAGCAATCATTAGCAGCTTGCGCGGGCGCACCATGTTGACGACCCGATCGGTGTACTTGAAGATCTCGATCATCATCTGCTCCTCGTTCTCCGGCGGGTCCTTATCCTCTGGATGCGAGCATGGATGGACGATGCCGTTCATGTCGAGGTACAGGTTGTCCATCTCCTCGCCATTGGGGTTGGGCTTTGTGGCATCAACGGGCTCGATGGTACCATCGGGGTATTCGACAGGCTCGGCCTCGACGACGGGCGAGATGATCTTGGGGTACTTTTGCGAAAGCCATCGGAAGAGCGCGGGAACACCCATGGTGAAGGCGGGGCTCGAGCGACGAGCGCAAAGCTGAAGTGGCGGCTTGCGAAGTGAGCTGTGGGCGAAGGCTTCAGCGCGAATGCGAAACTAGGGCGCGGAGGTCGATGTCGAGAGAAAGGACGCGTCGAGGGCGACGCCCGTAGGATGGACTTAGACGGAAACGGCGCGCTGGCTGTGCATTCCGTGCGGGTGGTTTGGAAGCACAAAGAGCGGGTGTCGGTGGTGGAGCGGAGGTCGCGTCGGTGGATTGTCTTTGTAGCGGCGCGGCCAAAAGCGCAAGCGGCAGATGCCGACGGGGCTCAGTCCCGCAGGGCTGTCGCTTCCCCGGAACTCTGGACAGCTTGCGGCATCACCAGCTTCGCCTGCCAGTCACCGCTCAACTCGTGCTACCCCTCGCCCTCGCACTCCCCCAATCGTGCCATGGCCTTGCAGTAACCCGACCAGCGATCCATCCCCAGCCCCACGCCCTCGCCGCCGCCCACAATGTTGCGCATGCTCGAGGCGCAGGCGCCCGCCAAACAGACGGCCACCGACACCATCAATACCCTCTGCAGCCGCCTCGCCAGCGCCACTCTCCTGGAGGATCGCCGCGCTGCCATCCTCGGTTTGCGCAGCTTTGCGAAGGAGTATCCCGCCTCTGTTGCCTCAGGCTCCCTGCGAGGCCTCATCGCTGCTCTCACAAAAGATGCGGAGGATCTGGATACCATAAAGGTCGTGCTGGAGACTCTGCTGATGCTCTTCAACCCGGACGAGAATAGCGTACGTAGCAATCATGCATCCGTGAAGCTGGTCCACGTTAATGACTGTGTACGCGACAGCCCGAAGCCTCTGAAGATATTTCGCTGTGGTTGGCCGATGAATTCACTCAAGTAAGCCCGTTGCTCAACGCCGATTAACTCGTACTGAGCTTATGTTAGCGGCAAGATAACATAACCCTCCTTCTCGACCTCCTCGAGGCCACCGACTTTTACTCGCGCCGCTACGCCCTGAAGATCCTCAAAGCTGTCTCGGAGCTCCGCCCCGAAAGAACCCAAGAATGCATCTTGTCTGCTCCCCTTGGCATCCCCAGACTGGTTGCCGCATTGGATGACCCCCGTGATGCTGTGCGCGACGGTATGACTTGCAGCATGCCGTAGACAGCCACGAGCCTGAAGGCTGACCTGACCTGCAGTTGCCTTGGATCTTCTCATCGACCTCACTCAGTCCTCGACGGAGCTGCAGAAGATTGTCGCCTTCCAGAATGCCTTCGAGAAGATCTTCAATCTTGTTGATGGCGACGGATCCATAAGACAAGGAAGCATTGTGACCCAAGACTGCCTCACACTAACGGCGAATCTTATTCAATACAACCCGTCCAATCAACTGGCCTTCAGGGAATCGGGCTGCGTGCCCAAGCTGGCTGCACTCCTGACCAACGGCGTTGAGGTTCCGCGACCCACAAACCCCGAGGAGGAGGTATGGGAAAGTCCGCACAAGGAAAAGAATCTGTTCGGCTTACTGGCTGTTCTCCGCATGTTCCTCGTGAAGGGCAGTATGGGCACGGCCGCGAACCAGGATGCATTCCACAAACACGGCATCTTACAGCACGCCCTGGAACTTTCCTTTGACCACACAGTGTCTGTTCCCGTCCGGTCACAGGCTCTGTATGTCTGCGCAGATGCTATCAGGGGAAACGCGAGGCTACAAGAGATCTTTGCTCAAACTCAAGTCGCAATCTCGGATTACGAGCACAGCAATCAACCCAACGGAGAGAAGATGCAGAACGGTATCTCGCAGGTGCACGTCATCGAGGCTTTGTTGCATCTCATTCTCGGCGCTTCGTCTGTACAGATGTTCGATGCCCGCTTCGCTGCATGCGAATGTCTTAAGGCATACTTCTATAACCATGACCAAACGGGTAGACATTTCCTTAATCACGCTGTGAACGTACACCTTGCCGGGGAGGAGGATGCTGCTAACGTCGTCACTACCTTGGTCCGCGGTCCTCAGAGCTTCCAGACTGTAGACTCCTATCGCCTCTGGTTTGCAGCTGTCATTACTTTTCACCTTCTTTTCGAGAACCCGGATGCAAAAAGCCTTTTGATGGGCGTTGTAGAGGGCGATGCAGAGAGTGGAGAAGAAGTCGTCACATGCATTCAGGAGATGAGCAGCAACCTCATCAGCAGTCTTCAAAATGGCGAGGACGAAAGAGTGATTCTCGGCTATCTCATGGTCCTTTGTGGATGGCTGTTCGAAGATTCTGATGCAGTCAACGACTTCCTCGGAGAGGGAGCTAGCATCCAGACCCTTGTCACGACTGCTGCGAGAACGACTACGGACAAGCCGGTGATTAGAGGTCTCTGTGCCGTTCTACTTGGCATAATCTACGAATTCTCTACCAAAGACTCGCCCATCCCTCGACGCGAACTGCAGCCTGTTCTGCTTAACAGTTTAGGACGAGAAAAATATCTGGATGCTATAACGCAGCTTCGAACGCATCCCTTTGTACGCGAATTTGAGGTCATGCCTCAGGGTGGCGCTGCTGCGTTCGGTGGAAACTTACCCGATGTGTTCTTCGACAGCACATTTGTAGACTTTCTCAAGGATAACTTCAGCAGACTTTCGCGCGCAATCGACAGAGATCCGGGGATCGAGATCCAACAGAACCCACAAGGCGTGGATCGGGATTTGGTCGATACTATCCGCGGGCAACTCGACGAGAAAAGCAAAGCATTGGAGAGCGCAGAGTCGAAAATGCTATTCATGGAAAGGCAACTCAACGAGGAGCAGGCGAATCACAAAAAAGACCTGGACACAACCACCACCGAGATCAACCGCATAAAGAACGTCAATGAGGCTTTGCAGCGCAACCACGAAGCCGACGTAGCACAACGGGAAGCTGCGCACTCAGCTGCGCTGCAAAGACTGGAGGAGCACCAGCGCCAGCAGCTGGGAAGCCTTAACGCTCAGCTGCAGCAAAAGCAGAGGGAAGCGGCCGGACAGGCAGCCAGCTTCAAGCAGCAGCATGATCGGGAAGTTGCTCAGCTAAGGCGCGAGAGAGCCGAACTCGAGGACAGGAGCAAGAAGACCGAGTCCAGTCTGCAAGCAAGATGCACTCAAGCCGAGACCGCGCTTGAGGAAGCAAAGAAGCAATGGGCTGAATTGCAGGCGAACTTCAGTAAGATGCAGGCTGAGCTCACAGCTGCGCAAAAAGCGAGCTCAGGCTTCGAGGAAAGGAGCAACAAGGCCGAGTCTAGCCTCGAGTCGACAACTAAGCAGCTGAAGGAAGTCGAATTGAATTTCAGCCGAACTCACGCCGACCTTTCGGCTGCGCAAGGCACAGTTGCAAGCCTGGAAGAGACAGTACGCCGGAAAACGGCGCAGGTGGAGGAACTCACGCGCAAGGTGGAGCAGCTCGAGAAGGCTGCAGAAACGACGAAGACCGAGCTCAGGGATGTGAAGGCTCAGTCGCAGAAGCATGAGAATGCGGCCAAGTCGACCGACTTCGCATTGAGGGAAGCTCAGGACCAACTCAAAGAGGCTCAGGAGAAGGTCAAGGAGACGCAGGAGAAAGCCCAGGAGGCAGAGGAAAAACTCAAGAACGTGCAAGATGAGTTGGCTGAGAAGGAGGAGGCCCGGGCATCTGCGCAAGGCGAGCTTGATGATATGCTCATGGTCCTGTCGGATCTGGAGGAGAAACGCGCCAAGGACAAGGTAAGAGGCACTTCCAATGCATTCATGTGGATGGGTGGCACTGACCTGTACAGAAACGCCTCAAGGAACTGGGTGAGGAAGTGTCGGACGGAGAGGACGAAGACGAGGACGACGATGAAGACGAGGAGGACGAGGAAGAATAAGGGGAGGGCGATGGTTGAGCCGATGCGAATGCAAAAAGTCATGGATGCCATCTGATGACCCTCTGCTGTGACATGTTTGTGCCTGATGATGCCTGACTCCGCGGATCGGCGTTGGTCTGACTCACCCTCACCGCCCGGAAGTGTCGTCGCGGCCGGAAATTTGAAAGACGAGCGCAACCCCACCATCAACACCAACGCTTGCCCCGCAACGTCTTTTGCGCCCTCGAAGCCCCCCGCTCCGCTCGGCACGCAGAAGGCCGCCACATCGCCATGTCCATCTCTTTTCCCAAGGAGGAGGAGCGTATCCTCGCCCTCTGGAGAGAGATCGACGCCTTCCGCCGCCAGGTCGAGCTGTCCAAGGGCAAGCAGCCCTACACCTTCTACGATGGCCCGCCCTTCGCTACCGGCCTGCCGCACTACGGCCACTTGCTCGCATCCACCATCAAGGACATCATCCCGCGCTACTGGTCCATGAAGGGTCGCTATGTCGAGCGTCGCTTCGGCTGGGACACCCATGGCGTGCCCATTGAGCACGAGATCGACAAGAAGCTGGGCATGAGCGGCAAGGATGCCGTTGAGAAGCTGGGTCTGGCTCAGTACAACGAGGAGTGCCGCGCGATCGTCATGCGCTTCGCCTCCGAGTGGCGTCAGACCATCGACCGTCTGGGTCGCTGGATCGACTTCGACAATGACTACAAGGTGTGTGACCACGCGCGATCCTCAAATGCCAATCGCTGACGTTCTGTCCAGACTATGAACCCGCAGTTCATGGAATCTGAGTGGTGGGTCTTCAAGCAGCTGTTCGACAAGAACTCCGTCTACCGCGGCTTCAAGGTCATGCCCTACTCGACTGCCCTCAACACGCCGCTTAGCAACTTCGAGGCTCAGCAAAACTACAAGGATGTTCAGGACCCCGCTGTCGTCATCTCATTCCCTCTCCTCGACGACCCCAACACTGCCTTCCTTGCCTGGACCACCACGCCGTGGACCCTGCCCTCGCACACCGGCCTCGCCGCCAACCCCGCCTTCGAGTACGTCAAGATCCTCGACGAGGCGTCGGGCAAGCACTACATCCTCCTCGAACCGCTGTTGAAGACGCTCTACAAGGACCCGAAGAAGGCGAAGTTCAAGATTGTGGAGAAGATTCAGGGCAAGTCGATGGAGGGCTGGAAGTACGAGCCGCCGTTTGACTACTTCAAGGCTGAGTTCAAGGACTTTGGCTTCAAGCTCTGCCTTGCGGATTATGTTACGGCGGACAGCGGTACTGGTATCGTCCACAACGCACCGGCTTTTGGTGAGGACGATTACGCTGTTTCGCTCAAGGAGGGCATCATCAGCGAGACCCGCCCGCCGCCGAACCCGGTGGACGAGACTGGCCTCTTCACCGCTGAGGTCCGCGACTTCGCTGGCCAGCACGTGAAGGAGGCGGACAGAGCCATCATTAAGCACCTGAAGGCCGCTGGACGTGTCGTTGTCGACAGCCAAATCACTCACAGTTATCCTTTCTGCTGGCGCTCTGATACCCCGCTTATCTACCGCGCCGTCCCGTCGTGGTTCGTTAAGATTCCAGAGATCATTCCGGACATGCTTAAGGGCATCGAGGAGTCTCACTGGGTCCCCTCCTTTGTCAAGGAAAAGCGCTTTGCTAGCTGGATCGCCAACGCCCGCGACTGGGCTGTCTCCCGTAACCGTTACTGGGGAACTCCCATCCCGCTTTGGTGTAGTGAGGACTTCAAGGAGGTTGTTTGCGTGGGGAGCATCGAGGAGCTGAAGGAGTTGAGCGGCTACGAGGGCGAGATCACTGATCTCCACCGCCACCACATCGACGACATTACCATCCCGAGTAAGCAAGGCAAGGGCGTTCTGAGGAGAATACCAGAGGTCTTCGACTGTTGGTTCGAGTCGGGTAGCATGCCTTACGCTTCTCAGCACTATCCCTTCGAGAACCAGGACCACTTCAACGCTTCTTTCCCTGGTGACTTCATTGCTGAGGGTTTGGATCAGACCCGTGGTTGGTTCTACACCATGACTGTTCTTGGTGTCCATCTCTTCGGCAAGCTTCCTTTCAAGAACTGCGTTGTTAACGGCATTGTCCTTGCAGAGGATGGCAAGAAGATGTCGAAGAGGTTGAAGAACTATCCCGACCCTTCAAAGATCATGGACGAGTACGGCTCTGATGCCCTTCGTCTCTACCTGATCAACTCCCCCGTCGTGCGTGCGGAGCCCCTGAGGTTCAAGGAGGCGGGTGTCAGGGAGATTGTTTCGAAGGTTCTCCTGCCGCTCTGGAACAGCTACAACTTTTTCGAGCAGCAGGTCGCTCTCCTGAAGAAGGTGGCAAATGTTGACTTCAAGTTCGACCCCAAGATCCAGGAGTCGAACACCAATGTCATGGACCGTTGGATTTTGGCCAGTTGCCAGAGTCTGCTCAAGTTCGTCAACCAAGAGATGAATGGCTACAGGCTGTACACTGTTGTCCCGAGGTTGTTGGGCCTCATTGAGAACACAACCAACTGGTACATCAAGCTCAACCGTCGCCGCCTAAAGGGCGAGTATGGCATGGACGACACTATCCATGCTCTGAACACATTGTTCGATGTCATCTTCACCCTCGTCCGTGGCCTCGCCCCCTTCACTCCTTTCATCACCGACAACATCTACCAGCGTCTTCTTCCTCTTATTCCCGATAACCTGCACGCCGAGGACCCGCGCAGCGTCCACTTCCTTCCTTTCCCCGAGGTTCGTGAGGAGCTCTTCGACGAGGCCGTGGAGCGTCGCGTTGGCCGCATGCAGGCGGTCATTGACCTGGGCCGTGTTTCGCGTGAGCGCCGCAACATTGGCCTCAAGACTCCCTTGAAGACCATCATCATCATTCACCCAGACCAGCAGTACCTTGATGATGTCAAGAGTCTCGAGGGCTACATCTGTGAGGAGATGAACGTCCGTGATCTCATCCTCTCCTCTGATGAGGACAAGTACAATGTGCAGTACTCGGTTTCGGCCGACTGGGCGGTCCTCGGCAAGAAACTCAAGAAGGATGCTGTCAAGGTCAAGAAGGGTCTGCCTTCGTTGAGCAGCGACGATGTCAAGGGCTACCTCAAAGCCGGCAGCGTCACTGTCGACGGTATCCAGCTCGGTCCCGAGGACCTCGTGGTTAAGCGCGGTCTCAAAGAGGACGGCGCCTCGAAGGCGCAGGAGGTCAACACAGACAACGATGTCCTGATCATCGTCGACTGCGAGACCTACCCCGAGCTCCAGCAGGAGGGTATCGCGCGTGAGATCATCAACCGTGTCCAGCGTCTGCGCAAGAAGGCTGGCCTTGTTCCCACCGACGATGTTGGCATGCAGTTCCGCATCCTTGGCGATCCGGACAAGGTTGGTCTCGAGGGCGTGTTCGAGAGCCACGCTAGCATGATGGAGAAGGCGTTGAGGAGACCATTGGACAAGCACGTTGTCACGGAGGTGGAGGGCAAGGGCCCGGAGGAGGTGAAGAAGAGCGAGCTCATCTTGGAGGAGGAGCAGGAGGTGCAGAAGGCAACGTTCATGCTTAGACTGGTCAAGTTGTAGAGCGGTTTGCTTAGATGAAGATGAACGAAAAAGTACCACGCGAACGAAACAAACAAAAGACGAGGGAAGATGTAGATAGATCTTTCTGGAATGAGAATTGAGTTTATGCCTTACGCCTTACGCCTCTGTTATGAGCTTCGAGAATCTGCTTTTGAAATCTTGTATCTGCTGGGCTCATTTCACTCAAAGTACACGGGTCTACGAAGGAAGTTGCAAAGAGCATTGGATTAATCTGTTGCTTGATTCGCCACTTCCATTATGCTTTCTTGACTGCAGCCTGCGAAAATGGATCGAGTCAGACAGATGAGGCTTATGTTCAGATAAGAGGGCGTATACCAGATAACAGTCTTTTAATCTCAGGAATTCCTTGGCGCACATGTCTTTATGAACGTTGTTGTAGTCGGCCAGGATGCATTTTCCGTAGGCGGTGCTCTGGAGCGCACGGTCAGGTGGATGTTGTACCCTGGGGGTATTCGGGCAGGGTCATACCTCAACCGAGCACTTGGCGGCAGCCAACGCAACTTTCTCGATGGGACGTGTCCGGCCTGGCATTTTGGTGGAGGATGCGAGTGAATGGCGGAGATGGATCAGTCTCGGTGGGCGACATCATTGACTCTCGCATCAAACGCGGCAAACACGCCAAGAGCTGGGGCTGCTGCGCGTGTCTGTCAGCTCCACTTGCGGCACGCGTCTCGGCCTTTGTTTCGCAACACCACAACACCTACACTTCCCCGCACGCGCCAATTCTTCCACGATTCTTTTTTGCTTTCCTATGCTAATGCTTGGTACCTTGATTCGAGCGCCTTGGAGTACCCATGAATGCCATCTCATGAGCCACGACCACCCCACCACCACCACCACCACCCTAATTCCGCGCACGCCGCTCGCATGCAGCGCATCGCGACGACGAAGCCGAAGCCGAAGCAACTGCGACACTCTACGGAAAGATAGCCGACCACCACCCATATTCAATCCGTAACGAAACCCGAATGCCCTCCTCCCGGCGACAATACCTCCACAACCACCGCTACGCCCAGCAACCCGCCCAGCCCGGCCCTGCCTACAACGAAGACACCTTCCTCCCGCTTAGCAACCAAGATGTCGAGGTCCTGTACACCATCGTCACCACGGCGCAGCGCCTACATCATTCGTCCACCACGCCTCTCCCACCCTATCGCGCCCTGTTCACCGCCTACGACCATGTCCTGGCCGACCGCCGCATCGACCCGAATCAGGATCGCGTGTACTTCCGCTTCCTGCTGCGCATGCGCGGTGTCGACACGAGCACCATTGAGGGCAGCGACATCGATGGCACGCGCACGCTGTACGGCCGCTTCGAGATGCTCTTGGCGGAGATGGGGATACAGCTGGAGGTGGACGAGGGGGGTGCCGCGGGCGTCGTGGAAGAGGAGGCCATCGAAGATCTCGACGACGACGGCGAGTACAGAGGGGAGGATGGCGCAGCTGCTGCGGGGACCCCCAGCCTTCCCCCGTTGTCCAGACGCGCGAGCTTCGACGATACGACCTTTCATCGGAGTAGGCGGTGGGACGATGATGCGGACGATGAAGACGAGGAGGATGCGGGGCCGAGGAGCAGACGGTCGAGGAGCAGGGCGTCGGATGTCGTGCCATCGTCCTCGAGGCCGAGGCGGCCCAGCAGCCGAGTGTCTGATACCGCGGCCTTCTCGCGGCGCCGGCGCTCCAGCGAACGGAATGGCGCCGGTGCTGCGGCTGCGCGATCGGCCATGCATTCGGGCTTCCCGCATAATCGAGGGAGGCGGCTGAGTTCAAAGAATCTCCTGCACGCGGCAGAGCATGCAAGGCAGAGCAGTCGACAGGGGCATGGGAGGACTCGATCGCAGTCTAGCCAAGGGAGCCTGCGGATTACGAGGACCGAGGAAATACAACGGCCTGCGCGCGAGCCCAGCTTCTACGATGTGGACGACTACAGCACGATGCCGTCCCGCCGATCGTCCATTTCCGGCCCGGTCCCCGATGAACAGCACTTTGTCCCGCCGGAGATGCTGTACAGGCCGTCGCCGACGCAGATGCTGGCGGACGCGGACACGTTCCTGTACGCGAGGACGTTGTTCGCTGCGCGGAGAGCGTTGCGCATGTGGCGTGACCAGGCCATGGCCTTGCGCGAGCGAGAGGCGCAGATGGAAGAGGCGGCTAACCTCTTCAACAAGAAGAAACGCGCCGATGCTGCGTTTGAGTCGCTAAGCGTTACCGTGAAGGCGCGGCGGGTCGAACGGGAAACGGAGCGGTTCTACGAACACAACTATCAGCGGGTCGCAAGAGCCTTTGAAGAGTGCACGATATGGCGGACTTTCTCCCATTGGCACAGCAGCACCATGAGAGCCATCAGGTTGACTAATCGAGCTCGTGAGCTCCTTCTCAAGCAGAAGATGTGGAACGCTTGGTTCGAGCAGACTGCGATCGAGAACGAAAAAGTACGCCGGTTCACGCTCAGAAAGTTCTTCAAAACATGGCGGGTAAGGTACGACACCATTAGAGAAAATGAAGAGGTGGCCGAGACTGCGCATGCGACGAATGTCATTCAGGATACTTTGGTGGCTTGTTTCTGGGAGTTCACGGAGCGGAAGGCTTCCAAGCTGTACGACGAGAAGCTTTTGCCAAAGGTGTGGATGATTTTGGTCGACAAGCTGGCCTTCATCAGAGAAAGGGAGGAGGCCGTGGGCCTGATGGTCAGGCGGGATATTAAGAGCAGGGCGTTCCATCTCATCGCGAACAAGATGCTCAACCTTCAAACGATGGATCCCGTCGCGCAGAATTTCCGGGAGCAGAAGCTCCTAGCGCAGGCTTTCGGCAATATCAAGACGCAAGCGAAGCTCCAGCCGCTGGAGAGACAGTTGACGCAACAAGTCATGCAGTCTCGCGCAAAGAAGATCTTCACCATCTGGCATGTGCGTGCCGACCAATCGGTAATAGCTACGAGGCTCGACCGAAGACGCGTCCTGGGCAATGCTTTTACTGCATGGAACGACAATATGCGCTGCACTGCGCTTAGGGCACGTATTGATAACCGTGTCGTGCTTGAATCGCTTCGCAAGTGGTTACTTGAGGCTCGAGCCTCCCTTTTCATCCGAGTCCGGGAAGCCAGGACAAGAGGGAGCGTTTTTCGACAATGGACGGGCATGGTTAAAGATCAGACTGCACGCCTCGCACGGGCGGAGCGCATGTTTGTTGTCTTCCAAGACACTCGATTGAAGCGGAAGACTCTAGGCCATCTTCGCAATGTTCTGGGAGACCGAAGGCACCACGAAGTTCAAGCCTTGGCACTCTATGAACCTTCTCTCCTGAAGAAGACATTGCCCAAGTTGGTAGAGCGACATCAGCAGCTCCAGCAACTCGAACAGTGGGGATCGGATGCGCAGTTCTACACCGTTGCAACCCATGTCTTGAGGAGGTGGAAGGACAGCACCCATCAAGCCCAGAAGATACGGAGACGTGAGGCGTACGCAACTATCAGGCGCCGCACCAAGCTGTCCATGGCAAGGCGTGCATTCGAGAAATGGCGGGGCAAGGCCTTGGCTATCGAATTCATGGAGCGCCAGGCGCAGGAATTGCAGGAGAATGCCATCCTCGGGACCGCGATGCGGCAGCTGGATCACTGGCATGAGAGGATGGTATCCGTCACCCAGATGGCGGCGACTGCGGATAGTTTCCGTGACCGGGAGGTCGCTACGCGTGTCATGGATACCTGGGGGTCCAGGCTCCAGGCCATCTCCAAAGATGAGGAGAAGGCTGGCACGTTCATGAGAGTGCACGTGGAGGTCGAGGCGAGCGCGTGTCTGAAAAAGCTCAACTGGCGCCTCTTCCAGGTACAGCAGCAAAAACAGTCCGGCATTGCGTTGGCCGAGCGGAACTTCGAGAAGCATGTGAAGGATATGCTGAGGCATTGGTCGGAGCGCATGCATCAAGGGAGAGATCTTGAAATCCCGGCCCCGCCCGTCTTCGATGACAGAGAGGACCAGGCGGTCACGTTTGACCAACGGAGCGAGGAGACGCTAGATATCGCAGGCGAGAGGGAGGCGGATGACGAAGCCGACATTGCTCGCAACGAGCGTTGGACTCCGTTCGACTCAGCGCTCGACGTCGGCGATCTCAAGCTTAATCTCGACTTTGATCCCAACGTCCTGAACCGCCCGGCACTCCAACCACGACCACGGGTCCGCTCGTTCTCGCCCGAAAAGCAGAATCCGCTCGCCATGACCATCAGGAACCCTGACGCCGCCGTCGCCTTCGCATCAACACCACTGCCTGCGTATTTGCGCTCGCCCTCCAAACGCAGCACCGTCAAGGCAAGACTAGCAGCCCTATCGCTCAATAACAACACGAACAACGAAAATCGCCCTCCTCACCCGCTGTCCCAAACAACCACCGCTGCCCCCGCGCCCGCTGGTGGTGGCGTCCCATCTTTCACCTCCTCCGCCACGCCCGCGTACTCCTCTACCGCCGCGGGCGGCGGCGCGCCGTCTTACTCCAACTCAACCTTCGCCCTCAACACCAACACCGGCAGCACGACGCCCATGGCCGCGCCAGCCGGTTTCGGCACCACCTTCGGCGTCGGCGGCGGCGGCGGCAGAGCAGCGCCTGGAACCGCGCCGGCGGCCATGAGGACGACGAACAACAAGAGCGGCAACGACGACGACGACTATGACGATGATGCCAACACCGCGTTCGTCAACCCCCCACATGACGGCGGCGGCGGCGGAAGTGGCACGACAAAGCACAACTTCGGCGCCAGCACGATGTTTGCCGCCACTCCTGGCCCCTCTCATCCACCAGCGGCGCCGGCCTCGAGCAGTAGGCCGACGGCCATCACGCCCTTCGCGCGGAAGCTGACGGCGCAGGGGTATCACGCCCATGCCGCCACCCCGGCTGCTGGGGGGAGGGGCGGTGGCTCCTTTGAAGGCGTGAGGGGTAGGGGTAGATCATCGGCGGCGGCGGCGGCGGCGGCAAGAGGCGCAGGCGCCGCGTACGGGGGCGTGGGGTTGGGGCTGGCGTCGTCGGGGCTGGGGTTCGGCGGGTTCGAGGACATCAAGGAGGATGAGAGTCCGAGGGTGGTGGATGATCGGAGTAGGGAGAGTTCGCCGTGAGGCGGAAGAGGCGGACTGGCGTGGACGAGCTTTTGGTTTCTTGTTGCTATTTCACTCGATGGGTCTACCGTTTTGTCTGCGTGGTGTGTTGGATATTGGCTGTTATTAGCTCGTGGAGATACCCCATAGTCTTTCTTTGAATGATCGCGCAAAGTTTGCTGTTATCGTTCGTTCATCGTTGGCGATGTCCTTTGCGGTGATTTATGGCCGGCTTCATCGAGCTATCACTTTCTCCGGGTGTTTATTGTGGTGGCTGTTTTTCTGCTTAGGCGTTCAAAAGCTCCTTCAACGAAGTGAGATAATCTACAAATTTTCTCGGAACTGTGTTTACTGACTAGAACTTTGCTCAAAACCGACGCAGCATAATGATGGAAATTAGTATTCACGACAAAGTGAGACCTCGAAGGAGTATTTATAGTAATGCGCACGGTGCTCTCTGCGCCTCGATGAGGGGAAGGTGTGTACTAAGTCATACGCCATCGGGTTCGGGAACGATGAATATCCGGCATCGGGTTACAATATTCATGGATTGCCGAGCCTGTGAGAACGGGAGAGCGTGAAGCACTTTTCCGGTCTTTATTAAACAGCTAATGTTACATGCATTCTCTTTCACTGCCATCAACTTCTAAAGTCATCAAAGCAAAGCAATACCATTATCAGGCCATGGTGGACTGCAACAAAACCCCGGACGATAATGCCTGTGAGAAGCCGGTGAGCTCTATTCAGAAGACTGTCATACCAGTCTGTATACTTGTCGGGTAAGTACAAACACTCAACTACTGAAGCATCTCTGATTATTGGTAGAATCCTCTTCATCGCAACCATTGTCCTCCTGGTTTTCGTCCGCCGGCGTGCCCGTCTGGAGCGCCAATTGGAGCAACAAGCACGTGCAAAGTACGGGAACCTTTTCAACGACGATGAGCCGCGGGAAAACACGGAGCCCAACGTTTCTGAGAGCAAACAATCGGACAGCAAAACTCGGATACATGATGTCTCTGGCCAACAAGACTTTTTAGGGGAAGGAAGCAACGCTCATAAGCTTGCGTACTTACATCCAAGTATGGATACGCAACGGAACCCAGTTGAACAACGAAGTTTCGTCTAAGTATTCAGGTTGAGACCATCAGCCTTCTCATACAACTGCCCATCTTTGCTTTGAGCTCTCGTCCTTTCCAATGGCCAACATGGTTGTTTTTGTGCATTTGGATAATTGCGTCATGGTATACCTTTGCCGCTTTTCTTCTGCTTGTTCTATATTGTACTCAATCTGACGCACCTCATGTTGATATTCTACGTGTACCGTTTTTCCGTACTTACTACGCCGATAAGTGCTCAAACTGAGAGCTGGCGTCATTGGTAGAGGTGTTTCGGAGATATCCGTGAGTTTCAGGCCCGATGTTCGTAGATCTTCGCCACCTGTTGGCAGACCATTCGGCGCACGGCGGATGACAAAAGAACGTGGCCCTCTCGACCTTATTCCGCGGAAGATGTTATATCCAACGTACGTAGGTAGCTGAATCTAACGTCCGGAGGCATTTATTCACATTCCCGCCTCGCATCTACGTCCAGATGTCATATTCAACTACCCACAGAGGATATAACATCTCCAGCGATATAAGGTCGAGAGGGGCAAATTCTTTTGTCACCCGCAGTGGGCGGGCGGCAACAGCGCTACCCGACGCCACTTACCCAGCGTTGCAGGAAACCGGGTATGCTCCACGCAGTACATTCTTTGTTGCTTTTTCCAACTCAAGGTACAGTCCCGCAATTGGTTTGACGCATCGGTTGTCTATGTAGATGCATCAGGATAGGTTGTGGGCATTGGAATCGTCCATGCTGGCCGTTGCTGCTTCGTAGCTGCTATTTGCATTTCAAAGCGTAGCTGCCCAGTAACCAGCGCATTAAGCTTTGGCCGAAAGGCCAGTGGGCCCTTCTCTTGGCAGCTTACGCTGATCAGCTATTTTCGGCACCGCCACACCATGCGTCTGCGGACCCGTAAAGTCAAGGTTGCCAGTAGACGGCTCCATAAACGGTTTCATCATTCCAAGGACTACGGGTGATTTCCAATCACAGTAAGCGGTCGACAAGTTACAGGCCGGATTCAAGGCAATGTAGCGACACAGCATGAGACGGCCCCCACGCCAAGTCAATTTGGGGTCCTGGAGTTGTCCGATTAGGCGCCGTCTTGATACGTCATCCTGAATCCTTCGAGACCCTCCAACCAGTCCCCGGACTACGGTCGGGCCAAATTTTGGTGGCAGGAAAGCCAGCTCTACATTGGCTGGATTCATGGTGAAAGGTCGGATGAGAGGTGCATTTGTAACCACAGCTTCCTTGAGTTGCTTGTACCTCACATCTGTGAATTTAGGCATATTCCACTTAAGTTCTGCCCTTCGCGCTGGGTGTCATTTACCTTCGCTTGCTGCATGCATAGCTGGGGAAGCTCCTCGCAAGCCATGTCCGGAACGCCACGCAAACCGTTCGACGCTCTGGTCCGGAGAGCCTCTGAGGCTTCCTACCAACCTCTATCACGACCACAAACAACATCCTCGGCAGAGAAGTCTCTACCAGCACATCTCAATCCTTTCATCAAAAGGATAGGCCCTTACTCCTTGGGCATCCTCGTTGTTGCATTCATCCTCATCATAATAGCGCTCGCTTTCCTTTGTCACCTCTGGCTCGGTGACCGCAATTCCATTTCATGGAGATGGGTAATTCTCAATGATTACGTTGGCTCGGCAGTTGCCCTTGCAGCTTTGGCTATCCAGGTATCTGTATCCTCATCAGGGGCCGTCGCAACATCGATGCTCTCGTCACTAGCCATGGAGAGATGGGGCGTTCCGCTCAGCCAGTCTCTGACCATCTCCACCATGCGGTACAGCAACTCTGGGCCCCTCCTCTCGTTGTGGAGTTTCGTGCGGCAAATCAGGAAGACTTACGGATGGAAAGCTTTCGTTTTCTGCTTTTTGATGGCGGTGATTACCTTAGCCGCCAATTTTAGCTCCACCATCTTGCTCTTTGACGTCCTCCCCGGCCAGATACATGGTACTCCCGAAATGATCAACGTCCCGCTTGGCTGGAAAGGCGGCACAAGCAAGGAGTCGGCCACCTGGTACCAGAACTTCATGCTCCAGACGCCATCCGGCTATCAGACATTCGCCGAATACTCGGACCCACCCGAGCCGGCGGAGAACATGTCGGATACCGGACCACTTGTTCGCGCCCTTCTTCCTTTCGCTTCGGAACAAACGAGGACGAGCATACAGGACTATGAGGGTGCTGCGACGGTATTCGATGCCAGAGTTGCCTGCGTACGACCAAACTTCGTCGACTCAACCTTCCTCGTGGACTCCAACCTGGTGAACTTCACCGGACAGGTTGGCATCAGCGCTCGTCCTCCGGGACTGGACTCCCAGCGAGGCAATGGAGAAGGGTCTTCCCTGAACGGTTTTCCCTTGGTACCCTTCAACTGCAGCGTCGGCTACGGCACACAAATATGCCCGTTGGAGCGCGGTAGCGTAGACCTCGGCCTGCGGTCCTGGCTCTGGGAGTACTTCAACTCAACGCAGAACGTCACCGGAAGTGCGTTCCTATTCTTCGAAAGCCAGTACATGCTGGACGCCTACAACAATACGTCCAACGGCACTTACCGGCCACCATTCAACCACAACACCACAAAGCAAGGAGAAGGATGGGACTTCGGCGGCGACGGACCGTGGCTGAATCTGCAGCCAAACAACTGGACGCTGAAAGAGCCATGTGAGGTCACGGGCACATGCAGGGAATATTGCGAAGTGTTCAAGACATGCGGCAGGCCCGGCCTCAACGTCTCCCTCTGTTTTGATGCCTTGTAAACCCAACCTCCCCATGCTTTCGATTTCCGCGCACTGACCGAGCCTCCAGATTCCCCGACCTCGACCTCCCCGTCAAGTTCAACGCGACCCAGAGCCGCTCGGAGCCCAAAGTAACCTTCGACGACTCCCTCAACCAACTCGACTTCACCGCCGTCCGCCGCCAACTCGGCGCCACCACCCCGCGTCTCGACCCCACCGCGCGGGGCATCATGACCCTCTCCATCGCCAGCGTGCGCGCCGCCCTCGACGCCCTCCGCCCCGCCGACCTCTCGCCCCAAAAGTCCGCGCAGCTCCTCGACACCTCCTCGCTCTGGTTCACGCTCAACCCGGACTACAACGGCGGCGGCACCGACTGGACCTTCTGCCGCGACGGCGCGCAGTGCGCGTACGGCGGCACCTACGACGCCAACACCTCCACCACGCTGGCCAGCGTGCAGCAGGGCGTCCTCATGCGGCAGATCCTCAACGACACGCACGACCCGGCGCGGGCGCTGTCGGCGGCGCTGACGGTGCTGGCGCGCATGCACTTCTACGACGCGGCCGCCACGTTCAACCTGCCGCAGGCCATGGCGGGCACCTTCTTCGTCACGAAGTCGTTCCCGCAGGCGACCCGCGGCCTGGCCGTCGTGCTGGCCGTGTGCGGCGCCCACGTGCTCGTCGTGGCGGGCGTCGCGGCGTGCTTCGCGCGCGGCACGGCGTTCTCGCTGCTGGACAACGCGTGGTCGGCGGCCGCGCAGATGCAGACGGAGGGCGTGGGGGAGGTGCTGCGGACGGCGACGGCGTTGAAGGATAGGGATGTGGAGGGCATGATTGGGGAGGCTGGGAGGGGCCGGCTGAGGGTTCGCATTCGGCATAACTGGGAGACGGGGCGGATCGAGGCTATGGAGTAGTCGGTGGGATGGCTGGGAAGCTGTTTGTTGTTGTTGTTCTTGCTTGGTGTTTAGTTGGTCCGCCAACGCCTCCTGAGCCCACTGATTTGATTTTAATGAATTACGATTATTCACAACGGACATTCTGTGACGTTCGCGCCGCTGATACAGCACCTTGGGGAACGATTCAACTTTCGGGGAACTCCCGTCAACAATTTTACGGAATTGAGAGACAACAGTTGCGGACGGCCGGAAAGTCCAAGACCACCCGAGAATATAAGCGCTTCGGCCCTCCACTACGTTCGACCATGGCAGTAAGAACCTGATTGGGTTCACAATCTCGCCCGGCCAGCACGCAACTACTAATCTTTCTTGGGGATTCTACACCCAGGACCCAATCGGTGATTTTGCCGACATAAACCAATTAAATCTCTTCAAAGCTTAATACTAAACAACCCGCTCTTGTGATGCTCCTGAAAGCACTGTTGTGAGCGTTCATGAAATAATTCTGCTTCTCATTTCTGTTGAATAGGAAAATTCATTGCGTCGTTAACAATTACTAGGCAAGTTACTAACGTGATCGATGTCTCAGTTAGAACTTGAGTATACCTTATCGCTTATCATCCTATCGTCCTACCTGTAGCTTATGCACCCAATTTCTTAATAGGAAATTGTGTGCAGCCACCATGACCCACGTGACCACCTTGTCGCCTTCGCTAAGTGCTTCGCCTGAGTCAAGTGTAAACCCTGTCTCCCTTTCACCTTCGTGCGCGGCTCAAAGTCTCTCAGCCTCGTGTGCGGCTCAAAATTTCCTCTTCCTTGCGCGCGGCTCAAAGCCTCCCGGCCTCGTACCCTGTTCAATTTCTCCGCATACCTCTTTGAGCCTGATCTGAACAATTTATTATGGTCTGATCGGGAAACGCGATCAGCAATTGCAAGCCATACAAAACTTCTTCATAAATTTTATAACAGCACTAGCTCACTACACGTAACCTAAAGCCATATAAAACTTCTTTATAAATTTTATAACAGCACCATTTCACTACACGCAACCCAAAGCCATATAAAACTTCTTCATAAATTTTATAACAGCACCAGTTCACTACACGAAACCCAAAGCATTGTCAGAGACGGCTGCCAACAATAGCAAAAATTCTCTGCTCAATTGCTGGATTCTCCCTTATATTCGTCACGCGTTCTTATTCCTGCCGCATCCAAACCAATCAGAAGGAACGAAAATCAAAATTGAGGTTTCTACAAGAAGCAGAACTGCAGCCGAACCATCAAGCGTCTCGCCTTCCAGGATGCCCAAGAGGAGAAAGGTGACGGATCGAGGGTCGTTTCTGGAGAAGAGCGGAGATAGTGAAAGCGAGGGGCCCCCAGAACAAGTTACGCAAACCCCGTCAGTGGCCGTCGGATCAAAGAGGTTTGCTTGCATATTCGCAAAGCAGTACCCTTCAAATACTGCTCTTGATCGGGTTTGTCTGAAACCAGGGTTCACCACGATCGCTAGACTCAAGTACGTATTTCCAATTCCGACAGTCGCCATTCATTTCTCATTTTTCGCTTCTTGTTGGTAACGGTCTGCAGAGAACACCTGTATCGCAAACACCAGAAACCAATCCATTGTTTGAGGTGCCTCAACATATATGCAACCGAGTCTGAGCTGCAGGATCACCAGAACGCCCCCGAGAGGTGCCCGAAAGCGGATGACTCGCGAGAAATCATCGTGTTGCAATAGATGATGAAGAAGGATCGTATTGGACTCCTGCTGAGGAGTGGCATGAGGAGCAGAGGGGAGGGTCACCCGAAGGTGCCTTTATAACCCAATGCGGATGACTAAGCTATCTACTAGTACTAAAACAGCTTATATTGCAACACACCTCCTTCGCGTAGTGCCTAATTAGGTAGTGCGTGACATAAAAGAATGGTGTTAAGGCTTGAATAAGTAACGAATCTGCTTATAACGAGAATCGACCTTCCAACTAGCAAAAGGTAATTATAAAAGAATCTATTTCACGACTACTCGGGTAGGCGTAGCCTAGTAGGAAACACGCCCGATTAGTCCTACTATTATAGTAAAGGAATAAATGGCTGTTGTTACTTATATAGTAGCAAAAAAAGAGGATTACCCGTTTAGGTAGTAGTTAAAAAAGATGAATGCCTCGCCGTTTACTTAACGACGCACGGCTGTTTTAGGCACGCGGTTCCTTAGGGTGGCCCATTGCGGAATAAGACAACGTAATAGATGCGCTTAAACTACCTATAAGTTAGTTTACCCTATACTATCTAGCCGATTTTAGTTAAAAGAGTAAACTGCTGTTGTTGTTTATAACAGTAAGGTGGGCTACTTAAGCAGGTGCACGAGTCTAAGGTGTTAAATAAACGCTTAGTACTTCTACTTAGGTAGTGCCTTAGTAAGTCCGTTAGTAAGCATATCTGCCGTTAGTATCTAGCGAAAGTAAATATTGCCCGATTAAGCCTCCTATCGTAACTAGTGGTAGTAAATATCGATATAGCGAAGCTTAGTATTTAGTTTACTAGCGTTCTTCTATATAAGCGTGAGTGTTTGCTTGTTGTTATACTAGACCTTAAGAAGGTGTCTAGGATCGAATATAACTCCGCGGAAGAATCGCTTCTACTAGTAGTATTACTTAGCGGTTTCTAAAAGGGCTAGAAGCTCTACTTCTATTATTAACGTTGTAACGGTTAGTTGTTTAGACGCTTTCTAATCTATAGGGGCTCCGAATAGAGTAATTAATAACCCTTAGTAACTCCTACGTGTGGCGAGGTCGTTTGCATACGAGGTATCGCTGCTAATTATAAAGATATTCTATTTATCCGGCGTGTTACCGTTGTAGTAGATGGCTAGGTTACTTGTGTTGCCGAGATACTCTAGGACTCTTTAAGCAAGCTAAAGGTAGCGCGAGGAAGGGTTAGTAAGGTAGGAGGATAGTATAGAGGAGGCGTAAGAGACGTCGGAGCGTATACTTACGGTAGCAAACTAGATTAAACTAATCTTACTTTAATACGTGTAAATCTTCTCTAGTAAGGCGTCCTTACCCGTGTTAGGTACTAACTGTTCTTCCGAGGGTAGGGGTGTTATAATATTCGTCTTCTTAACGTTATATCTAACTAATAGCGCGTTAATATATAACTCCTAAGAGAGCTATAACAAGCGCTTCTATCGATCGCGAACGATCCTAAGTACTAAGAACTACTAAACCTCGCCTATTATACGCATTTTATAGCGCTTAAAGAGGTCCTCCTAGAATGCGTTAGCGAATGCCTTATCTTACTTAGTAAAGCCTATAATAACGTTATCTATAAAGAAGAATATAAAGAGGCGATGGTTCGCGTAGAGGTAGGGGGCATTAGATACTAGTTCTAGTCCTAATTCGATTAGAGTATTATAGAAGTATCGTTGCTAGAGGGCTAGCGACTTCTTTAGGCCGTATAGTACTCGATTAAGACGTAGGATCTAGTCTAGTAATAGATGCATACCTTTAGATAGCTTATAAAACGTTTTCTCGTCTAATAGAACGTAAGGAAATATATTAACGACGTCGTACTATCTTATTTTAAGATTAAAAGCGTAGATAATCGCTATAAGAGCTCGAAAGATGCGGAAGGCTAGAGTAGTAGCGTAGGTATCTTAGTTAGTTGTTTAAAGATCGCCCCGCACGTAAATCCTTACTTTAACCTTTATTAGATAGCCGTGTTCGTTAAATTTATACTTAAAGACCTATATAAGGGGTATAACCTCCTTATTTATCTTCTAGGCTTTATAGATCGGTATAATCGTCTATACCTCCTTACCCTAGGCTTGCCGTAGCTTAAGATCGATAGCTCGTATAAAATACGTATCTAGCGGGTATAACTTTACGTCCTTATAGTGGCGTGGTTTAGGGGGTAGGTAATCGCGGTAGATCCGCGGAACCTTATTTATATTATTAAGAGGTCCTTCTATTACGAGGGCAGCGTATTACTCCTTAGGGCTCCGCCGAGTTCTAGAAGAGGCGGTTAGTCCTTACTTTTATTAATAATAAGTAATTAAATACTTCGTTATAAGTACGGAGGTAAACGATAACCTCTAGAATTAGTGGCTAAATGCGTTATTATATAGTATTACTAGATGCGCATGCCTGCGCGACCTTTCTCTTTAGGCGAAGATAACTCCGGGTTCTTCTATCTCGCTTGCACGAGGAGTACGGTTGTCCTCTAAGGCGCCTAGATTATATTTATTATCGTATTAAGCCGGTAGTAAACGTCTCTAACGTCTAGAAGCCTACTCGGCTTTACCTTCTAAGTCTTAGCGACGTTTAGGGGTATCGGATAAGCTCTACGAGCTTGTTTCCTACGGGGGTTACTCCGCGTTTAATAAGGTTAGTATAGGTAAGCGATAATTAGGTCCGGTTTTCTTATTTAGACGATAGTACGGACTATCTTCGGGTTGCTCGCTTTAGTTAAACGACGTGTTTAAACCTTAAGGGGTATTATCTTGCCCGATTAGAATAGAATCTTTAGGTTGTTTACTTATATAACGTGTCTAAGGAGTGAAATTTTCCTTAGATAACGACTTATCTAAGTTAATAATATCTTTTAAGCTTAAGCGAATACGTAGAACGACCTTAGCGGGTTCTTCTTTCGCTTCTAGAAGCTTAGTATAGCTTTCTTACTCCTCTAGGTAGTAGAAGGTAGATTCGTTAAAGGTAACGTCCCTTAAGCGAATAATGCGGTCCTCTAGGGGGTACTACACGCGGTAGATATTAGTAGAATCGTATCTAATAAGATAACTAACGAGTGCTCGTTCTTGCAGCTTATTACTACGAGGGATGGTTTTATTAAGAGCGTAGGTTTTACAACTATATACCCTTATATAAGACACGTTAGGTTTAACACTATAAATAAGTTTAAACGGTGTTTTCTAATAAAGACGTTGGATAGGGGTTCGATTATAAATATAAGCTGCTACTCTAACCGCTTCTAGCTATAAGGACTCCGGCAGGTTTGCTCCTACACGCATTGCGCGTGCTTTAAGGATAAGTAAGTGTCCTAACCTCTTAGAGTATCCGTTTTAAGTAGGGGTATAGGGAGTAGTAACTTTCTATGTAATTCCTCGATATTATAGTTCTTATTTAAACTGTTAGGTAAAAGATCTTTCGCTATCTAACCTTAGAAACGCTATTCTATAGCTAAATCTAGTAGGGATCTACGTAAGGGTGTTTAGGACTATGCGGTTGCATTCGTTCTTAAACACGTGTGACTCCTAGATTGCGTAGTACGTTACTACGTATTCTAAGTAGGTAATCTACTCGTATTAGTTGTATGCGGGAATTAATTAAATAAGGTCCGTAGTTACTCTAAAGAAGAGTTAATCTAACGATTCCTCGTGGTCGTTTAAACGCGCGATAAGCTAATATGCTTTTAAACGCGCGTAAACTTTATAATGCGTGGGTATTAGATTCTTCGTAAGCTTTGCTCCTTAAACTACTTATAGAAGTGCTTAAATGACTGCTTAGCTTATATAAGCGAAGATATTATACTATTATATAGTAGGTAGATTGCGGGTGGTGTATCTAGCCGCGATCCTTAATAGTTCTATCTAAACGTACTTTATAAAGAATTGTCCTTCTATATAGATTAGATTATATACGGGGGTATTAGTATTCTTATTATAAAGATACTTTCGTCCCGAGTCGATGTGGACGTTCTTCTCGCCTATTTTAGCGATAGAAACGAGGTTCGCTATAAATAAGGGTATAAAAGTAGCGTCGCGTAGAGTAATCTACTTACCTTTACCTTCTCGTTTAGCATTAACGTAAACGTTATTAAATAACTTAATAGATAGCTTAGTATTACCGTAGACGATAAAGTTATCTAAGCTAGCATTACGTTTCTTAGTGTATCGCTTCTTTATGTAGCGGTTGCACATATAGTATAAGGATCTAGTGTCTGCCAGCTATAATAGCTAAAGACTAGTAAGGCGTTCCTTACGCTTTACGGTAAATAAGCTTACTCTAGGATTATTATTAGTAATAACCTTAGATATAAATAAGCTAATAGACGTGTTATCTTCGCTATCTATTATTAAAGCCTACTTTTCCCGTTTGGGCTTGTTATTATTGCGCTTGCTAGCGATCTACTTAGATCGAGCGAGGGAGGCTTTAACCCGTTTCTTCGTATTAGGGTTCTTTATTATCTTATTAACCTTATCCTATACCTTCTTATTAGGCCTCTAATCCTTAGGCTTGTTTAGAGTATTAGGCACTAGATACTAATATTAGTTATACTAGTAAGGGTAGCCGTAGACGTATTTAGATGGAGTTAGCTTATTCTAAGATTGCCCGCGTAAGATAGTAGTAAAGGTTATTCGTAGTTTAGTTCTAAGAATAGCTTGCTTCTATCTATAGTGCTGGCGATAGTCGGTAATAACGTTAAAGACGTCTTAGTTTATCCTATTATTGCGAATGTCTAAAAGTAACGGTGTTGCGTACTTAGAATCGTGCGCTAGAATCGGCTTAAGGAAGGTTTAAACACCTCGGGGTCCTTAGATATTAGAAAGCTTAATTGCGTTTACTTAATGCACGTATTCCTCCTAGTCGGATAGCCATTTGGCGATGCCTTAGGCCGTTAGTAGGTTAGCTAGTTTATAAAGCTTGTTTAGGACTAGCTCTTATCTAATTAAGTGTAACGGCTCTAGCCGTGCCTTTAAGGCGCGTAGCTAGGTATAAGGGTATACGTCCTTAAGTCGTTATAGCAGTAGTAGTAACGATAACGATATAGAGTCCTTAATAACCGTTAATAGATTAGAGATTTCCTTCTTAAGCTTGTCGTACTTCTTCTTATCCTTACGATAGGACTCTCGCTTCTAGCGAAGTTCCTCTTTATCTACTTCTATTAGTATACTAGTAGGTCGTTTAGGCTTCTAAGGCCTAATTAGTTGCGTTAGACGATATTCTTGCGAAGGATCGATAAACTCGAAGATCTCTGCCTTCTTTAAACGAGAGATAATAATAAAGTACTATTTCTCCTAGTCCTTAGCTGTCTTAAGCACGACGATTAGCTTAGAGGATAATATAGTAGGTAGCAACGACTAGTAATTAGGCGTTACTAAGCGAGGAGTAGGTCGAGGAGGTGGTTGTAGCGCCTATAAGAGTTGGAATGTAGTAATACACCGCGACGATTAGCTAATTAAAGTAATAAGAGGTCTAGTAACACGTTGTAATACTTATTATTAATGCTTAGCTATTGTTTTAATGAACTAGTAATGAAACGAGAGGTTATTAAAGTTGTTAAGGGCTAAAAACGATAACGACGTTTCTATTAGAGGTATCGTCTAGATGCCTTAGAACGATAGATAGTAGTTAAGAGGGTGCGCTTAGATAGTAGAAAGCATCTATAACGCGGCCGGGCTTATAACTATTGTAATAGATAATAAAGAAGGATCGTATTAGACTTCTACTAAGGAGTGGCATGAGGAGCAGAGGGGAGGGTTACCCGAAGGTGCCTTTATAACCCAATGCGGATGACTAAGCTATCTACTAGTACTAAAACAGCTTATATTGCAACACATCGGAATCGATGCCAGCCAAATTGTAGATCTCAAGAAGAAAACGCGCGGGAAAGAAAGCTCAGAAGAAGATCGTTGGAGAAAGGTCTTTAAGATTGTCTTCCCGAAAGTGAATGAGACTAGTATTCCGAGCCCTTGTAAGTCTTGCATCATCCTAATTGTTCTACTTATAGCGACCTAACCCCACGGACGGAAAGACTGTGAAACCGGCTCCAGATCCCGCCATTTGGCGCAGCTTGAAGACCTTTTCCGCATACAAACGATTCCAGAGACTGAGAGAATTCTGTCCGCGAACTTCACCCAAATTCCAGTAGAGCTGACGAGACAGCTCCCCGGCATGGTGTCGTCAATTGCCGAAAACATTTTGTCGGAGTATCGCCATCTTGGGGAACCTGCAACATCAGATCGGGCTCCTCAGTATTTACAGGTCGAAACGGAAGCTCATCTCATCTCCGAGAATCCATCCAACGAAACCTGTGCATCTGATCTTAGTGCAGTCGTCAATGAGCGACAAGAAACCATGCAAGACGTCGCTTGGGAGGCATCCTCCTCCCGGGACTCATGCCACAGCGGGGTACCCCGACCAAACGTGGGTCAGAATGAGTCAAGCTTCGGGCCCTCTGTCTTCTCTGATCTCAACACCATGACTACGGACCAACCTTGGAGCATATCAACGCCCGTATTTCACCATATGGCGCCAGATGGGCCGTTTACATCGCTGGGATTTACTGAATTGGAGGATGTTGGGGTTGACCAATTCAACTTCGGTCACGAGGAGTATTCGGGATTGCTCGGGGAACACTCATCTCAGCAGCCGAATCGCGACTGTCAGCGATAGCGGAAGATCGTTGGAGTTCGAGTTGGTCGGCATACCAGTGTGGAAAGTCTATTTCATTAGCCTCTGGGATACTCTTTTTCATTATGTTGTTTCTATTGGTAGTGGTGATTGAGCCGTTTTCGGCTTCAGTAAGAGAGTCCTTCGCGTGTCTGCGGGCCACTTTGGATGGAAACCAAGCATAGATTCTCAAATCCTAGTGACCTTCTCAAGGACAGGAATTTTGAAGGTGGTGCACAAGCCACATTACGCTGAACCATTACGATAGGTGTACTTTGCATCAATGTCCCGCATGCGTGTATATTCCATGACTGTGGATGGCCCCTTCTTAGTACATTTGCGACAAGGCGATTGAACGGTCGAGTTTCATGCTCCACTCTCACCATGCCTTTTTGTCTGCATCTTTCCTATGATGAGGCTGATAGTGATTTCATGGGCGTCAGCGCTTGCGCATAGCGAGTGCGTGCATTCAGCGACGCGCATTGTAGCGCCTTTTACCCCGCAGAGGCACAGCCGCGCACTTGCGCACTCTCGCTGTAATGGCTTGTTGCTATTCTTCCGCTTGTTCCGTGTCTCATGAGGCTGGGAGATAAGTAATCTTCGCTTGACGGCTAACGGTGCCCTTCATCTTGGTGTAAAATCAGCCAGTAAGGCCCGGAGGTTGGATTTCGCACATAGCTAAGAATATAATGAAGCAACTAGGACTCTAATTCAATCAAAAAAGGGGTAGAAGAGACTCAGAGAAATGGGTAATCTTCGTAATGCTCAGAGCTTCGGGAGAACCATCGATCTTTTCATCCTGTGCTTTGATCTGCTGATGATTGAACTTATCTGTATAAGCGTTCCTACATCAAAGCGTCGCAGGTATCAATTAGATTTTTCAAATGCTACTCTGTTGAAGTGCTGCCGAAATAGCATCATTTTTGTGTTGCCCGTGCAGTGCGGTAGTGCATGAGTAAAGAACATGTAATCTCGGATTATGGCAAAGTGTATCCGCCGTCAATAACAAGGTTTGCCCCAGTCTTCAAAGAGGTCAGTCTTCGCATGTTCACTTATAGCGGTGATCTTACCATGTAGGTGCTTGCGTTGCTAGCCAAGAAGACATAGGCGCCTTTCAGCTCTTGCGCGTCCGCCATCCGGTGGCCAGGGATCATCTCGAACCACTTGTTCCTCCTTTCCGGGGGGTGCACCAACAAAACTGTGTCAACATCAGCAAACCGTCTCTGCCAAAACTCTAGACGTAATAAGAAAACACTCACTCTCAGTATCAATAAACCCCGGACTCACGCAATTCACCCTCGCAAAATCCACCCACTCGACCGCCAAGCTCTTCGCCAGATGCACGACGGCCGCCTTGCTCGCGTTATACGCCGCCTGCGTCTGCGGGATGTTCACCAAGATCGCGCTCACGCTCGCCGTGAAGATGATGTTCCCCGCCCAATTCTTATCCTCCTTCCCGCCCTCCTTGACGCGCTTGAAGATGTTCGCCGCCGCCTGCGCCGTGTACATGGCGCCGTCCAGATTCACGCCCATGATCTTCCGCCACTTCTCCTCGCCCACCTCCTCCGCGGGCGTGATGTCCGCCACGCCCGCGTTCGCGACCACGACGTCCAGCCGCCCGAAGTCGCGCTCGATCCGCTCCAGCGTCGCCGCGATGCCCGCCCTGTCCTGCACCGCGGACCTGTACGCGCGCACGGCGGTGCCGCCGGTGGCGATGCTGTCGCCGCCGCCGTGCGCGACGCTCTTCGCGGCGAGGTCGCTCGCGATGGCGGCGGCCTCGGCGTCCGGGGTCGAGGCGTAGATGATGGCGACGGCTTGCGCGCCGGCTTCGACGAGGGCTTGCGCGACGGCGAGGCCGATGCCGCGCACGCCGCCCGTTACGGCGGCGACTTTGCCGGCGAGGGAGAAGTGCGAGAGCACCGGGGAGGAGGCGTTGGGGTGGGAGGGCATGACCATCTTGGCGGTGCTTCTTGGGAGGGTTTCTTTTTGGCGGAGAGGTTGCAAGAGAGTGGGATTAGAGGGGGGAATACCAAGCCGCGGGGAAAGACTGAAGCAATTGACGACGAGGCGGTTGAAGTAAACAGACAATTGACAAGAGCGAAGGAGAAGTACACAAACAAAGATTATCGGGTCGCCCAAAGAGAGAAGAAAATTGGACACGAAAGAGAGCAATGCCCGATCAACCGGGCGACGGTCGACCCGGCCGACGTCTAGTGGGGCATCGTGACGCGGGCGCCGGAGGAGTTGAGGCGTCAGGCCACTACCCCGCCTTCCTGAGGCATGGTCAACGGTCGACGATCCCCCGCTCCCGGGCGCGTGGCTTCTCCCAATGCGGTCAACCGTCGCCTGGGCTTTCCCTTTTGCTACCTGACGGTTGAATTGCCCCTCCTGTCATTTCTTGCTGGTGCCCGCGGCCCCACCATGACGCGGGCGTGGTAGTCCGATGCTTCTTCGCCTGCACACGACGATATATTCGGCGATCGCAGAACCGCATCAAACGCTTGAGCTGAAGCTTCCGGAATTGTTCAATTCGAGACGACCATTGAGTTAGCAGTGCAAACCGTTATCAGTGGGCGTTTCGAGGACATCCGATACCAAATCACCAGACAAGATGGCGACGGCGGTAGACACGAGCAAAATGACGGCAAGTAAAAACACCACCACCACTTCCAAACACTCCCACCAGCAAGAGAGGGGCAAAAAAAAAAAAAGAAAAAAGAAAAACACCTAACCCACTCCCAAACCAGAACCCCTCCTTCGTCCTCGAATCCGTCCGCCACGTCCGCATCGCCGACCGCCCCGTCCCCGCCCTGCGCGACCCGGCCCACGACGTCCTCCTGCACGTCGCGCAGACCGGCATCTGCGGCTCCGACGTGCACTACTGGCAGCGCGGGCGGATCGGCTCCTTCGTCCTGACCTCGCCCATCGTCCTCGGCCACGAGTCGTCGGGGACCGTCGTCGCCGCCGGGTCCGCCGTCGCGCACCTCGCGCCGGGCGACCGCGT
Source organism: Diplodia mutila (assembly GCA_022560015.1). Lineage (NCBI taxonomy): Eukaryota > Fungi > Ascomycota > Dothideomycetes > Botryosphaeriales > Botryosphaeriaceae > Diplodia > Diplodia mutila. Next base: position 69,295 of record JAFISB010000114.1, on the reverse strand, counting down.
CGCCGTCGAGCCGGGCGTGCCGTGCCGCCGCTGCGAGTATTGTCGCGGCGGGGACTACAATTACTGCGAGGGCACCGTGTTCGCGGCGACGCCGCCGCACGACGGCACGCTGCAGAAGTACTACGGCGTCGCGGGGGACTACTGCTACAAGGTGCCGGATCACGTGGACATGGAGGAGGCGGCGCTGGTGGAGCCGGTCGCCGTCGCGGTGCAGATCTGCAAGGTGGCGGGCACGCTGGCGAACAAGAAGGTGCTGGTGTTCGGGTGCGGGCCCATCGGGGTGCTGTGCCAGGCCGTGGCGAGGGCGTACGGGGCGAAAGCCGTGTACGGGGTGGACATCGCGCAGTCGAGGTTGGATTTCGCGAGGGAGTTTGCCGGGAGCGAGACGGTGTTGAATCCGACGGTCGACAAGGAGGGCGCTGAGCCGGTGGAGAAGGCGGAGATGGCGGCGGGGGTTTTGAAGGAGAAGCTGGGGCTGGGGTTGGGTGCTGATGTGGTGTTGGAATGCACGGGGGCGGAGCCGTGTATTCAGGCTGGTGTGTTTGCAGCTAAGAGCGGTGGCACGTATGTCCAGGCTGGCATGGGCAAGGAGGTGAGTTGGAGTCGACTCCCCATGTTGAGGTGAAGGGTGATGCTAATGTGCACAGAACGTGACGTTCCCCATCACTACGGCCTGCATTCGCGGCTTGCACATCAAGGGCTCTATCAGATATACCGCTGGGTGCTACCCGGCGGCTGTCGATCTCGTCGCCTCTGGGAAGGTTCCGGTAAAGAAGTTGGTGACGAACCGCTACAAGTTTGAGGAAGCCGAGAAGGCGTTCGAGCTGGTAAAGTCCGCAAAAGAAGGGGTGTTCAAGGTGGTAATTGCCGGCGTTGAGCAGCCGCTGCTTGGATAGATCAGGAGGTACCAATCAAAAATTGAAGACACCTTGAATCGATGAGTACACGCGTGTCGCCTCGACGGTGCCTCAATGTTTCCGATGAAAGTGATGAATCGAGATATCGTCTGCCCCAGCTCCACCGACAGTGACGAAGTCATCCTCAAACAGTCAAAACAGTTCGCAAATCTGCTTCGCGCAACCAAGCGTCCTTCCCGAGAACTTCCGAACACCACTCATCTCCAGCGACCGTCCCCCTCCGTCCTCGCAACAGTCCACCCTCCCATCATGCCACCAGCAAGTGACGCAGATCCGAGATTCGGTCGTCTCGCCCCGTCCCGGCATCGGTGCAGCCACCACCACATAACTAGTCAGCACCGGTACCTGGGGCGAGAGGCGTCCGTTCCCTGTCAAAAGCACCGGTCCAAGCCTTTATGGTTATTCCCGCAGCTCAACCCCACATATTCCCCCGGGCGCTTGGCCACCAACAGACACCCCACCCCCGCAACCCGCCATCGGCCGCACTACGGCAGATTTTCTCCGCATTCTCGCGGCCGGGCGACAGTCGCCCCAAGGAAATTGCCGTTTAGAGAAGGCGGCGCTCGTCGGTCGGGCCATTGCGAGTTCGACGGACGACCCCCCGTGCCGGGGCCGTACGTCATTGTTCAATGCCACGCGGAAGTGGGCTTCCCCCATGGGGAAACTCGGCGCCGGCTGGTCGGTGCCACGAGTACATGCATCGAGATCTACCCCTCCGTTTCTGGGGTATAGTCGCGTGGGGAGAATGTAGCGTGATGGCATGATCCGCGCAACGGCTTGCCCATGTGGTTGATGTCCGTTGTCGCTACTGATCTTGAAATTTCTTGGAAAGACCTAGGATTGACAGGGAGAAGGACAAGGCTTGGGTTTCGGGATGAGGCCCAGGAAGAGTACCTGATTTCTGCTTGGTTGTTGTTGTTACCCCCGAAGGAGGAAGTGGCTGGCCAGCTGCCGAAAGCTTGACGCGGCTCATGAACTCGGCTGGGTTGGTTCTCATCCGAAGAACCTGGTATATAGTGCGATCAACTTCCCCCGCTCAGTGAATGGTTTTGCATATAAGCGTTCATGATTTCCGATCGAGTTTTGCCGAACTGACATGGGCTGTCGACTGCCAACGATCGCGTTCGTTCATTGATTAACAGGGCCAAGTTCCTCCACTGTCGTCGTGTGCAGCAGCAGCCATCATGAGGGACGAAGACATCGTCGGCGCCACTCTTGCAGAAGTCCTGCCCAAGACGTCCAAGTACTGGTTCCAGCTGTCCCACCTCCTTCGATTGAACCTGATCCTCCTCGTCCCGCTGCTCTCCTCGGCAGTAGCCGGCTACGATGGTGAGCATGTTTGCACAGTGAGAAAGCAAGACAAGACTGAACAAACGAAAAAGGCTCCCTCATGAACGGCCTCCAGTCGCTCTCGCAATGGAAGACGTACTTCGACTCGCCCCAAGGCGCCCTCCTCGGCACCGTCAACGCCGCGCAATCCATCGGCTCCATCCTCGTCCTCCCCCTCGTTGGCTCCTGCAGCGACATCTTCGGCCGCAAACGCGTCCTGATCGCGGGCCTTGTCGGCGTCATCATTGCCACCATCATCCAGGCGACGTCCACCACGCTCGCGCAGTTCATCGTCAGCCGGCTGGTCGTCGGCATGGCGGGCATGTTCGTCGTGCAGCCCGCGCCGCTGCTCATCGCCGAGCTGGCCTACCCCACGCACCGCGGCAAGTACACCAGCGCCTACTGGACCATGTACTATCTGGGCGCCATCCTGGCCAGCTGGACCACCTTCGGGACGGAAGCTTTCGAGGGCAGCTGGTCGTGGCGCATCCCAACCATCCTGCAGGCCGGCTACCCAATCGTCCAGCTCGTCTTCATCTACTGGCTGCCCGAGTCGCCCAGGTGAGTTTCCTCCCCCCCTTGCCAACCACCAATCCATATCCCACTCCGAGTTGCTGACGCATGATTTTTCTCGCAAAAGGTGGCTCATCGCCAAAGAACGCACCGCCGAAGCCGAGCGCATCCTCGCCACCTACCACGCGGCCGGCGACGCCGCCAGCCCACTCGTGCAGCGCGAGGTCGCCGAGATCGCCTCCGCGATCCGCCTCGAGCAGGCGACGGCCGACTCGACGACGTGGGCGACGCTCGTCGCCACCCCCGGCAACCGCAAGCGCCTCTTCATCTCCGTCTGCCTGGGCGCCTTCGCGCAGTGGAACGGCATCGGTGTCGTGTCGTACTACCTCACGCTGGTGCTCGACACCATCGGCATCACCGACCCCTTCGACCAGACGCTCATCAACGGGCTGCTCCAGATCTTCAACTTCGCCGCCGCGCTGTCCGCCGCCATCCTCGTCGACAGGCTGGGGCGGCGGCCGCTCTTCCTCTGGTCGGGCGTCGGCATGCTGCTGTCGTACATCGTGTGGACGGCGTGCTCGGCCGTCAACAACGAGACGGGCGACAAGGCGGCCGGCATCGTCGTGGTCGTGTGCCTGTTCACCTTCTACTTCCACTACGACATCGCCTATACGCCGCTGCTCATGTCGTACCCGACGGAGCTGTGGCCCTACGGCCTGCGTAGCAAGGGGCTTAGCTGCGAGCTGCTGTCCATCTATGTTTCGCTCGTCATCGTCGCCTTCGTCAACCCGCTCGGCATGGAGAACATCGGCTGGCGCTACTACATCGTCTTCTGCTGCTTCCTCGCCGTCTTCCTCGCCGTCACCTACATCTTCTTCCCCGAGACCAAGGGCCGCAGTCTGGAGGAGGTGGCCGAGCTGTTCGACGGGCCCGGCGCGCTGCCCGACGTGCACAAGATCGCGAAGAAGGATTCGCATGCGGCGAAGGCCGATGGAGCGCAAGCGGAACATATAGAGGTGGCGTGACCGGCTCTGTGGTTGAATAGAGAGCGTGGCGTGAAGTTGGTGCATTTCCATGTAATACGATGATTTTCATCCAATCTTGTTCCAGATGAAGTGGCGATATAATCAGGGATGCTCAAGTCCATTGGAAATCGTCGGCCGTTTCAGTCGAGGGTCCGCCAATGGTGGGATCAGTGAAATCTCCAAGCAGGTCGGTCCAAGCCCCGTCTTGCATGACGAGGTCCATCTCATTCGTGTTACTCGGCCACATCATCGGATAGATGGAGTTGATTTGGGTCTGTGGGGATTCTCGTGTGGGTGATCCGGGGAATACGGCAGGAGGAGCCTCAGCATCGGAGCCAGGGCTCTGCATGAAAGAACCGCACAGACGGACAATGACATCGTAGCAGTCCTGAGCACTGGGATTGGTCGCTTGCATGGCACGACAGACCCGAAGAGCAGTCTGAAGCTGTTCGACCCAATCCAGAGCATTCGGTGCTGTGGGTTCATTACGAAGACAGACACAAGGGATGAGTGATGCTTGGAACAAAAAGTACCTGAGCGTCTGTCAGAGATGTTCTGCGAATGTTTTGTTCGGGAGAAGCGTCACTCACAAAGTATACCAAGCCCCGACGCGGGTGTGGGTGTCTTGTGCCCAAAATTTCTCGATGGTCGAGATTGTTGCCTTCGCCTCCGTCAGACAGCGGCTGTACGCTGTTGCCTCCTCGGCCGACGGTTCCTTGTCTTGAGGCTTTGATTGTGCGAGCAAAGCCCTTCGGATCACATACGGCCTATACATGATGATGCGGAAATTGTTCAATCTCCACCACATGATTCTGTGGGAAAGGCGGAATTTTTCCGGGAGCTCGGCATGCTCAAGCCACCACGAGGGCAAAGATGATATCCACCCTCCAATGTGAAGGTCGTCAAGACGGAGCAATTCTGCAGCCGAAGGTGCCGGTGCCAGTATTACACGGGAGTAGATTTGATTGGTCGCCAAGTGGAACTTCGCCTGAAAGATGACAGAACTATAGTGGGTGACGTTGTCGGCCTCAGGCGGTAGCTCCCGTGACATGTTGTTCAGATACTAAGTGCAGACTGTTAGAACCGAGAGCTGTGGGATTATGCGTTGTTAGACTCACTCTGTCGTTGATGTTGAGGGGAAGCGAGACGTCTACACCAATTTGCGGCCAAGTCAACGGGCGCCCAAATGTAATATGGGCACCGATACTAAACACAAACAAACACCACCACACTCTCCTGCGGCTTTCCATCTCGATTGGCGGAATGTTCCAGCCTCGGAACTCCTTGTGTAGTCCCAGTCCCATGGCCATGTGTAGCGCCAGGCCGAGATAGTTGTATCCACTATTCGGCTTCCCCATCTTCTGCAGGTAGTTGTGCATCAAGCAGAGACATTGAACAAGCGTCAGATTCCCAGTCTCCAGGCTGTGGATTGAGATGTTCGATTTTGCAGCGTTGAACAGGATCTTGTGGACCGAGATGGGAACATGGGCAGTCGTGTAAGCGCCGATGGCAGCAATCATGTAAGCCAGAGCATTCCAGCTGGAACCATTCGGGCGAGGGATGACCTGTGCATACTGAGCTCTGAAGGTCGGTTCATGGACCAGCGGGTAGCTCAGATGGAACAACGCGAAGTACGAATCGATCATTGCATCCAAGTCGATGTCCCTGATGTTGAGCTTCGTCCAAAGAGGAGTCGGAACCCAGGCCTCGGACGGAGAAGGGACATCCAACGCGAGTCCTGATGTCGATAAGTGCTTCCTGTGGCCGGCTCGAGGGCTTCTGCGATGTTCAGCGCCCGGAAGGAGAAGGCGCAACATGGCAGCACCAGACGTGTTTCCGAGATAGCCAGACTCTCCATCCTCGACGGTCAACGATGCCATGCCGTCGACGACCCGCTCATCATCCCCCTCATTGTTTACTTGTGTCTCGTCCTCGACGAGGGTTTCCGGTGTCTGCTCGTCCCAGCTGAAATCGGCCGACGAAACCGGTGGCGCCTCGAGAGTGGCGCCCGGCTCCGCTGCCACGCCAGATGCCTCGCCTCCAAAGAGACTGCTAGACGAGTGTTCACCCACATGTTTGGCGAAGCTTTCGGCCGGTGCTGACGGGCCAGCTAGGGCGTCGGAGGTGGAGAGAGCGGGGGCTTCGGGCTGCGGTTGGGGAGGGATATCGACATCAGGGAGGTTTGGCAGGGATCGCAATCGCTGCTCTGCAAGCTGGGCGCGTCGCTCGGCTTCCCTTGCGCGAATCTCGGTGATGCGCAGGCGCTCTTCGACCTCGGTGAGATACCTGCGGGCACTGGTCAGCGCCCTCGTTGAATTGTTGGCGACAGGCAGCGCACCTTCTAGTCAAGGGCGTCTTGCTGTGCTTCTCGTACAGACAGTGACGCCTGTTCTTGGTGCAGGGCCCGCATTGGGGAAGGGTTTTGTCGCAGCGGGCCTTCCTCCGCTTGCATTCGTTGCAGGCCTGCTCGCCGACGGAGCTGTCGAGCCTCAGGATGGACGATTGCCCATTGTCTTGTTGCATCGCTCGCGGCCGCTGGCATGATGTGGTGAGTGTCGGGTTGCCATGACACGGGCTGGGCCCCGCATCGACATCAGCGTGCGTCGCCATCTTATCGCCACGTGAGAGCGCGTCTCCCCGATTTGCGGGGCTTTATAAGGGAGCCACTCCCTCTCGCTTCTTGACATTTTCTTAATCTCTTGTCTGGACTCTGAACCCACCGATGCATGCCCAACCTCGACTGCCTGGATGCAGAAGAAGTGGGAACCGTCATGACGCTACCTATTGTTATTCACAGACTACATGACATTACTGCAGACAACATGACCATTCCAGCCTGCGCCACTGCATCCGTGGCCGATGGACGCGAGCACACTACAAGTTCAGGCACGGAATTGTTGGCGCATAGACACGTAATGTGGTGGATGCACCACTGCGTTTCAATGTCAACCCTGATCTTTGCCACTTGTTTCAAGGCAGAGCCCCATCCCTGAGTACTGCATGGCCCGGATAGAACTTGCCGGGCGCAGCCGAACATCAGTCCCTTAAAGCATATGCCAAGTCGGCTTTTGAACCAGTGGCGGGCCTGACCGAGACGATCTACCTCCCACATCCCCTGCACAACCAACTACTTCACTGCAAATCCCATGTCCTTGTAGATGCTTAATCAAAACCGCCCAGACATGCCCTCCAGATTCTTCTCTAAGCCATGTTTCTCTCTCCTAGTTGCTTCACAATGTTTGGGTACTTAGTCATGTAATACGGGCGCCATCATCGAGAATATATGCCATGCTCTGGATTGGCACTGGCATTGCCGCACCTCTCTTCATTCACTCGTTTTTTTTCGACGGCACCATGCTCAAGACACTCGCTTTACTTGCACCTCTTTTCCTCACCGCCTGGTCGTTTCCCACTTTGGCCCCGAGGCAGAACTCTACCGATGTGGACTGTGCCCCCAACTCTCGCTCCGGCCTGAAAGCTGAATGCTGGGAGGCTCTCAATATTGAACAGTACATCAACGACTGGGTTGAGGCGAACGGCACCGAAGCGAAGTGCGACCAAGTTGGCTTTGCCCAGTGCTTCCTCCAGTTCAATGTCTATCTCCCTTCACTTTTTCCATGCCATACTATACTGACACCGAGTAGGGCTTCTCCGGCCTTACCTGTGACCTGATCACAAGCAACACCTGCCCTCCATTTGACACGGACTCGAACGCCGTCTACGAATCCAATCAGCAGTTCTACGTGAGCGGCCCCTCCCCAGAGTGCATCTTAAAGCAAGCAAAACTGACTAGCCAAAGACACTGTGGAACATTTACGCCGTCTACCAATTTTTCCAGCAGTACAGTCTCGCACTCGGTCAGGGCTCCTCCCTCGCTGGCGGCACCGTGGGCGAGATTGTTAGCGCAGTCGCACCTCCGGTCGAAGCTGTCGCATCGGTGAATAACCTCAAGAAGATTTTTAGCGGAACGCTTGGTGTGCTCGGCGTAGGTCTCCCGCTACGAATGACTAGTAAATCTGGCTGATCATGGTGGTAGCTTATCGGAGGCGTCATCCCCAACGGCGGGAGCACAGCCGCAGGCCTAATCATTGGAGGCCTGACGCAGGTCTTGAACAACGTCGATGTATCCGAGAAGCTTTTGACCCAGACAGCAAACGACAGATTCCTCCAGCTCGGCGATGTGGAGGCCAACTTGTCGGAGCTTGTCAAAGACTTCCAGAGTGCCTTGTTGGATACCGTGTCGACCATTCAGGGAAACCACACATACTTCATCCAGTCCTGCAGCACGGGCGGCTTCAGCCAAGTGAGTCTTGGATGCACCAGAGGAATCAACGAAATGCTGACTGCGTCGAACCCAGCGCGTAACCACCTCCCTTACCGTACAAGCAAATGACCTCTACCGCCAGCTTCAGCAATATATCCTCAGCGAAGCGCTCAAGGCCAACGGCGTAGTGAGCACTTTGTCTGAAGCCCTTGACCCTCGGACGGTCGCCGCCGATACCGGCGAGATTTCCTGCGATGCTTTTACTTCTGGTGGAAACTGCAACCAGTGGTACTACGATGAGGCGGAAGGCAACACATATGCCTTCCACAACCCGAACAGTACGTTCCGACCCTGAAACTCGTTTCGATTGGAGCTGCGCTGACGCGAGATCGCTACAGGCCCCGAGACCAACTACGCCGACCTCACGAATCTGATCACCGAGAAGGGCTGGGCCACCCAGGCCGACATCCACAAGACGAAGGACTGCCAAGGAAAGAGCACCGATTTCGATACCGGAACCGTGCAGGCGACTTGCCTGGTATGTCCCATCTCAAGACCACCCCCCGTCGTTTCGAAAGCTCATATGATCCACAGTCGACGCACGGTTTCTGCACCTACAACTACACCGAGACCCGGCCCATCCCTCAGTTCACCGACTGCGACGCGGATCCCAGCTGGTTGGAGGCTTGCGGAAGTTTTGTCAGCACCGTCAAGCTGCCCGAGTCGTACCTTGGCCCTCTGCTGGCCGACGGCAACTGTCGTTTCTAGACCTTTGTTGGAAAATACGTTTCGACCGTTACAGGATATGCAAATTGAAGTGTACAATATATTGCACGTCGAAGTATGGGAGAGTACCGTAGAGAAAGAAGTTATGAGAAAGTCAAAGGGAAAAGGACATTGCAAGAGGTTGTTGACGGAAATCAAAGCGAGTGAAGTGATGGATGAAACTATAACGAATAATAAGCTCATTTCTACTCTTGCGCTTCTCGATAAGTATTGAAAGCTCAAGCTAATCGTATCCCAGGCCTATTAGGTACTGAGCAAGCGGGAGGGTAGCACATTCATTCAAGTGGCGCGCACCCTACGTATAACGCATCTGCGTGTAATGTACGCTGCGAATCTGGCCCAATGGCCGGCCAAGTCACACCAAACGGGGCGCCAGGCTGACCGCGCATCTCGTCAGCTTTCAAGGCTGGATTGCGCAATCGTGATTGCTCCGCATTACCCTTGTCGTATTTTCGTCCTTTAGGGCTGTATTGCCGGCCTGGGGCCAGCTGGAGAAAGGCAGGTGATACGCTGAATCGGCGTTGCGACGATCGCATGCGGGTCGCGCTGCATGCTGCTACATATTCAGGTTTTCGCCAACACCTCACTGTCCACATCATTTGTACATTGCTCCGCCACATCTAGCATGTCTCACACCCCTGCCTGGCTGATAAGCTGCATAGCCCCATTCCCTCCCCACCCTCCTTCCAGCCACCTGGTGCTGCTACTTAACTTCCGTCTTAATACCTGGCTGGAAGAATCCAGACTTTTCAACAGTTTTCAGCCTCGCTGAAATAGCAGTGATCGCAACGGACTACTGGCCTCTTTCATCCTTCTGTCAACCAAAGCGAATCTACCAATCACAAGTTGCATGTGTTGTCCAACATGTCAGCTCCGGACGAGATGCCTGAAAGTCCCGAAAGGCCGAACAGAAGTCTGCTCGATAAGAGCATGAGGAAATTTAAGATCGTTAATCGTTTCCTCCAGTCGGATGCCGCTGGTATCAAACCCGGCGAGGAAGCTAGCGACCTCGTTCATCGCACCGTCTATCGCCGACAGAATCGCTCACCGACTCGAACCGGAAGCCCCGCCGCTGCTCCTCGCGTTCCAGGACTTCTTAGCCCCTACCAGTTGAAACAAAACTCAATATCATCTGGGCACTCCTCCACCAGTAACGCGAGCAATGGGACCAGCTCTACTTTCGACACGGTTGGAAGCAGCAGCGCCGGCAACTCGTCCTGTGCATCTATCGCTCGGCAAACCGCAGGTCTTCGACTCCAACATGCCCACCAACACCACCACACCAATGGTCCGTACGCCCTTGATGGAACCAATCCAGAAACTACTCACTTCTCAGGTACCCATGACCAGTCTGCCGGGCCTATTATCCCCACGCTGGAAGGCACTGGGCGCGCAATGACTACCATTTCGGAGAGCACCGTCGTCTCAGATTCAACGGGCGTTACGTTGCCAGATCTAGAAATAGATTTTCCTGCGCCCAGCATACAACCGTTGTATGTCACTTTCGTATTTTGGTCATTAAACCCCCAAGCAAACCGGACCGTGCCACTAACGCATATACATGAGCCACAGTTGATTCCCTCAGATATCCCGTACCGAAACTCCTCCTTCTGATGCCCATATTACGGATTCTCCGCTTGGCAGTCCGGGTCATGATCCATTCATGCCTCCACCTTCATTCATTCGTTCTGGTCCTGTTTCTTTTCCCAATCATCAATCGTTTGATTCAAACCTCCCTTTCCCCGCCCTTAGTTCAGCCCCACCCCCCGGAGATGATGAGAAAGAAGACAGTGACGACGCTTCATCGGAGCACTACGACAGTGGATCTTCTCTCGAAGAATATTCCAGTTGCCTTCAACAAGACCTATTGTTGGCTGTACTGGGTCCTGTGAAGCAAGACCTGATCGAGCGCCTTACGTGTTACGTTGCGCAATTGCCGTCGCTTGCCTCAACTCAACACCCGAGTACACTCAGTCAGGATACCAGTGCAGCAAGCTCACCGATCCCATCGGACATGGTGAAGGCTGCAATAACATCAGAAGTAGATTTTGCGCCTGTGGTAGACTTCGCAAATTCGACTACTGAGCATACGCCAGCAATGAATGGGTCGCAAGCGCTATACGACGAGCATAGCGCTGGTGACTCCATTCTTTCTAGCGTAGTGAAGAAGAGAAAAGCTCATAATCATAGTCCTGGACAAGACGAGAGTAGTAACAGTAACCCCGCTGATGAAAAGGGGCGCCGAGGGACGAAAGCAGCTCGGCACAAGAGTCCTCCTCGTACAAGTCGCCGCATTGCTTGCCCTTATTTCCAGCGCTCGTCTGAGGAAATCCCAAAAGCGGATTCATGCTTCAGAAGTGGGTTTTCCAGCATTGCAGAGATGAAGCAAGTTAAATCCACACTCTCATTAGACAATTAGACTAACAAATTTGCAGGGAGCACCTCAATCGCTTTCATAGACGCCCAATCCAATGTCCCAGGTGCTTTCGGGCTTTTGATACTGAAGAGGACGTTTCCAGCCACCTCCGAACCCTCTCCATCTGCAAACAGGTCTCTGGGCCCCTTGAGCCTGATGGTTATAATACGAGCCAAGCAAGGAAGCTTCAAGAGAGAATGAGAAGCATACCGGTCGAAGAAAAATGGAGCAAAGTTTGGAGAATCCTCTTCCCTTACGATCAGGAAGATGGAATTCCACAACCATGTGAGCCTAATCCCTCGATTGACCACATTCACTACTATGGTTTTACTAACCCTCTCCTTTCAGGGTGGACACCACAGAACGGTTCAGGTAACTTTCTTCGCTATGCAGAGTATACCCGTGAACATTTGCCCAGGGCTGTGCGACCGCGCATTAAGGATTTCGTCAACCAAGTGTTATTTCACGGTATGGCTACGCGGGTTGATGAAATGGTCCGTGAAGCTCTCGAAGAAAATTTGGCAGCTTTCAAGAGCACTAGTAGTGCGACTGAAGAGTCAGCTTTGCCTGAAACTGGGGCTTCTGATAACTCGGACGGTCTATAAAATCTAGTATAGCGTGAACAGTTTAAAGACTTGCAGACAATGGCGTCCTGATGCTTTGGTGATAATGATTTCAACATGGAATAGCTAATCGTGAACCGATTTCAAAGGAAAACCAAGAACATGGCTATCTAAATACTATCCAACGCTTCGTATCCCAGCTGCCATGGGTCCGAACTACCCTGCAATCCGATAAAGTCAGTTTCAAGGTCCGGAAAGTTCCAAATAGGATTATTCCCGGCGTTTGTTCCTGCATTGTTTGTGCTAGCAGCACTTTGCAGCGAAGGGTCTTGCGCTGTATCATCTGCCAGGTGGTTGAGTCCTATGTGCGCTTCAGTGTGTGGCGCTTGCGCCTGCTCCCAGGAAACCTGGTTGTTTTGGTGAACTTCTGATTCGATGTGGGATGTTGGGTCCGTATGGCCCAGCGTAAGACGCCTACTTCCGATTTGATTTGGAAGATGCGAGTCCATATCCTGCGAGCCCGATGCAGTTGGATTCACAGGGGAGCTTGTATGAGGGCCGGGGGTAGAATCATGTGTCCTGAATGACGAGAACAAACTCTCCTGACAATGCCTCACCATCCCGACAAGTCTTTCACGCAATCTCTCTTCGAGATACGTATCCCAATCTTGAATCTCAGCATCTAGTTGCTCCCGGACAAGACCTGGTAGCCTTTCTCGGCTGTATTGCTGGAATCGAAGCCAGGCATTCGAATGAGAACTAAGTTCATAATCGCAGTCTACGATGCCGTTGAAGCTCACGTCAGCCCCAGATAACACAAGTGGTGGCACCAAAAATAACCTACAAGGGCTTGGAACTTCGCCTTCCGAATTCTGCAGGAATAGCAGTCGATAGACATGTTTCCATCTCTCCTCTTCTGAGCCATCTCCAATTCCCCTTTTCTTTGACTTCAACTGCTTTTCTTGCTCATTCGTGATACCATCCAGCTCAGGGCCAGGTTTTTCCAAGTTGCGAGTGCATTGACCATCCGCAATGATATGGTCGTCCATGTCCAACCTCTTTCCAAATATTTGGAGACACCGAGGACAATGGAGCGGCTGCTTGTGCTGTCGGTAGAGATGCTCCCTATTAAATGGCGATTAGAGAAAAAGATACAATCCCGAAAAGCTAGGAAGGGCATACTTCATCCGAGAGACACCTGTGAACCCAGGATAACAACAGGAGCTAGATTTTGGGGGCCTTTGAGGGTACCTCTTGAAGAACGGACAAGCAAACTTCTGGGCGGAGCCCTCGCATGCTTTACCTTGGACACCATTTGGCTTCCGACGTTTTTTATCTCTTTTGTCCTCGCTCTGATCTGAGCCAGTCTGTGTGGGTTTGCGCTTTTGACCGCTCGTTGACGTGCCTGGTGTTGTTTGTACTTCAGATCGCTGGCCTGATGTCCGCCCATCCTCGTTGGCTTCGCTACCACCATCTTCGGGACAACCTGCACTTTCACTCTCTTCAAGGTCACTACTTCCGTCGGTGTCATACGTCGTATCGTACTCGCTGGGAGTGAGTGATGTCATGTCTCCATCCGCCCCCAAAAGCCCTTCGAGCGTTCCCATGATCCGATTGACAATGTCTTGTCTATCAGAAGCCATTGCGGATCTGGGGTCATCCATCCTGTGAACACGGACCAGTGAATTGGTTGCGCCAGCGACGTCTGAACTTCGCACCATTACCTGCGCTTTGACCAACGGGTGGGGGGTGGGAGTAGCTTCAACTGCTTTCGGGGAATGATATTCTGCATTCGTCAAATATTCGCCGCTTTTTTCATCTGAACCTTCGTTTTTGAATTCATAAAGTCAGCCTTAAACCAGTAGAGCTTGGTGTGAGGCGGACATAAGGAGGTATACCTTCTTCGGATGAGGAGTCGCTGTCTGCATCTCCGCTCTCATCTGGGAGACCTTGAACCCAATCATGTATGTCTTCCAGGACGACAGATTCGCCGAGCGCAGAGTCGTCAACCTTGGTGTAGCCGCTTCGCCCGGAAGTATTCAGTAACACCGATCCCACGCCCCTCTTGAACTCCTCGTGCACATGCTCTAGGGATTCTGTGATGATCCCATCGATTTGGCATTCAAGCCCCCCTTCGGGGACAGTATGAAGAAGGTTCCGGACGTAAGCTGAAAGGTGTTGGCGAGTGAAGTTTTCATACCGCGCGATGAAATTTGAGACTTCAGGCTTCCGTAAGGGATTGTTTGGGTCCCACCCTACAATGAAAGATCAGAAAATTTGCTCATAGGGCGGTGAGATCGACATCCTACAGGGCTGTGGAATGTCATTCTCTGCATCATTTGGGAAGAGAATGTTCCATATGGCCCGCCATCTCGCAATATCTGACATTCCTCGCATCCGTTTCGCGAGCAGCCTCGCCTGATCGTCACCAAACTCACCCTCTGGAAAGAGTGGAATCAATGGCTCGCAAATAGCCATCGGTGGGGCACTAAGATGCTCATTCAAACGTGCGTCGTCTTCAAATGTTTTGCTGCATCGGGGGCACCGTAGCGGAGCTTGGTGGACGCGTAGAAGATGTTCCCTTGAAGTAACAATTTGTTAGAGTGCTGGTATATTGATTGGGCACAGTTTCCCACTTACTTCATCTTGAAGATGTTTTTGAAGCCATTTTGGTAGCACGATTTCTGTTTTGGTCTTGTTGGATCTCGCCGGAAGTATGGACATGCAATCCTTCGGGCAGTGGTGAAATTCTGGATTGTTGAAGCACGGAGGTCCTTGCCATTGTCGTCTCTGATCTCATCTGGTTGCATGTCATAGCCTCGCTGCCCGAGGCTTGGAGAATGACGACCTGCATCCTCTCTGGACGTCTCGTGAAAGTTAAGACCCGGGGTCAGGGAAACTGGATCGCGTAATTGTTCTTGAGACCCTTGCAAAGGATCTTCACTTCGGTAAAGCGCCATGGTTGAATGATTTAGGCGGTGATTTAATTGCAGTTGTGCAACTCAGGGCGGTGGCGGGGTTGATTTAATGATGCGGAGCAGTGTGATTGGCCCGACGTGGGCAAATATTGGAAGAACAGTATGGAGAGCGGGCACACCAGAAGAAAGGCGCGAACACGCGTCAGGCAGTAGGGTGCAGACTATATACACTTAATCTTCAATCTGAACCGTGCGCAGCGAGGCTATGCGCAGTTGCGCATGGCTAAGCCCAGCGTGCATTGCTTACATCACGTGAAACGGAGGGGAGCCTCCATCTTTTAGGCTGCAACATGACGAGTCATAGACGCAAACCCTCCCCCACCAAGTATACTGTTACTGTTCTCCTCTGATTCAAATGGGGAGCGTGAAGCGTGCATATTCGCAGGATTGCGACGACCAACCCCTGGCAGCAGGACCGAACAGTGGCACCAGCAGCAGCAACATCGCCACACAATCCTGCTGTGCCCCATGTCACTGGATCTAACTTCATCGGTCCGTCACTCACCATGCTCGACGCAATGAAGAGCCGTTACCTTCAGCCCGGTTCATTGCAGCAACTCAGGATAGTTCAAACGTCCATCCCTGATTTTGATGATTTCGCTTCAGGCTACTACGAGCCTTTCTCCGGATAAAGCTTTGGGTAAGATGGGCTCTCGGGAAGGAACTGAAGAGGTGAAGGGTGTATTGGCATTTCCATTACTTCTTGTAAATATGGTAATGACATGTACATATTTTCGTAGCTATGTACCCATGGAAACATATCAACCCCCAATATCTTACGCTTGATCTCGACAAGCTCTTGCAGATTCACCACTGAGCCGATGAAGCCATGCCGCTCTACCTGGAGCAGCATCTGCAGTACCACCACTTCTCCGCCGGCGCCAGCCTTTTCGATTCCACCCCTCGATACCACGACCTCCTGTCCTTCCCTCCCTCCCTCCCCTACGTCTTACCACCCACCAACGCCGCCTTCACGCCGCCGACCCGCCACACCCCGCCCGCGCCCACAACCCACAACTCATGCCTCCCCAACGCCAACGACACCGCCACCGCCCCGCCCCCGCCCACCCTGACACTCCCCAGCGCCAACCCCGTCACCGGATCCAGCACGTCCACCCCGTCCCCCGCGCCGGCGAACACCCACCCCTCCGCGCTCACCCTCAACCCGTCGTACGTGTACGAGATGGGGTTGCTCAACAACCGCCGATTCGTCAGCACGGGAACAACGACACGCTCGTCGCCGTGAGGCGGTAGAAGGTCTTGCGGGTAGATCGTACGCCCACAGGCCCCGCGCGCCGAGACCGGAACGCGGCTGCCCCGGGAACCCCGCGGCGCCCGTGTCGGCGAGGTGGACGGTCGTGCCGGAGGGCGAGACGGCGACGCCGTTGGCGTTGCCGGCGGTGAGTTGGAGGGGTTTTGGGCGCAGGGTGAGGGCGTCGACGAAGTAGGTGCCCGGGTTGGCGGGGGGCGTCCAGGGAATGACGGAGCGGCCCTGGTGGTGGGGGATCAGTGGCTGATTGGTCTGGGACATTTTGTTCTTGGTGGGTGGATGGGAGGAGAGAGAGAGAACGGTGGAGGCGTTCTTGTTCTTTCTTTCTAAGGGAGACGTGCCCAAGCGGATTTGCTGTCGGTGAGGTAGAAGTTGCCGGCGGGGTCGACGGCGATGTCGTTGAAGCCGAGGAAGGGCTGCTCGTAGTAGTGGTTCAGGAGCGTGGTCCGCTTCCAGGTTGCGGGGTCGATCCGGGCGAAGTAGCCCGTCTCGTTGAGGCCGCCGTCTGTGACGACGTAGAGCGAGCCGTTGTACGAGACGCAGCCGTGGACGTTCATCGTCGGAGGGTTCGTCATGATGCTTCGGAGCTCGTTGGTTTCGGTGTTGAGCGGGTACTGCCAGTTGTACTGGCCATTGTCTCCGCCGGGCAGACCCCATTCCACGAAGAAGAGGTCTTTGGTGCCGGGAACAAGACAGGGCGCTTCGTGGATTTGGTAGGGTAAGCTTTGCACGTGGGTAATGGTCGCATCCGGCCCGATAATGTCGAAGAAGGCCTCATCGTAGGCCACGAAGTTGGTCGAGTTGAGGAATTGGTTTCTGAGGACGGCAAGCTTCTTGATGCGTCCGGAACCGTCAACTTGGTGTCTGCTCACGCGGCTGCGAGTCCTGGATCAGAGACGTTGGTGGCTGCAGGGGCGTCGAAAACGGAGCGATTGAAGTGACCGGGCAGGACGGCAAAGTCGGGATTGTTGTAAGAGAGCCAAGCCCAAGTTGAATTGGGCCCGTTGTAACCTTCTGGCAGTGCCTTTAGGAACTCGGGGGCTGCGAAGACCGGACCAACGGCAAGCGATGCGAGAAACGGAAGCAAGGTCATGGTGTACAAACCGACGTCAGGGTCCCAGAAGACATTGAATGTAAAGCAGATCCCGAATCATTTGGTAGCGCTATCCTCTCTATTTAAGGTCCGTGGAATGGAGCAAACTTTGATGTGGGGTAAAGGAAAGTGATCGCCCGTCGACGAGCGGACCGAAGAGCTACTTGCGGATTTTTTTCCGCCACAACCGGCGCTACTCCGCTCCAACCTTAATATCCTGCTAATTTCCACTTCTGCCCTATTCTGTGGCAAACCTTTGAGTAAATAGAACCAAGTATGACGGAGAACAAGAAACGTAGACTTGTTTAATAATACCCAGCAGGCTTCCTATGTTGGTTCCTCTGTGTCATCCCACAAGGGGCCGCACTTACATTCCCACCAAGCTTCTGACAAAGCTCACGATGTCGGGAACAGCAGTCAGCACGATGAAAAGGATGCCGAAAATGCTCATGGACAGAGAGCTCAATGCCGCAGCTCTCCGGTCCTTTTCCAACAACATCGCAGTGGCGATCGCTGAGGAATTGGCCCCAAGCACCACGCCCGTCGTCACGTAATCATCTACCAATTCAAGTCAACTTTAAGGTCCTCAACGCACCATCGACACTGGGGCAGTGGTGTCGTACCTTTCGGAATGCGCAACAGACGCAGAATGGTCGGCCCAAAAATCGGGCCCGAGATGCCGCTCACCACAGCAATGGGCGAGATGGCGGCGGACTCGCCGCCCAGATTCTCCGACGATATCTGCGCGAGCGCGAGCGTCACGCTGCGCGGCGCCATGGAGAGGCTGCGCGCGGCCGAGACGCCGAGGGCGAAGCACAGCGGCGGGTAGCCGAACAGCGACGGCAGCGTCAGCGCGACGACGGGCCCGAGGATGGCGACGAAGAAGCGCGCGAGCTCGCGGCGGTGCTGGTACATGGGCATCGCGAGCGACACGATGCTGGCGTCGAGCAGGCTGGCGAGGATGTCGCCCGCGCCCGGCAGCGGGAGGCCGCGCGTGCCGCGGAAGTAGGCGAGGTAGCTCGTCTCGGTGCGGTAGAGGTTGAGCCCGGTCTCGAGGCTCAGGCTTTTCGTGAGGGAGAGCACCCATATGCCGAGGACGCTGAAGAGAGCGGTGATGATGACGGGGTGAGTGATTCTTTTGATTTTTGGGGGGATGGCGTTGGCCATGAAGAACATGAGGACGTTGAAGGGGAGGAACAGCGGCATCGAGTAGCCGGTGGTGTAGTAGACGGGAAGACCGATGAAGAGGAAGATGCAAAGGTAGATGCAGATATCAAGATGTGTCACCATGGAGTCGGCTATTTTGCGAGAAGGAGTGCGAGGATCTTCTGGGCGATCGAGAGCGGTTGGTTGGATGTCCGACGTAGGTGAGCCTACAACGGTCTCATTAGATGATTCTTCCTTGGAAGCGTCATCTGGTGTCGCTGGTTGATCGGACGGGCTGCCACTGCTTTTGTTAGTTTTTCTGTTGAAAGGATAGGGATGAGAGATTATTCGATTGCATACCTTTGGGCTTCGTCTGCCTCTGGTTTCTCTGATGCGGAACCACTGCGCCTACGCCACCGTCCAAGTAACATCTGGATAACCCGTGAAGTGTAGGCGGTTACGGCAAACTGAACGCCGTATCCTACGATGAAAACTCCGATCAAAACCCCAATTTCTGCACCGCTGATCATGTTGCTGAGCGGCAAGAGAATGAAACTAGGTGTGAAGTAGAGGTTCATCGTACGGAGGGCAAATCCGATCGGAACATCTATGACCTTCAACAGCCTGTTCATGCTCTTCTCGCTCAGCACTAGGTCGGCCAGAAGCAGTCCAAAGAAAAGAATCAGAAGACATGCCACGCTGGCGGGAAATGAAACGGTCCCAAGGCCGATGAGAGCGTCAAGTGCCAGAACGAAATATAGCATTACGACCAAGCCAAATGGAACAAGGACCCAAGATCTCACAAGGCCTTTCCATGGGGAGTCCATTGCCTGTATTTCTCTTTGATTAGCTGGTGTAGTTCGGAAGTATTGGACGTTCTTACAATTGCTAAAGCCCTGCCCGCGGTGGGCGCCACCTTCTCGGAAAGGAAGTCCCGTGCTGCCATTGTGTGATTTACCAGCTGAGTGGAGAGTGAGCCAGTTGATTGCATCAAATAGGAAGAGTATGCTGAGCAGAGCTTGAGGGACTTAGCTATCAGATCGTGAAGCTTGGAAGAGCGCCAAGAGCAGGCAATATAACATGCTATCCACGTTGTAGCTCTCCACTGATAAATCCTGGCCAGTGATTGGCGACAGACGTTTGCCAAAAAAGGCAAGAGGTGAGACCTTTTGATACAAAATGTGGAATTACGATTGCATCATGGGCAGCTTACGACGCTGTTGTAGACGCGTAACTGTTGGCAAGCATTGGTGATCGGCGATGGCGGGACGAAGATCCCAGATCCCAGTCCAGATACCCGACTCACGGGAACAGGCGAGCAGCCGTTAGCGCCAGGATCCACAAGGGGTAGATGCTTAACTTGTCCGCGACCGAGGCTATGACGAGGAACCACTCCACCGCGATAGCTTAACCTAACGCCAGACTCAGGCTCGAGCGGAATCTACCGCAAGGTTATCTACGTCTCAGTCGATAGGCCTCCAACGTTGTTTGCCTCGGATGCACTTGACAAAGTGTTCCTATTCCCCTTCAACGGGTACGCGTAATACCCACTCTTCTCATCCACTCACATCCCTGAGATGCGACAAGGCAACCTTTGCAGAACGATAACGCGATTGAAGCATGCCATTCACTCTTGCAGGCCCACGCAGTCAGGGTATGAACGTGCCCAAACACGAAAAAGAAATTATTGACCTTTGTAGATACGATAACGAATCCACTGACGTGGCGTGTCTTGCGGGTTCTCGAGGCACTGGAGTCACGATGGAGGGTGGAGCGAGAGTTCCAGGTCGGCCCCACCTCTTTCAAGGGCTACGTGTATCTGTGTGTGATAACTGCCCCGGAGTGGAGGAGCTTGCGCTATGACGGCTTGCGGGGAGGGGAGCCACAGTAATTAATGACGACTGTGAAAGAACGTCGCGGAGCAAATAGTCAAAGACAAGAGGAAGACCTCCCATACTCGCATTCGATCGGAAAAAATCAACCTTCTCGTCAATTGATCAGAGCAACATGCAGGAACAAAAGTCCCGACCAGTGTTGGCTGGACTGCCGGCAACAACAAACTTGATTGGTCCGTTCCATCTCCTGCCGATCGTAATTGGCGGTGTGCTGACACCCTCCAGCGGGCGGCGCAGCAGGTATCATGGAGGCCTGTATCTGCCATCCGCTAGATACTGTCAAAGTGAGAATGCAGTTGTCACAGAGGGAACTCGTCCCGTCGGTGAGTTCGAGTCCTCTCAGTTTTCACTTTCCTCGCACACTGACTCTTCTCGAGACGACCCGACACGGCTTTATCGGGACCTTCTCTCGTGTCGTGCGTACGGAAGGTCTTCTGGCACTTTACAAAGGCTTCGATGCCGTGGTCATCGGGATGGGGCCAAAGATGGCTGTTCGCTTTGCCTCGTTCGAAGCATACAAGTCTGCGTTCCAGACCACCTCCGGCAACCCCAACGGAGCAGTCATCTTTTCGGCCGGGCTTGCAGCTGGTATCACGGAAGCGGTCTTTGTCGTCAACCCCATGGAGGTGGTCAAGATCAGGCTGCAAGGCCAGAGGCTTGCCCCCGCCTTTGGCGGAGCTGCCGGCCTGCCCGAGTACCGTAACGCGCTTCATGCCGCTGGTTCAGTTGCATGGAGGGAGGGAATCGGTGCTCTGTACCAGGGCGTGGTTCTCACTGCGATCCGGCAGGGGACCAACCAAGCGGCCAATTTCACCGTCTACACGATGCTGAAAGCCAAACTCAAGCAGTTCCAACCACACAACAGGGATCCGCCAAGCTACCAGACAGCCTCGATTGGACTGATCTCCGGCGCCGTTGGTCCTATGTGCAATGCACCTATCGACACCATCAAGACTCGCATGCAAAACACCGCCAAAGCTCCAGGGGAGAGCGGACTACGCAAGGGCGCTGTCATTGTGGTGGACATGCTGCGGAATGAAGGAGTACGTGCGTTCTACAAGGGTATCACACCGCGGGTCATTAGAGTAGCGCCGGGCCAAGCTGTCACGTTCACCGTGTATGAGTTCATGAAGAGACAGCTTCAGGGGTAGTCAATGGGGTTGGTCTAGCTGTACTTAGCCTTGCAGTAGTGTCAGCGTGCTCCGCACTCTCTGTTCGTATTTTTTGAATCCTACAGTTGTTTTTATGGGGCCAAAGATTTACTACAAGCGAGTGCCGTAGCAGAATGCCAGAGCGAAGTTGTTGCTTTTTCACGAAAAGCCGCAATTCTAACCTATCATACCCGCAAAACGAGCACAAACCTCCGGCCCTGACCTATCATATCACCCGAGCAGTGTCAGGCCCCCCTGTAAGGATTCTCACATTAGCAATGATTTGATAGCTGTGCCGTATTTACAGGGTAGATGCATAATCCATACTTTTGGTTCCACTACCCGTGCAGCCGAGTGGAGTATGGCAGTTCCGATTGTTCTGCAGCTATACAGAGTCGGAACTTCCGACTTGGAAGATCTATTTCCTCAAAATTGAGAATGGTCAGACCATGGACTATACGCTGACCAGGATAATACCTGCTTCTGGCCTTTCAAGTGCATGGCAGTTTGAGTTTATCGACGCGCGTCGTTCAACTCAGCTTCATGCCGGCTCGCGCAATTTTATCTCCACTGATCGCGACTGACGACGTGTTTTTGCTGTTCGAGGAAGTGATGTTGTCGATGCCGAGCTTGGCAGCTCCTGTTTGCTTTGGGCTGAAACCGTCTCGTGAGACACAGTTACTCGCCGCGTCATTGTTGACGATCAACGGCAAGATAGTACGTAGGACCTCAAGATATGGACAAGTGGGGAAAGAAGTGTGATCTGGCGGAGCAGGTGTATGTTAAAAGATGGAGAAAGGCCGTGTTCTCTCAGTCCACATCATTATCCAAGAACCTCGGATCATTCGTCCACATCAGTTATTCAGCACCATCTTCTGTCCGTATCATGGGCTACAACAAGACTACCAACGGCATCAAGACCACCGAGGCACTTGAGACACCTTCCGTCCGGCACACGTCACGTGAAGAAAGGAAGACCATCATCGACATGTACCTCGAAGATGCTGCTTTCGGCTCGGAGGTGAAGGCCACCGAGGAATGGTGGAGAAGTCCTCGTTGGTCGGCTATCAAACGACCATACACGGCCACTCAGATCTGTTCGAAGAGAGGCAGCTTGAAGGTCGAGTACGCAAGCAATTCCATGAGCAAGAAGCTTTGGGAAATTCTTGAGAAACGGTGGAAGGTAATACCTGCGTTCATACATCCATTCACACTACTGATAACTATCTGTATAGGACAAAGACGTTAGCTTCACGTTTGGATGCATGGATCCTGTCCAAGTCACACAGATGGCCAAGTATCTCGACACCATCTACGTATCTGGATGGCAGTCTTCGGCTACTGCTTCGTCAACCAATGAACCATCTCCCGATCTTGCCGATTACCCAATGGTGAGTGAACCAGCCGTGTTTTACTGTCGTGCCCTGCTAACCCTTCCAGGACACCGTTCCCAAGAAGGTAGATCATCTTTTCAAGGCCCAGCTCTTTCACGATCGCAAGCAACGCGAGGAGCGCCTGACAACCCCTTCAGAAGAGCGCGAAAGACTGCCTAACATCGACTTTCTTCGACCAGTTGTGGCGGATGCAGATACCGGACATGGCGGCGTCACTGCTACCATGAAGCTCACCAAGCTTTTCATCGAGAGCGGTGCTGCCGGCATCCATGTCGAAGACCAAGCGCCCGGTACGAAGAAGTGCGGTCACATGGGAGGGAAGGTGATGGTGCCCATCCGCGAACACATCAACCGTCTCGTGGCCTGCCGCGCCCAAGCCGACATCATGGGCACTGACCTTGTCCTCGTCGCCCGGACAGACTCCGAGGCGGCTACTCTCATCACCTCGACCATCGACTCCAGGGACCATGACTTTATCCTCGGTTCTACCAACTCGGACCTGCGGCCCTTGGTTGACATCCTCGCCGCGGCCACAATGACAGGTCGCAGCAGCACCGAGGCTGGCGCCATGGAGGCACAATGGCTTCAGCAGGCAAAGTTGAAGACTTTCAACGATGCTGTTATCGATGCCATTCAGACTGGCCATCATTCCGACGCAGACGCCCTGGTTGACGAGTATCTGAAGTCCGCTCAAGGCAAGCCCATCCATGAACGCCGTACTCTGGCGAGTTCAATCCTTGAGGAAGAGATCTACTTCAACTGGGACGACCCGAGGACACTGGAAGGGTACTATCGATACAAAGGCGGATGCGAGTGCGCCATTGTCCGAGCAAATGAGTTCGCTCCCTACGCCGGTGAGGCTTCACGCACTTGACCCTTCCTGATTACCCGACGGCACTGACGAAACGTAACAGATCTGGTGTGGATGGAATCGAAAACACCGGACTACGGGCAAGCCAAGCAGTTCGCCGACGGCGTCCATGCCGTGTGGCCCGCGCAGAAACTTGCCTACAACCTCTCGCCGTCGTTCAACTGGAAGCGCGCCATGTCGCCCGAGGAGCAGGAGACGTACATCTCGCGCCTCGGCCGGCTCGGCTACTGCTGGCAGTTCATCACCCTCGCCGGGCTACACTCCACGGCGCTCATGACGGACGGGTTCGCCAGGGAGTTCGCGCGCCGGGGTATGCGTGCGTATGGGGACATGATCCAAGAGCCTGAGATTGAAACGGGGTGCGAAGTCGTGCTTAATCAGAAGTGGAGCGGGGCGAACTACATCGATGAGATCTTGAAGATGGTTTCTGGTGGCATTACGAGTACGGCCGCGATGGGCGAAGGAGTCACTGAGACACAGTTCGCATAGGCTCTCGTGCGTTCTTTTGTTTTTCTTTCCTTTTTAGCTAGATGGGATGTTGCGTTTCAAATAGCAAAGGCACACTCTTCCTTTCGCATTCGAATTGCCAGGTGTCAAAGTGTGAAAAGAAAAAAAAACTCGGTTCTCAATTCAAATTTCTGGGCAGAAACATAAAGTAAAATTGCGCGCTCGCACAATAACCTGCTCGAAGACGGAGTAACCACAACTTGGTTAAACAAGCCAAGTGAGATGCAGGCACGGCCAGTGAAGACGGAAAAAATGGCAAGGCTGACATGAGACGGAATTGAGGTTGACTGCTGGACCGATAATGTCTCAGATGAGCTTTTTGGTGAAACCGCGAGTGCATGCTTACATGCAGGTGTACTTTTCGTCCCTACAAGCTAAGCCAATACCATGTTCTTCAAATATCCAACGTGATTTCCGCAGATGTTGACGTGTGACGTGCATCTCGGTGAATGGGTCTCTACGCATATGGCCCAGAAAATGGGGCGCGAAAGTAAGGCGGATAGATTTTCACCTCGATCTAAACGGGATAACTGATGCCTTCTCAGAGATTACATATCTCGCGATTGATTTCATTGTCTGCAGCAAGCTTTGGACGCCGCCATAGGCTGCAATTCTACAATGCATGGATTAAGATTAACGATTTACCACATGAGAAACTACCGGGTGGGAGTTTACGGAAATGACAGAATGTAGCCAAACCCGGCATTGGTGAGATAGAGAGCCAAAAAGTGCCGGCAACCCATTACTCCTTAGACCACGTGTCGGCTGTTCCCAACTACCGCCTCGAAAGAACTATGGCGATGGTATTTGTCTTCAAGATATTCCATGCCCATGAGCGGTGTTGTGGCGTCGTACATGCCCCATGGATAAGCCGCATGATTGGCTACCCCATCATTCTCATAAGCAGCTATTGCGCCACCCTCAGGATTTTCCATGCGCTGGAAAAATTCCGAAAATGTCAACAGTCCTGTTTGTTTGGCGCTTGCTCCGAGGTCATTCCCGAACACACATGACCTCTGCTCCAGCTGTCCCCCTGACATGCCATCCATAGCAGGCATATTATTGAGGATATATGGCGATGTGTCGTGTACTTGACGCTCCGCCAATGTAATCGGGCCGTTACCATCAAGCATTGAGGCATCGCCGGAAGTGCCGCAAGGAAAGTTGTTCCACGGCTCGAGAGTCATACTACTCTGACGATCGTTCGGATTCGCGACCAAATTGGCTTGATTCATCGTATCGTCCGCACCGAGAAGCATGTTGTGGGTCCTGACTTTTGGAAAGGCGGATTGGCCCTTCGGTACAGACACACAAGGTGTCCCATCCATTCTCAAACATTTTCCATCAACGAGAGGCGAGCATGGCGACAGAGCACCCTGACCGTCTTCGTCAGAACCGATGGGACTGGCCACCTTTTCTCCCAAGCCGGCAGGCTTGTCTTCACCAAAATTTTTGAATACTTGCTCTTGGCATTCCATCACCATCTTCACAATATCTTGCTTCGTCCGCAAACCTTGGTTGCAGCAGAATGAAGCATCAGAAACCCCGAACTTGCAGGACAGAACATCACGTAATGCTTGGCGGCTAAACTCTCGGTATCGATCAAAATCCCCAGCAGGGATCGTCCTTCCGTCTACGTCTTCAGAAAGTCAGCTCAATGTACGGATGTTTGGCGTATATTCATAGATATATTTATCGGCTTACATGGAATAGGTTCTCCTTTTTCTTTTGGAAAGAGAATGCGGTACACCTCCCTCCACTTTTCTTCCTCCGACATACAACCCGGTGACCTTTTTCGACTTCGAAGCTGCCGCTCTTGTTCTTTGGAGAACCTCGGGATCTTCGGTGGTTCTCGGATCTCGCAAATATTTTCGGCCCTTTGGTGGTCTTCTAGCGCGTCCTCAGTACCAAAAACCTCGTGGCACCTGGAACACTTTGTATCTGAAGCTTTGTGCTTTCTGTAAAGGTGTTCTCTGTAGTATATACCGTCAGTAACTGCAGCTTAGGGGGAGATGAGTGAGCTTACTTCATCCGGAAAATCGTGGGGAAGCCAGGATAAGCGCATGACGTGGATGATGGCTGTTGGTCCGGATATCGCTTGTGGTACGGACAAGCAAACCTGCGGGTTGGTGCGTTTCCCTCCTGCTCAGCACAGCTACAGGAAGGGCCACACTGGCAGCGTGGAGAAATGCTGGAGACGACTGTCGAGGAAGATGAGCTGACCTTCCTCCGTTTCAACGCTTTCTCCGCGTCTTGGAGAGAAATTGGCTCAGACATCAGCCACGGAGAAGAAACTTGCCGATGGTGATCCCGGAGTTCGTCTTCGTTTCCTTTGCGGAAAGAGTGTAAAACGCGGCTTTTGATCTCGATGTGCCGCGGTTATTCAAGTTATCTCCGCGAAACGTGGGAGGTTCAGCAACTGAGCCTCAGATGAGGGTACTAGATAGGCCTATTATTCAACGTCCACATGTACTCATCAAATTTTCCATACCTGCAAAAGTCTTGGTCACTGAAAGCACCGAGAGTACCAAGGCTGAATAGATAGGAATCGTGGAAAAGCGGGGTAGGCGGAAGGGGGGGCTATCATTTATGTAGTAAGGCGAGGGCCATTCGCATGCATGTAAGCTAGGCTGACCTTCGTTTACTAGAAAATCCTGATAGTGGGGCGGGGTCTTGTTGCCTGCGATAGGTTGCCTGCTAATCGGTAGTTGCGCAAAAGGCGCAGCTGCGCGTTGGGGCTGCAGCCTAGCAGAACGGGGCAACGGCCTTCGAGCTGGATCATACTTATCTCTACTCAGCCGCAAGCGAACCGCGCGGACGTTCCTTTTCTATTAATGAGACCATTTCATGGTATACCACGTGCAAAAGTGGCCCGGATCTTATCACATCATGTTCAATACTTATCTACAGCCAAGCTTCTACAATGTGTACTTTATTAGCATCATGTGTGGAAAGTACGAAACCATTTTCGCCATCTATTCCCAGTCTAAGATGCCATACAATTACAATACCCACAATACAATAAACAACGATCTAAAAAGAACCCAGTTGCGATGCGCCAGTGATGTTGAATATTATACGCTCTAATGTTGTGAAAGGAAAGCCGAAAAAGAAATGCTGAATATACCGAAATGCGGAAATTGCTATGGAACCTGAATAGAGACGCCCTGTCAAGAGATGAAACAGGTATTGCATGCGTCCTCAGTCAAGGTCTTTCGTATATCTCAAACCCCCGTGCTTTCTTGTTTGAAGTCTTCCGCCGGTTGTGTCTCAGGCTGAGCTGAATCACCGCTCACGAGATCATTTCTTGTACCCTTAACCACGCCTACGAGAGGTGGTGGGGAGGCTGGGTCAGGCGTAGAAACATCTGTGCCCTTAGGTGGTTCAGGTGCATCACCAGCTGACGGTTCGCGACCAGGTGGCGGCATCTCAGTGGTGGTAGGTGTTACACCAGCGTGCAGCTCGTTGGTACTACGATGCCACTTTGCGAATGTCTTCTCGAGACAGTTC
Source organism: Diplodia mutila (assembly GCA_022560015.1). Lineage (NCBI taxonomy): Eukaryota > Fungi > Ascomycota > Dothideomycetes > Botryosphaeriales > Botryosphaeriaceae > Diplodia > Diplodia mutila. Next base: position 41,667 of record JAFISB010000114.1, on the reverse strand, counting down.
CATACTATGTCGAGAATCTCGTCGCTATGATCCGAGAGGCTTTCGTTCCTCTCTATCTCAGCCTTCACAAGCGCTGGCAGCTCTTGTCTCAGAATCTCCTCGTACCGCGGGGTGTCTGAGACTGTATCACAGACTAAGTCTTAGTAAGTAAATAGGCTGAGTTCTATCAACAATGATGGACTTACAAGCAGTGGGTGGTTTTTCGTCTGGGAATAGGATCGTGTATATGTCTTTCCATTTCTCTTCATCATTGTTGATGCCAGACTTGCTTGTCCGTTTCTTGCTTTTGAGAGCCTTCTCTTGCTCTAGCGTGATGCCTTCAACCTGTTTGTCTGTGTTGACTTGACAAGGGACCGGAGCACGTGAATGTTCCCGGAGGTCCGCTTCCGATTTGAAAGTTTTTAGGCACCTGGGACACAGGTGCGGTGGTAGCATGTGCTGCCGATAGAGATGTTCCCTTGATCTGTTAGATGTGGACCCACGAGATTCAGCGATAAAAAAGAAAAGATGATCTTACTTGAGTCTGGCTATGCTGCTGAATCCTGGATACACGCAGGATGGACGGGCTCTCGTAGGCTTTCGCTTGAAGAAGGGGCAGGCAAGCCTCCTTTTGTCGTCTTGGGGTTCCATTTCGCCTTCATATCCTTCCTGCTGGATGTCTATTCTTCTCTTCTTGTAGGGGTTCGACAGAGTGGAAGAGGCCTCCCTTTTGAGAGCCGAAGACATTTCCTTGAGGTTGATCGGGATATCTGCTGTAGACCCGTCGCAGGTCTTCAAGCGTTGCGTCGAGGACGACTCGTGCTCTGCCTTACTATGTTGGTGTTCAGCCTTGCTCTCCGTCTCCTCCATGCCAATGCGTGCTGAACACATTCTGACCTCCGTTGTTGATGTTGAAAGCGCTTTGAATAACAGTACGACGGTGACATAATATGAAAATCGGAGATGAGGTGGCGAACGAAATTGCTCAAAATCCTGGGAGTGGCCAAAAAAAAAAAAGAAAGGGAAAACCACTGCAGAAGCTGTCTGAGTATAGCTGCTTCGGCTATGAAATTAGACGTATGTGAATATGTGGGCTCCGTAGGAGCGGGGACGTATGAGCAATACCCAGTTGGGTAGAGGATACTCAACGGATCCTCCCTATAGCATCGCTCCAAAAGATGCCGTTTGTGCCAGAGTAAAAACTCTACGCCCTTTTGTATATCCGATATCGATGGTGGGAAAAGCGGGATGTGGTACGAATAGCTTGCTCAAAAGAACCGGCAGCATACCATAGGTTCCAGGTTTCCTGCGTTGATACTTCTAGTTTCTCGGGATGGCTGGCTTTCGCAATCGTGGTTTTGTGGTCTTGATGTCATGGAATTAGCAAATTCTGATCATTTAAGCGTAGGAAGAGGGTTAAAACCATGAGTCGTCGTTAGATGAGGCTGAAAGACTAGACTATGGACGAGGAAAGTGGAGTGCAAGGCTGAGGAATACGCAGACGCGGAATAAGGAAGAGGAGTGGAATATTAGGCAGCAGCCGCACGGCAAGCACTTACGCAGGGGTCACGCGCGGCCCCGGGTCGGTTTTGTGGCTGTGTATAATCCGTACTCGGTCTCGGGTACAAGTAAGCGACCGTGACTTTTCAACTTTCGGTCAGCATCACCAGATATAGCCTTGCAGGCATCACTGCTTGCAAGTCCCTTCACAGAAGTCATTAGAAATGCATGTACGCGATTTTTCGAAGGACCTAATTCGTACAGTACTCCATGACTCCGCCGTTTTAAATGAGTCAAACGCTAAGTCTGCGCCACGTTTTGATTGGTACCCGGCCCCGGATCCGCAATAAAAACCCAGCAAATCGGAAACGTCTGCTGTGTCATCCTCTTCTATCACACCTCTGTCAGTAGTGGCGAAGCTGGTTTCAAACTTCGTGAGTGGCCAACTTTCCCGAAAGTGGTGGCGTGTGTTGAACGACGGACTCCCCGAGTAGGCACCAGCTGTCCTTTGAGCCAAGGGAAGACGGGAAGCAAGGCCAGAAGCGGAAAAGCAAACAAGAGACGGTTGTACAACATGCAAGCCCAGCGCACTTTTTTTTCTTTAGCTCTGATGGGGCAGCAAATCATCACGTCGCAAGTGGTGGAAAGCCTCCAGGATGTCGTCCAACACGAAAGCCATTTGGGGACAACGTTGTGATAGCTGAGTACGAATATAATCGTCGTGCTCTTCGATAACTCGTAGGTTCTGTCGACGCTGCAGAGTTTCTCTGTTCCAACCACCTGGAATGTTTCAGCTTCAGCTACTCGCGAGTGGCAAGGGGCAAGGGGCGGTGGCGATTGATTTGACGCGTACATGGCGAGGGTATTTGACCAGTAGACGTGGGAAAGAGGTATCGCCACACGTTTGCGAATTTTTCTTCTTCCGATTTGTCTCTGCCTTGGAAAGGTAGGTCGATGTTGTGGCTGCGCTTTACGTGTTGCCTTCAACTCATGCATTAGACCCATGTCCACCCCCCCTAAGCAGCTTCGCAACGGCTTACTTACTTTAGTCGCGACACGTTAGGAAAACCAGTACTCCAGCACGCAGTAGAAACTGGTGGCAAATGAGGGTCTTTGATGATGTATGGGCAACATATCCTGCGGTCGCCTGCTGGACATTGCGTGCCTTGGGCTGACCTTGTTTCGGCTTGCTGACCAGCTTCGTGATTGGCTTCTGCGTTTTTGAAATGACCAATAGCGACAGCTTGATGAGGACGTGCTTCCTCCACCTCCATCGTGTGTCCCACATCATCCTTGTATATTTCCTGACCACCGTGATTGGAGACAGGGTTAGTATCTTGGTTGTATGTAACAGGCGGATATTGAGCCCACGTCGATGATTGGGTAGACAATTCTGGATGAAGCGGACCTTCGTAGTAACTGGATATCCATAAGTAAACGTCGGGCTAAACTGAATGATCGAAGTGCTATTCGCACTGCGATAACTACTTACGCCGAGTCTCTGAAGACTGAGACAAGTGCTGGATCCAGGGAAGTATCCGCTGGTTCTGTGGAATCCATCTCTTGATGAGCAGTAGAAGGCATAACACCGTAGTACTCTCGGTAAGTATTTTCGCAACCATCTTGCGTCAGCTGTTGGCTGGCTTGAACAGGATACGGAGTCTGCCCCTGACTGCTGTAACTGGAGCATTCTTGGTAATCGAGTGAGCCCTGGCGAGCACCTTCCTCGGGTCCGCTGCGTGTCGAGTTGCGGGTGTGGCCTCTCGGGCGCTTCCGTGGAGGCTGGCTGTATGCGTTCCTTGACATGTCTTCTGTGATTCAAAGATATGAGAGTCTTACTCTGGAACCTAGAATGCAATACTCATCTGACTTACCTGGTATCGTTTCGTCCAACACTAATCCGATTGCGGCAGAGCTGAACACCACTGTGAGAAGATGTGATCGTTTTTTTGGGTTGGAGGAGGTGGGAATAGGTAGCCTTACAACCAACGCGACCAAGCGCCTGATAAAGCTCTTCACCGGAACACATTATAGGTTAACGGGGCGTCAGATAAAGTAAGCCTTGGCTGGGACTCTCAGCACGCAGTTGCGCACGTTGGGACCTATGTCCGCCACCGGGACTCGTTAGACCCGCCTATCTACGTGCGTTACTCGTACCACCATTGGGCATCGCTCAGGCTGTTCAGAAACCGTGAAAATTAAAGTAAAACCGCCTACCTCATATACGACTGACGTCTCACGTAGGCTGCGCTGATCTAACCCTTAAAGGCAGGAATCGCAAGGCCCCCGTGCGGCCGGCATCCAATTACACCCAATAAAGCCAGGGTGCTGCCTAGAAAACCGACATATCAAACTGTCTGAGACAGCCAAGCAATGTAATGTTGCATTCAGTTTGCCCCAGTACGAGCAGACTGCCTTGTCCGCAACCGTGCTTTTGCTCAAGTGCCTGATTGCGCAGCTGCGGAGTTCAACTATTCGCGCAGTAGCCAGCACAGCCATCAACGTATGCCTGGCTTGCTGACCATGTAGCGCCTCAGGAGGGAAATTCGCGATGGCTCTACTTCTCATTTGAGGACTGGAAGATGGTTTGGACAGCGCAGCCGTATTTCCACTTCGCAAGTGCGCAACAAGTCAGCCCGAGAATGCCTACGAGAGCGCCCTGCACAGGCTGCTGAAGGATACAAATATGGCGTTGATTCCGGGACAGAGATGAAGCTCATCACCAACTTCTCTGGAAGCGTTCACACCAGCTGTTCTGACACAATACTTCCAACCTCACATCTCGGTCTTTTTCCCCCTATAACACAGCAATTCCGAACATGAACGCTTTCACCTCTATGGACGAGGAATTTTCTTACAACCCCGTTTCTCACGGGAAAACCTTTTACTGCTGCCAATGTGGATTTGGCCCGATGAACGAAGAGCTCTACGCCTCATGCATTAACTGCGGCGCCGTGCCGTGCGGAAACTGCGGATGGGAATACGATGGTCTCGAAACTACCCCTGATGGTCGTGAATTCTGCGGCCCCAAGGATATCGAAATCGACGCTGTCACACCGTAAGCACAATCTCAATCAGATGAGCGGGGGTGAAAGCTGACTCACGTATACAGTACCGAGAATCTATCTACCCAAGACGGTCATCTTCCCTCTCCTTCCTAGGACCTTGCCGCCGTCTCCCAGGCGAGGGTTGCTGGGATGAATGTCCCGGACGTCCAATAATTGTAAATACCCCTGAAACCAAAAGCTGCCACGAAGCCAGACTGACAGTCCTCAGCCACGCTGCAGCGAGATAATGGGCGTGAATTACGCTGTCGAGCCGATTCAATTCCAGGGGCGTTGCTTCCAGCTGGTATTCTAGCATTTGCATGGCCATACCCTTTGAGAGACCGCCATTAGACAAGACGCATGGGCGATTAGAGCTGTAAGAGACGGGTGGAACCAGATTGCCATACTGTTCTTGTAGAATTTGGGGTTGGATACTTGCTTTCGTTTTTCTTTCGCCTCCTCAACACTATTTCTTGTACATTCGTCGCTTGGAACAATGGATTGGCGTTTCTTTCGCTTACTCACCCTCCCACATAACCTTGTGCTTTGTCAGCTCGGAACAGAGGCCGACAAGACCCTTTGCCTCCCCTGAGAGTGCTGCGCCACTTGCACGCCAAGAGCCTGGAACGTAGGAAGCGGACGGTTTTCCCGCGATGGGGGATGTGGGTTACAAAGTGATCGGCACACGGGTTTGGGCAACAAGGCTGAACATCAGCCTGATCACGAGGCGGACCAGATATGACGTAAAGAAACAGAGCCGCTCGGGAGAGCCTTGGGGGAAGGGAAGCGAGAGAGGTCAGCAGTGATCAGGCTAGATATTTAGGCACCAGCCGTTGGATGCGGCTCTGCGCTGACCGGCCGCAACGTGACCACCGCCAGGCTGCAGCCCTCAACCGACACCGCTTCAACATCCACACATTCCCCATGATCCGTCTCGCGCTAACGTCAGGCCAGCAGTTTTCCCACATGATGGGAAATCCAACCAAAGCGTTTAGATTCACACATCTACATATGACGGACCCACATTAAATGCACACAGAAGCGACCAAACCCACGTCCACCGCATCGTCCACCGCATCATCCCACCACCAGCTCCAGCAGCACCGCCTCCGCCTGGACCAACTCCAGACCGACCAAGCCCCCTTCTCCCACCGTCACCGTCTCGGCCGCCTCCTCGCCGACCTTCGCGCCCGTGCTCGGGTCGAACGTGACGCCGCTGACCGTCACCTCGCTCTTGGCATTCGTGCCTGGGGCGCTCAGCCTGATCACGCTGACCTCCGCACCTTCGTCCCACTCCGTCGCCGCGCTGAGGTGCCGCGTCGGACGCGTGCCGTTGCTGAACTGCGTACCATCAGTGACGGACAGCGTGCTCGGGTTGCTGAGCCCCCGCGTGCCGTTCCACACGCCCATGTCGAGGAAGACGAGCTTCCGCAACCCCTCGTCGCCGCCGCCGCCGTACACGCCGTAGCCGCTGAAATCCGAGCTGTTCGCGCCCGGCAGCGCGGCGATGCTCAGGTCGCGCCCCTCGGGCCGCGCGAGCACGTGCGCGAGGAAGTAGTGCGCGTAGAAGCCCGGGCGGATGCCCGCCGCCAGGCTCTCGTTCTTGTACGCGTAGCCGACGGGGACGAAGCCCGAGTACTCGCTCTGGGCGCCGAGGTGGAAGTACGTCTTCTCGACGCCGACGCTGGCGGCCAGCAGGACGTAGTCGACGCCCCACAGCGCGGCGCCGAAGGTGTCGCTGATGCCGCTGCGGCCGGAGCAGCTGACCGAGTTGGTCTCGCCCAGCACGAGCGGGGACCCCGCGGCGTCGGCGGCGGCGACCTGCGGCGCGTACTGCGACACGTTGAGCCAGAGGGCGGTGTGGTTGGACAGCAGGTCGAGGCGCATGCGGTGCCAGCGCTCCGTGTCGCACGTGCTCTGCGGGTAGAGGTGCACCGCGTACGAGCTGATGAGATCCGGGTCGACGAGGCCGCCGGCGGTGAGATTCACGATGTCGAAGTCGTCGACCTCGTCCTGCTGGTCCGGCACCCACGGCGGGTCGGCGAAGACGGCGGCCTGGAACTTGGGCGGGGTGGGATCCGCCCGATACCAGTCGGCGGCGAGGATCTGGTCGGTGATGTTGCGCCACTGCTCGCTGTACTGCGCCACGTCCCAGCCCTCCGCCCGCCAGCCCTTGCTGATGAAGTGGTCGATCTCGTTGCCCAGCTCGAACAGCGTCAGCTTGTCGCCGAGGGCGGCGTGCACGGCTTCGGCCTCGGCGAGGGCGTTGGCCCAGGCGGACGCGTTGACGTGCAGGTTGAGCGTGTAGATGAGATCGGTGCCGGCGGGGAAGTAGTCGGCCCACGTGTCGTACCAGGCCGGGCTGATGTTGAAGAACTGGGCCGTCGCGGGCGTCGGGATGGAGACGGAGGTGACGTTGAGGTCCGGGTGCAGGTACGTCTGGTCCGCCGTGTTGCCGCCGATGCGGAACGGCGCCGGCTTGCCCGTCACGTCGGCGATGGCGCCCATCAGGTTCGTCGCCAGGTCCGACTTGAGGTAGTCCTCCACCCACACCGGCTCCATCGAGTAGCCGTACGCGTCCGACAGCAGCACCCTGGTCGAGAGGTCCGACGGCACGGATACGTTGCTGAATTTGTTGGTTGCCGCCGCCAGGCTCAGGGCCCGCGCGGCGAGCGGCATCACGCCGGTGTTCGGGACCATGTTGGAGGTTGGTTGAGGGCGATTCGGCGCTCGAAAGGACCCAATTGCCTCGGGACGGGCTCGCGGTCCCTATATAACCTCATGTTAACATGGCCGAGATCCGAAGAAACCAAGTTTTTGCCCCTTAAGTGTTTTCTCCGGTGGGTTGTGGGATGAGGTCTGACGAGGCGATGATCTGCGGAGGTTGCGGGGTAGTCCAATACGAGTACCAAACGAGAAGGCGGAGAAAGAGCCGGGCGAAAGCCTGCCGAAGCCCAACTTTGCGGTCCGGGCGCCGTGGACGCGGCACGTTCTTGGGCTAATGGTGCAATCGAGATGGTTACAATCAGTTAAAGTAGGGTCAAAGATGTGCAGCCCAGTCGGGCACTCCCGATGCGGGTTGGACACATGCGGGAGGCTGACGGACAACCGGGAGTCAATGCAGCATGACGACCGCCAAGATTATTCTCCACCAATCAGAAAAGACGCGGACATGGGTATTCTCCTACCTGCTGGCAATATTATCCCGGGTGCCAGGAACAAGAAAAATTAACCACGAGAGAAACAGAAACAAGATAAGGTCAATGCTCAAACAAAACATCCTCGCCGAGCGTCATGCAGTGGATGCAATCTGACCCCAATGTCCCTTCATCATACACCCCACTCCACCACAACATCCACATCCAATCAAGCCGGAGCCATGGACGAGGTGCGTCGCTCCAGCTTCTTCGGCTTCTTCTTCCCAGGCTTTGGCGTGTTCCGTATAGTGTCCGAGGACGGAGTCGAGGCCCCGGTCCGCGGTGACTGCACACCGGAGACCGGGCTCTTTGCTCTATCCCCGACCGGGCTCTTGACCCTATCCGGAACCGGACTCTTCACCCTTCCCTCGACCGCACTCTTCGCCCTTTGTATAACCGGGGGTTTCTTCACCTTCGGCGGTGCTGCCTCAGTGATACCCTGAGCGCTATCCCTCCTCTTCCCCTTCACCTCAGGCGGCGGCGGCGACGCTGCAGCAGCAACGGCAGGCTTCTTCACCTGCACCTTCACCGGCGCTTTCTTAGGCTCCTCCTTGGCCAATCCTTTCTTCGCCTCCACCTTCTTCGCGTTGATCTTCTCGCTGGAAGTCTGCACCTTGGCCTTCTCCGGCGCCTTCTTCTGCTCCATCTTCTTCCCCTTCTCCCCCTCCGCGTCTCCCACCTTCACTCCCTCCTCTTCCCTCCCCTCCCCACCAACCGGCTCCTCGACCACGAAGTTCGCCGCCATGCACCTCCCGCCATTCATCGGCCCCTCGTCCATCGGACACGCGCTCATCACAACGACGACGTCCCTCTCCGCCCTGAACTTGACCCACCCGCCCTTCTCGCCGCCCTTGCCCCACCTCCCTCCCTCGAACCTCCTCGGCTCCCCGACGAGGACGTCCCCGCTGCCGTTTCGCTGTTGTTCTTGTCGACGCACGCTCGCGTTCATGAACAGGCCCAGCGGCACCGGCGCGTTGTTGATCGTCACGTCCGCGCCGACGGTCCGCGCGCCCTTCAGGCCGGTCGACTTGTTGAACTCCTGCAGCGCGAGGACGAGGTTCTCCGCGCACGAGCCGTGCTGCTCGCCGTCGGCGCCCGGGCCGGCGAGGGCGCGGTACGTCGTCGGGTCGCACGCGGGGAGGACGGTGCCGTGGCGGAGGGGGATGATGCTGGACGGCGAGTCTGAGACGGCGGCGGCGGCGGTTGTGGTTGTTGCCGGGGGGAGGGGGGACGTGTCGTCGAGGAGGGTGAGGAGCGGCTCGTGCAGGTTCGAGAGCAGCGCGTCGCCCGGCTCCGGGACCAGCTTCTGCAGGCCGTCGATGGTGTGCGGGAGCGAGAGGTACTCCATCGGTCCGGTGATGCGCTGCGAGGCTTGCAGCTTGGTGTAGGCCGAGTAGGCGGCGTAGAGGGAGCCGGCGGTGCCGGAGCCGGTGGCGACTGGATGGCGGTGATGTTAGCGGGTGGGGGTCGGTTGAGGGGAGGGAGGGAAGGGTCGTGGCTTACCTGAGAGGCTGGCGGCGCCGACGGGGGTCTTGGAGAACTCGTAGAGCTGCTCGGCGTAGGACTTGGCGGGGTCGCGGTGGTGGGAGGAGGCGAAGGCGGAGATGGCGTCTTTGCTGTTGTTGGGGAGGTAGGAGGTGAAGGAGGCGCCGGAGGGCAGATACGACAGCCAGGTCCTCTGGTTCGCCTTGTCTTGTTTGTCGTCGGTGCCGGATTTCGAGTCCTTCCCGTAGGCGGCTTTTGCGCGAGGGCGGATCGAGGGGAGGTAGGAGCCCCAGCTCCGTGAAGACTGGACTGACTTTGCGTCCGCGTAGTCGTCCTCGGATTTCTCCGATGGAGTCACTGTTCCCGCGACCTTGAGCCCTTCGTCGTCTGCTTGGGCAGTAGGGTCTGCGCTTTCGGGTGCCGCTTCCTCAGCCCTTTCCGTCTTTTTACTTTCCTTGTCGTCTTCTTTTTGTTCTTCCAATCTGGGCTCAGCGTTGTCCTTGGAGCTCCCTTCTGCTTCTTCCTGGATGGGTTTGGTAGCATCCTTGCTTGCTTGTGAAGCTTTGTTTCGGTATCTCAACGCAGACACAGATGGAACGGAAGGAACGTAGGATGTCCAGGAGCGCACTTTCTTGCCGTCTACAGTCTGGACGGTAGATTTGGCGGCGGGTACAGTCGAAGCTTCAGTGTTAGACGTCGCTTGTTCCGGCTGGGGCTCATCCTTGGAGGGTGCCTTTTGATTTGCAACGGTTTCTTCCTTCTTTTCAGCAATCGCTTCGGATGCGTCACCACCAGGTTGTGTCTCGGCCGCGGTCGGCTGTTGCTGTTGCTGTTGCTGTTGCTGTTGCTGCTGCTGGTGGAGGGCGATAGCCTCTCTCTCGGCCTCTTGCTGGGCTTGGTTGAAGGCTTCTTCCTCGGCTTTTTCTTCGGCTTCGGACTCTGCATTCGGAGGCTTGTGGAGGGCAAAGACCCAGGTACTGATGACCTGGCTGCCGTAGGTGTTTATGACCTTGATGGAATGGCCCTTGGGCACAAAGGTCGCGATGCCGTGGCGCGCGGGCACGCTCTGCCTCTCGCCAGTCATTTCTGTGAGTGGAAGCATGACTGCAATAACGGGAAAGGAAGCAAATAGACGAGAAATCAAAAAGAGCAATATAGCTCTATGCAAAAGGGATATGTGAGAGGGAGGGAGCTCTGTCGCCAGAAGCTGGCATGTTGCCAAAGACAGCGGCGTGCATGACGTCTGATGGCGCACGCTGGCTCGAGTCGCGACCGTTGGACTGAAAGGGCGATGCGACAGCGTGCGTCATAGCGCTGGGCGACGAATGGCTGATGTAACGCGCAAGAAGTTGGCTGTCGACAGGGTTGAGACTGGTCGAGATGAACGCCACAGCGCTTGCCCGCCAGTGCCCGCCCTCGCTTAACATGTTCCCCGCTCCATCTCCGCGTCACAACCTTCACTCTTTTTCACAACCCGTCATCGTCGCCACTCCATATCTACCACTTCCTTCCAACGGCGCATTGCGAACATTGTGGTACATTTCGGCCCTCGGTCGGCGTCTACAGCTCGGCGCACATGATGACATCCCCGCATGTCCCGCCCGCGTCCCGATGGTGGCTTGCAGCCCGATGGCTGATGGGGCCGACCGACGCCATGGCAGGGTCCAGAGCGCCTTTAGCTTCGACGTTAGCCCGAGACCACCGCTTTGACCTCGATCGCCCATCTCCCGACCGAACGTCACCTCGTGTCCCTGTCTTCGGCTGGCAGTGAACAATCCCTGAAATTCGGATCGGGGTAAGTGTCTATTCAAACAACGCCTTGTTTGTACAATCGTGGACATGCTGCTATCATACACCGTACTTCGTCTTTTGAACACTCCGCGTATCCCATCCTTGCGCCGTAAATCAATCTGGCCCTATCCAGCCGTCCCGTGGTATCTTAATCGTGCCATGCTCCCTGAAATCATCACATCCTCGGTTTCGACTCGTGCCCCGGATATTGCATCTGCCTCACGATGCCTTCCACCTCCGCCTGGAACCCGGTCAGACTGCGTGGCAGAGACCTGGTCAACAGGCGCTCGGTAGCGTTCGGCTGTTCTTGGAGAAACCGGTCCATCGTTGGCGAAGAGGTGCTGCCGAAGCTGGCTTGTGTTAGCTATGCGCGACACCAAGACATTGGACTGGGAGCGTACCCGAGGAGGGAAGCGCCGTAGGGGTCATTTGGGTCGAGCCGGTCTTGGGGTGCGGCTTCGGGAAGCTGGCCGGGGTGGTTCAGGCCGACGCTGGCGGGCGAGCAGTGTCCGCAGGCCGGTGCGCCGCACTCGATGCAAGCCGGGTGCAGCTCAAATAACATAGGCCCGAACAGGCATTGGCAGCAGTAATAGGCGTTGGCGCCCGGAAGGCTGTTGCCGGTGGGGTTGGTGGTCTGGAAAGACATGATGGCTGGTGAAAAGGTAGGTTTTCGCTGTCAAAATCGCCGTGGGTTGGAGGCAGAAGAGACAACAAGGTCAACTGAACTGGTGATGGACAGATGGGAGAGACATGGTGAAGAGTGAAAGGAAATATATATTTCTATCGTCAGTAGGTCGCAACTGCGCTCGGAGGGAGAGGGCGAAACGCCTTGGATCTCTAGCGGACTCTGCCTAGTCGCCCTTCGACCTTGATGCTCAGTCGCGCAATGTGGGTTTTTGACCCAGTGCGCTGCGGGAAAACCACTGAGGGCTGCGGGATTCGGGATGATTCGACCATCTGCGAAAAGGCGAGCTCCCGCACGCGCCACGAACGTCTGGGCATCTGCGCTGCTAGGCGGGATAAGTGGCTCCTTAGTGCTCAGTTGCGCAGGCAGAAGGCGGTGGGTGCCGAGTTTTTCTCCTTTTTTGAAGACCAAGGTTTCAAACTCACGACCACCCAGTTACTCATTCACCCTAAAACTCGTCTGCGCGGAGGGCGGGTGTGGCGCAGGCTGTGTGCTGTGGGTTTTCCGGCGCGCGACACGGCTACAACGCGTCTGCGTGTGATGCACGTCGCCAATCTGGCCCATCCGCCGGCCAAGGCAGATCTGAAAACCCACAGCACTTGACCGCCCGACCGGCCAGCCACGACATCCGGGGCGCGCCGTCGTCATGCTCGTATCGCTCTCGTCGCCCTTTTGCCTGGTCTGGTTGCCTGCCCTCCTTAGGCCGCGTTCCAGGCAAGAGGCCAGCTGAAGGCTTGCTTACGGCGCTCTGATTCGACGGGCCGGTGATCAAATGCGGGTAGTTCTGCAGGCTGCGATGCGGCATCTGGTCAAAGCCTCGCCCGTCCACCTCAGCCTGCCTGGCACCGCCACTTTCTGAGGCTCTTGGACGGGGCAGCGCACATCCTCCTGACGCCCGTCCAGCCTGGGGTGTGAGACGCCGTCCAGAGGATTCCCCCCTCTCTTTTTCGGCTACCAACGCCGCTACTTAATCTTCTGCGCCTCCCCGCCATGCCGGTGCTCCTGACTCTCCAACAGGCTCCAGCCTTGTCGATAATCGCCACGGACCACGCGTTCCTTCCTTCTTCTCTCGCTCTGTCGGCTGCATGCCGCACGCCTTGTCCAAGTCCAACATGTCAGCTCCGAATGAATTGTCCGAAAGGCCGAAGCGAGGGCTGCTCGACAGGAGGATGAGAAAATTCAAGATGGTCAGCCGCTTCGTCCAGTCCGATGCCGCTGGAATCAAACCCGGCGAAGATGCTCTCAGCCTCCACAGGCGCACTGAGTATCGCCGCGCGACATTCTCTCGGGCTCGGACAAGGAGTCCCGCTGCCACTCATTGCCTCCCAGCCTTTCAAGGCCCCCAGGCAGGTCCGGGAATGCACCCTTTGAGGCATGGTTCAATTTCCTCCGACTACTCTGCTACCAGTCTCGGCAGCAACGGGAGCGGTTCCACAAGCGCCACACATGGCAGCAGCAGCAGCGGTAGCAGCTCGTCCTGCGGATCGCTCATTCCACGAACGGAGGCCTTTCACTTGCAGCATCCCCTTGCTGACTCTTCCGCCCATCAACGACATCGGGACCCTCATCCGTACATCTCTGATGCAAGCGCTCCAGCGACCACCCGCTTTCCAGGAGCCCATGGTCAGCACGTCAGGCCTGTACTTGATACGCTAGATGAAGACGGCCGCGTAATGACGACCGATTCGGACGCCACCATCCCGCAGGCCACAGCCACAACATCCATGACGTTGCCAGCTCCAGAAATAGGTCATTCGGCGCCCGTCATGCAGCAATTGTAAGTCACTTCCATGTTTGGTCATGGGTCCCTTGAACGAGCTGAACCGTGCCGCTAACACGCATTCCTGAGCCGCAGTCGATATCGGTGTCCTCGTTCATCCGATATAGGCATCACTCCTTCTGATGTCCATATTATGGAGTCACCGCTGGGGAGTCCGGGTCATGATTCATTCATGCCTCCACCTTCAGTCATTCGTTCTGGTCCTGTTTCTTTTCCCAATAATCAATCGTTTGATTCAAATACGCCCTCTCCCGCCCCTCGTTCAGCTCCCGATTCTATCGTTGTCATGTCCCGTGAGAGCTCCTCGCAAGGTGCTGCGGCGGGCAACGGTGATCCTCGCGAAACTCCGTACGAGCCCAATGAGGATCAAGACAGCAGCGATACCATGCGGGAGCAATCTGAACCAATCTCTTCCGCACCTTCCATTGGGCGCCAACCAACTCCACCCAGTGACAACGAAGGCACGGACGATGACAGCTCATCAAACAATGACGACAGCGAGTCTCACTCGGACGACTCGCACGATTCCCGGGAGCCCTTGCAAAGGGATTTCTTCGAGAAAATCCTGCGTCCGGTCAAGCAATACCTTTTCCAACGGCTCATGCTCTACATTGCAAATGACCGGAGCCTTGGGATTCCCTTACCAACATCATTGCTTTTCGGTTGCACCAGCACCGTGAAGACCGAAGTGCCTCGACCACTTACCGCTCTACCTTTCGTGCGAAGGGAAGTTCCTAAGCGCGCCGTTTCAGAAGACTGCGACGTCCACAATGCTTTGGCAGTAGGGCCCAAAGAGGTTCCTGCTTCCGTGGACCCTGGTCCGTCTACCAGCAGAGCGAACGGTAAGAGGCCGTGCGTGCCCGCCAATGGTCACTCGGGCCGTGCAGATGCAAGCACGAACCGAAAGAGGAAAAGTCGGGCCGCCGGTTCGCCGGGTGACAATGACGACGGTAACGAAAGCGACGATGAAGGCAAGCAAGGCCGAGGCCCCAGGCCACGGAGGTCTTCAAGCCCGCATCGCAATCTCGAGGTGAAGAGGATTGCGTGCCCGTACTTCAAGCGGAACCCTCGTGGCCCCGCGAAGGCTGACGCGTGCTTTCGCACTGGGTTTAGGGATATCACGAAGATGAAGTAAGTCCCGTTTCGATCATGAAATGACGAGCAAACGCTGACGGGTTCCTGTCCAGGGAGCATTTGGAACGCGTCCACGACTGTTCCATCCAATGCCCGCGCTGCTTCAAGGTGTTCAAGGAGCTGGAGGGCATGAATGCCCACCTGCGCGCCGCCGAAGACCAGATGTGCGTGCGGGTTCAAGAGCAGCCGTACGTCGACGGCTACAACGCCACCCAAGCCGGCAAGCTGAAGGAGCGCATGCGGAACCAGCCGATCGAGGAGAAGTGGAAGACCATCTGGCACATCCTGTTCCCCGCGGACCAGGACAACCAGATCCCGTCGCCATGTGAGTTCCACCACCGCCAACCTTCCACCCTCGCAATCCGCTAACGAAACTCCGTTTCAGGGTGGGTCGACCGCGACGAGCTGCAAGGGCTGGAGTTTTACGACCGCTACGAGAGCTTCGTGCAGGAATACCTGCCCGAGCGCATCCGGCAGGGCGTCATCAACCTCGTCAACGAGCTCTTCGTGTGGGAGCCCCTGCACGGCGAGGTCGAGGCCGTCGTCCACAACTCCCTGGAGGAGGCGTACTTCTTCTTCCGCGCCCGCGAGGCCACCGGCCAGCCTCTGCAGACGCCGCGTCAACCCGAGGCTGGCGCCGGCGCCGGCGCATCAGCAGAAGCCGCAACAGCAGCTGGGCCGAGCACCGCCACCGCCACCGCCAGCTTTGCCATGCCCGACGCCGCAGGTAATGGCGCCATTGATCCCTCGCTGCCGATGCCGGGCCAGGGCAGCCACGCCGAACGCTTCCAGTCCAGCGCGTGGCCGACGCCGGCGTTCGGCATCCACGGTCTGCCTCAACGACAGCAGCCGGTCGCCGCCGCGCAGTATGCGGGAAACCCCGCGTCCATGCTGCCCACACCGGGCTCGGCGCAGCTCGAGCCGGCTGGTAACGACCTGAACACGAGCTTCTTGGCCGTGGAGCGCGATGTTTCGGCGGCGCAGACGCCGGCGAGCAGGTCGCCGGACTGGACCAACATCGATAGCCTCGACTTCAACAACGGCGACTTTGACGATCTTGCTTCGATGTATCATGCGTCGTTTCCGGGAGGGAGCCATGGGCAAGGCGGTTCTTCGGGGAGGAGGTGAATGAGGAGAGACTGCCGGTGGTGGTGATGCGATAGACCGTGTTGACACATAGATTTCTGTGTTTTTGGTAACTGCGATGTAAATATTTCGGTTCCTCTTGTATGTACATACATAGTCAGATCAGCATCAAACGCATCTCCCTGCTTCGGATGAGCGTGCATTGCCAAGGAGAGCACCCAATGGGGTATTGCGGCTGTGATTTGCACCGGTCAACCAAAGCAGCTGGGCCCAAGGCGCAGCTTGCAGCATGCGTCATGCAACCATCCTTGAATTGGCCATCGTGGCATCCCATCGCAGCATAGCACGCAGTGTGATGAAACAATCCATGTCTGCCCGGTTGGTCTCTCGACCTTAGCATTTCGCATCCGCGAGTTCTTTGTTTCCCAACTCTCCTCAGCCTTGTGCACAATTGCCACGTCGATAAGTGATGAAAGAGTTGGTACCCTCAATTGGTCCCCACCTCCTGCCTCATGGGCATCGTTTAAACGTTCCTCATACCTTGACTACCATGGACCCTCGGAAATCAGAAACCTAAAATGCGCAAACTCAAGCTCCTACAGCTACGGCTCTTCCAAACGAGCTATCGTGGAATAATTTTGAGCCGATGTCCCACCAGTCAGAGCTGATCGAGCCAGTTGTGTCGGCATCTCGGGCAAGTGAAGTTGAGGCTACCGGACAGGGGATGATGAGGTTCACTCATGGGTCGGACTGGGCTTTCTCTTACGACTCGGATTGTTTCATGCACTATCGGAACTCTCAACAATATTGCATGTTGGGGATAGGCATGTCTCGATTCAATCTCACAACTGTAGGAGGGGTAGCGATGAACCAAGCGATTCGGGGGTTTTCTTTTCGCCTCTTTAGCTCCCCCATTTCCGGTCTGTCGAAGTTTTCAATAACAGCAACGGTCTCTTATGTGGCATTTGACAGCGTAGGGGTTTCCACAATACGAGTTGATTGACTATGGCTACAACTACAATAAACAAGCATGGCGTAACGAAACAACAAGTCGCAACGGCTAAAGGATGATGTTTGTTGCACCAAGCCAAATATTTATGAGGTATTAAGCTGCCAATAGAAGTAATTGAGTGCATGGACCACATTTTTCGTCGTCGTTACGTGAAGCTCCACTACCATTCGTGATGGCCTTGAGATCCTTCACTGAATTGCGTGCACCTTGTTGTGGTGCCTTTCCCCAGGGCATGCCATCAACTTCCGTCATTTGCGTTCCTATAGCAATGTGTGTACACATTTCGATCCTTGCTTCTTCCTCAGCTGTCGCTTACCCTCACCCTTCCCTTTTTTGAAACGTGGAATGATTAATGTCTTCGTTCCGGAGTGAGCTCCAGATATAGAAGGTTCCAAGAGGTGAGTGTAGACTTTGCCAAGCCTCATGCCTCTTGAACTTTGAGAAATGTCTTTTTCGGGAGACACCTCATCCCCATCGCATTGTTGAGAGAACGGGATGCCAAGGAAAAAGAGAATAGGAGAAGACGGCTTCCGCTCTTCACATGATTGGCGTTATGATTCATGGCGGGCAACGACGTTGGCGGTATGCAGAGGTTGGTGGGTGATCGGGTGCTGTACGTACATCCATGGAGGATTCCGGAGACCGCAGCTGTTGCTTCGCCACGATTTGATTTGGAAACTCTGCGGAAATGCGCGGCGGTGTCAGCTTCAGCTATCGAGTCAAGTGATGGGCATCAGCGGTATCCAAGCCAGCGATAAGCCGCCGCTTCTTGCCTAAACGGAGATGTGGTTCATGATACATCCGAGATTCAAAAT
The DNA here is from genome assembly GCA_022560015.1 of Diplodia mutila. NCBI lineage: Eukaryota > Fungi > Ascomycota > Dothideomycetes > Botryosphaeriales > Botryosphaeriaceae > Diplodia > Diplodia mutila. The sequence continues at coordinate 24,156 of JAFISB010000114.1, read as the reverse complement.
CTGGGGAAGACGGCGGTGATCCGTTTGATTTCGTGCTACCTCTACGGCGTCTTCTCGGCGGGGGTATCTCAGCTATGTCCCATTTCAGAGGTCATATGCCTCTCCTGACACGTCGATCTTGAGCTGAACTGATGAGTCGTGAATCGTGATAAGGGTTCGGCGGTATTATGCGGCTGCGACAGGTCATGCAGGGTTCGGTACATCAACTCGCTACAATGATAGAGTTTATTAGCAGATAAGAAAGAGGGTGGAGATGCATGAATTTGTAAGAAAGTGAATGACTCGGCTGATGGTTAAGTAAGATGGCCAGAGTCTGGGGAGCTGACTTGAGGAATCTGCAATAAGGGCACAACTCGCTCTGGTGACCAGCATTGGGCTCTTGCTTTGCAGATCTCATCCAAGTCAATAGAATTGTATCAACGTGGTCGACCAAAGTGCAATCGGCAGTTGCGAGGCTTTTGCGGCCGTGCTTGTCGGACAGGTCCCTCGTCTTTGGGCCGAAGCAAAGTATCCCCACCCTTAACAGGGACGAGATGTACTTCTCCAATAAGGTTTCTCTATCACGGCTCCACAGCAGGGGCTTAATCTGTGAATCTTGCAGTAGTGGCTCATGTTGGGCGCTGGCGGACATGAACGGTCGGATGTTCGCGGCTGATCTGCACAGGGGGCCCGCCCAGGAGTGCTCCGCCTCGGGCAAGTGTTCACGACTCGCTGATATGAGACACGACCATGCCGTTCGCGCTCGGGATCAGATAAAACGAGTCAGTAAACACGTCTCCGCATGCATCGCGTACATCGTAATTAACACCCGGCATATAGATGATCTTCATGCACACATGCCGCGGTTCGGGGGTCAAAGTGCCCAGTGAAACCGCATTATATCGGGCTCTACTGAGAAAAAGCAAGCTAGTCAGGAAGCTCAAGGTCAGGCGGCAGATGCTGCGTCCCCGAGACACGTGCACGCGCCTCCCAGAGGAGACTTCTTCGGATAGACACTGGGGCCGACGGGCTTTCGGCAACGCGTTCGGCCGATGATGCTTTCAACCCAACAAAGCATACCAAGGTTCGACCATTCATCACTTAGTGGAACCCAGTGATACCCCCACCCACTCCATGTGCCTCAACGGGTACACCAGACACCTACACAGTATGTTGATTTACTTCATGCCGTAATGACTTCCATCATGACCTCAACGAGTTCTTGGTTGGACAAGGTCCGAACACCTTTCCACAGTTGAGCTGTGTATGGATCAAGGGATGAGTTTATTCGGGCGACAGGCACATCCAAAATTTTCTTGAGCAATGCCATGCCTCACTCAATATGCTTCAATCTTATTGTATTTGTGCTCCGGTGTTCTGGCGAAAAAGGTCTGTCTGGTATTTATTACGACATGCATAGGTGTGACTTTTCTGAGAAAAGGTCTTCTTTGACAAGCCTGGGGTGTATATACAGTGATCTCGGAAGAGTTTTTCTGGGTTGTAACAGTCTCATTCTCGTTGCTCCACACTTCCAAGGCGAGATTTATATGATAAAGCATATGCACATTTTTTTTTGGTTTGAACTCGAAGCTCTTCTGGAGATGGTGAATTCAAACCCGTCATAGCATCATAGAAAGATGAAATCTTCGTTTTCTCAAGTACTCTGAGCATTGAATGCTCTGCCTCATACTACTATCTAGCATTGTAGTGACTATACTAAGCGAAGGCGAGTCATTCACTGCAAAGGTTCGGGCTTAAATGGGCTCCTGGTCAACACTGTACCGTGGCGAGACACGGCTACGAACAACAAATCGGTTGTTCTTTGTTACCCAACCCCCGCCGTAAGCTCTTCTATCACAGTCAACTAAGCGCGTCAATAATGCTAGACGAAGCTAGAGGACAGTGCGCATCAACAACGATTGCCAAGGTAAATCGTACGACTACAATGTCGCTTACGCTCATGACCGTGAATTGGCGCTAACCATATACCGCAGGTAGGCTGCGACAATTGCAAATAATTCTGAAGCAGCCAGCACGACCGCTGCGGCTCGCCTACTCCACCGAACTCGTCATTAATATACTCACTTTGACCTTCCAACTGGCCTTTCGCACTCCAGACCACTTGGCTGAGCTATTTCAGTGTTCTGCCGGATTGCTGAAGCACTGCGTAGCGGCAATCAATAATCAAACATAGCTCCAAACCTTCTGAGCTGGAATGGTGCAACCTGGTTTCATGCTTCATTACCCGAGATGCGTTGCTACAGGATGCAAAGAATCAATCGCAGCCAACATGCATACCCGCTCGGCTCGAGCAAAACCCATTCTCCTCGATATCGCTGCAGCGCGTCTCTTGCTACCGCCTCTCCATACCCAATGCGACCAAAGTACCATTCGCGACACCTCCGGCATCCCACATATCCCCCCGCATCCGAATGCCGATGGGCCACAACAACCCCCCTCGGACGGCTATACAACATGAATCGTGCATCAAACATCTACCCGCATCGCCCGTTTTCCGTGGAACCCCGAGTCCCGAGCAGCCCGACGGGCAGCCCGCAACACGAGCACCGCTTTTCGATTGGCACCGTGGGACCCGATCCCGAGCGAGCGGCGCGAGCAATTGCAAGGGAACCACCTCAGGACGTGGCTCCGTTCAACAACAAGAGCCCGCCAAGATGGATAAGGCAGCAGGAAGCACACTCAGGTGAATAATGTCGAGCGATCGCCTCAAGCTGCGACGCGTGTTTTTTTTTTCCCCTCCCAGCAGTCTTCGCTGCCCCCTTCCATGGACGAGGGGAGGGTTGTCAAAGAAGAAGCCTACCAAGGAAGCGCAAAGCGCACCCGGTAAGTTAGTGGTGCGGCGGCGGGCGGCGGCAATCGCCTGCCTGGTCGTTATTTTCGATGATGTTTCGGCGCGGCGTCGTGGCACGTCTCACGCGGTGCAACGTATCCACCATCGAGGAAGCTGCGGGAAACCATGGCGCCATCCTCGATTCCTCAGCCGTGTGAGCGCCCCCCACCAATCCCGAACCCCGGCCCCACAATGGCCAGGCGGCGGCAGGGCATTCAAGTCTCGGTACATGGTGGTGCTCAGCCGTCACGGCAGCCAGCCACGAGAGAGAAAAAAAAAAGGCTTCCCAGTTTGTTGGCACGGCAGCTGGCGATAAGTAATCTCGCGTAAATCCCTGTCATCCAGGCCGCTCTTCTGGGAAAATGGGAAAGAGAAACATAAAAAGCAAAGGAGATTGGCGCAGCGTTTGGCTGGAGGGATCCCTACCAGGCTCGCTCACTAAAACTTTTGACAGCGTGTTCATGTCAGTCCATCATTGGCTCTTTTGGTTTTGTTTTTCTGTTCTTCAAGCATGCCTGATGGTGACTGCTGCCCAATCATCGCAATGCCGAGGCAGAGAACGTAGAGTATCATGAGAACCTTGGCTTTCCGCTATACGCAGACATCCATCGCCAGCGATGTGATCTACTCTGTGGGTTTTCTCGGTTGCATTGACCAAGCAATTTCAGATCAACAGGCGGCAGAGCGGGACGGGTTCGATCGATCCTTTCTTTCTTTTCCCACGCGAAGCCAGGTATTTGGAAAAGAAAAAGGAAAGGCGCAGACTAGTATGCAGCTGAACAGCCTATTGGCCAATGCCGCGAATCTCGGGATAATCTAGCCGGAGGGTCGGTGATGCCGAGTGGTCACTGGGGGCGTGCACGCGATGTACTGTACCTGGCGTGCATGGATGGATTCCCCGGGCAGCTTTTTTTTTTTTCTTCTTTTCTTCCTTTCCATTCCTTTTTCTCCTGTCCGGGGTCGAGCGTGCCTGCCATGACCTTTTGGCGTCCGTGCTGCGTAGGTGCCTGGCTAGCTGACATGATGATGGGATGGGGGGGCCTCTGCGGTGGCTGAGTAGCCCACGGCGGCCGCTCCTGCTCTCCTGTCAAGTTTCACCAGCAGCGGCAGCCAGCGCCGCAGAGCCCCAAATTTCCCCTGCATCTTGCGGCACTAGCACGCACACACGCACAGTCGTCGCACGCTTCAGCTCAAGAATAGACAGCCCCCTCCCCTCCCTCCCTAGTCCTCTGCCACAGCGTTGTTGAACCTGGATGCATGCGCGCCAGCTGGTACGTCCGTTATCGGCACTCCGTAAACTTCGTACTTTTTTGCAAGGGTCTCGTCGTCGGACCATTAATGGTACGAGGGAGAAAAAAAATTGAGGGATCGACGGATGGCCGCTCTGACCGGCTGTCGCTAGCCGGCACGACGCCGTTTTCGATCGTCTTGCCTCCAGCATTCCTTCGCGCCGGGCACTACTTTTGCGGCGGCCGGCCTGTTCGTCACCGCCGGTCGGAGTCATCCTTGCTGTCGTTCGCCTTGCGAGGCTCGGGCTGCCCTTGTTGGTACTGTAACTCATGACGTGTTGAGCGGTGGAGAAAGATGGCCCTTTTTTTTTTTTCGCCTGCGCGCGTCGAGCGTTCGTTTTATCTTTTTCTGTTGAGCAAAAGTGCGCCTTCGGAACTTTGGTCGATGGGAGGAGCCAGCGCGCATACATTTCGCTGGTTGCGCACCCAGTGGCAAAATTCAGCCGCGACACCACTACGCCATTGTTCGGTCATCACGCGCACTGCTATCCCATCGTAGCAAGCTTCGCGGGGAGAAGTGTGTAGCAAAAGAAGTGGGCCCATTGAGGTATTCGCGGGGATACTCGGGCACGGGAACACTCGGAAATTACCTGTCGCTTCTTTTTTCTTTTCTTCTTAGGCCTTCTCGAAGCGCGCTGGAAGGAAACGAAGAATGGTCGAAGCGTCGAGAAGGGAAAAAAAAAAAGTGCCGACTCAGTCAGCGTGCGCACCGACTGGACCCTGCGGATGGTCAGGCTGACGATGGACTGATGAGGCTCTGTGCGGGTACCTAGTAGCACCACGGACGGGTTAAGGTTCTGAGCGGTGACGGTTGCTAAGAGACAGAGACGGGTAGCGTAGCTGCCGGTAGCGCCGCCGTTCGACCTGCGCCGTGGTAGCCGGTAGCGCCCGACGGTGCAGTGGGCTAAGGCGAGTGGTTGATAGTTCGACTGCCGTGCGCCGTTGTTGGCCCGTGCGCGGCGGGTCCGTGCGCTCAACCCTCTTAGCTAGCTGCTCCTCGCGAGCGATCCTTGCCTCGTCATCTACATACCAACGATTACGTTATCCTCCTTACAACGCTGCATTACGAGACCAAGGGACACACCGTTGCCCAACCGCCGGACAGCGAACAAGCGGTGACGGACGAGGATGGGTCAACTGATGCCCCGTCGTCGAGGCGACGATATCGTAGGGCTGGCGTGGCGTTTGCGAAAAGCTCCTGCTCTCGACTAAAACTGACCGAATTTCCTTCTAGAAGGATGCCCAATTCGACGTTTCGTTCGGGCGGGTTGGTCGATCCCTGCAGATCGGCTATCTCAGATTACCGACTCTGTGTACTCATCGCGGGTTGGGCGTCGGCGGCGGCGTGGGAGATAAGTTGTTATCGTTTCATGCGTCGGGCAGCCCTGCTCCGCTGCCATGCTGGTCTATTTCGATGATTTTGTTGAGCGTTTCGCGGACGAGAACGAGGCTGCAGGGTAAGTATCAATGCTGCTCTGCCATACATAGTACTGGCACAGCATGGTGTCACGGCGGATCCACGCATGTCGGACCAATGATACACAGAGGCAGGCGTGGGGCGCCGCCTCCCTCCCGCACGCCTTGAAACGGCCGCGCAGATCCTCCAGAGAATGTAGGCAGGCAAGGCGGTCAGTTGTACGTCTCGCATCAACTACACCATGACGACTACCTGCATCCCACGCAAGCTGGGTTGCACGTCGGGCCATTGACCGTTCGGCGCGTCATACTGCTTGCCTTCAATCACTCCCTTCCCCATGTATGCAATCGCGCTTGCTGAGCTGTCAATCCGCTCTTGTCGCAGACTACTGTCGCGGATTTCTGGCCTTCCTAATTTCCCTCTCTCCGGTGTGGGCGTTTCTCCATATTGAGGCCCCCCACACTCGCCCACGCGGCCAGAACAGGAAAGAATCGAGAATTCACCTTCACGAGCTCCTTCCTCCTGCAGTCGCACTGCCTCACATTCACCCTTCCTTCCTTCCTTCCTTCCTCCCGGCATAGATTTTTTTTTCTCTCTCCACAGCTGGCTGCCATCCACCTCGAAACCTCCACCACTTTGCGGCCACCCTCCGCGCTCCACCACCAACCGCGCGCCTCGTCCGCCACCATCGCCGAGCTTCGCCCAAGATCCAACATCCGCGCACCCCACACCCAGCAAGCGAGACAACGCAGAGCGGCGCCCGCGCAAACCCGTCCGCCCCATCCCACCGAAGCAAGGGCGCACGAGACTCGAACCTTCACCTCTGCTTGAACGCCTTACTCCACCACCATCCACCGTCCGACCCACCTGCACCGCGCAAGCCGCCACCAACCATGCTCGCCCTCGTCAACCCGCGCCCCGCCGCCACCGACGGGCCTCGAAACACCACTACGACGATGCTCCCGCGCCGCCTCCTCTCCGGCCGCGACCACGGCCCGGACGCCGGCCGCGCGCCCCGCCGCCTCGTGATGAAGACGAAGAAGAAGAGCTCGGGCATCCGCCGCGATGACAACAACAACAACACATCGTCGGCGACGAACACCGCGATGGCAAGCGAGCGCGACGCCGACGGCGACTCGTTCGACAACGCCTTCCTCGGCTTCGACGACGGCGACGACGATGACGACGACGCGATCCCGCTCGTGCCTCTGGGGCAGATGCGGTCGAACGCGAACACGGCCCCAACGGCGGCGGCGGCGGCGGCGGCGAAGGGCAAGAGGGCGGAGGCGAGGGGAGGAGGCGGGGGAGGAGAGGACAAGGAGAACGACGTGGAGAGGAGCGGAGCGGGAAAGAAGAGGAGGCGGGTGTATCAGTACGTCAGCCACGGGATTGGCGGCGCGGGGAATTTCCGTGAGTGCTACTCTTCCATTTTCCTTTTTTGGTTTTCTTCCTCGCTTTCGTCTTCGCCGTCGTCGGGCACTCTACTGCGTGTATGTGTAAGTGTGTATGTGTTGTCCCGCTCATCAAAGCCTCATCTCGTGGGATGAGACCGCTTTGGGAATAGCGGTGGTGGTGACGTGGTGGTGGCCCATCTGTTCCCAGCAAAGCTGAACCCTACCGGTGGGGGCCATGGGGTCGCCGAAAGTTTCGGTGGGTCGTTTGGACGCAGGTACCGGCTGCTCGCGAGGTTGTGGGGATGGATTTGCAAGGGCGCAATTTAACCGGAGCTCGGCTGTCAAAGTGCGAGATCTATTCTCGGTTGTGGACATGGGGGGCGCGAGGGCGGTGAAGCGAAACCGAACAATGACGAAAAGGGATCGTCGTCGTCGTTCCAAGAGATTGGAATTGGGGAACGGTGGCGAAAAAGGAAAAAGGGACTTGGGCAGATTGGGAGAGACGGCGCGAGGGCCGGCGAGCGGGCGCAAGAAGTGAGGCGATGGACGTACTGACAGCGGAGCGGAGAAGCGGCGGAGGAGAAGGGGGGGGGAGAAGAAGAAAGCTGAGAGCAGGGAGCGGACGTCCATGCACACGAGCCACCACCACCACCCCATCCCCATCAATGCGTGCCCTCATCACAACGTCATACCTGTTATTTCCTTTCTCTGTTCGTGCTGCATTGACAACGACAACAAAAACTGTCCGACCACGACGGCGCTAATACGGATGTTATGACGTGCAGGTAAAGTCCTGACCAGCCTCCGCTCCGACAACACCACCACCGACCCGAGCTTCGCGCGCAACAACGAGCAACAACCCTCCAGCTCCGGCACCGGCACCGGCACCGGTCGCAGCACCATCTGCTCCTGCTCGCGCTGCTTCAGCGCCAAGAAGCTGCAGGGTAGCGGTAGCGGTAGTGGTAGCAGCACCAGCAGCCAGATCGTCAACCGCACGCCTCCGCCCGCTAGCGCAGGCAACAGCGGCAGCAGCGCCACAACACGTGCGTAGGTAATCTGGGGGTTGCGGCCAATCATCGGCCGCTGCCGGGGTTCTTGGGATTAGAGTATTGGGGCTTGGGGCTTGTTTTCAGCTTGCTTGCTCTGCTGCGGTTCGTCTGGGCGGGTTAACGAACGCGCGTATCTCCCTCGTTCTCGGCTTGACCCGGTTGATAAGGGAAGAAAAAAAGAGGTTAGCTCCTTCGCCTCCCCGAGACGAGCACTGCCACGCTTCTCTGTGGAGAATGTGGGTACTGAACAAAAAGCAAAAAGCAAAAAAAAAAACACTTGGCGATGATGAGGCGATGATGGGGATATCGGGGTTTATGACGGAGCATTGCTTGCTTGCTTGCTTGCTTCAGCTGGAGATCGGAAACCATGAGGTTGGCTGTAGCTTCTTTTGCTTTTTTTTTTTTCTTTCCCTGCGATCACCTCCAAATTTCCTCTTTCTTCTTCTTTGCATTGCGACGGCGAGTAATGCGAACTTCTGCATTATCGGCGGGGCTGGACACGAGACAGATGGCTGTTTTCTTTTTGCGTGGCTTTGCCGGGTAACCAAGCGGCGTTTGCTGGAGGACGGATTCGAATTTTCACATGGGACAGAACGAAGAGCTATGGTCAAGGTCCGGCGCAAGATGGATACACAAGCAGGGAAGTACGGATGAAATCGGGTGGGAAATGCATTGTTCAATTGTTCGATTGCCCTTCCCCACCAGAAGCCACGGCGATCTATGAGATTTCGTGTGACCGAATCAAAGCAAAGAAAAAAAAAAAGTCTAATTTTCCCCCGTCTAACCAAACGCCCCATGTGCCCATGTCCTTTTTTATTGGAACGCCTTAGCCGTATACAGTAGTAGAGAGACCGAAATTTTGAGATACTATGAGAGAGAAAGAGTCCGATGTTTACACCAATGAAAGATTCTAAGCAGACAGTCGTACAAAGGAAATGTGAACACAAGGAGATCCGTCGCGGTGTTTTGCCACCAAAGGAGAGATGATACGATAAAGGAGAGTGGTCCAAAAAGGAAAGGCAAAGTAACAAGACGAGATGGCGAATGCCATGCGAGGCAGATGGTGCCCGCGGAGGAGTAAGGAAATTCCTTTTTTTTTTCCTTCCCTCTTGGTGCTGGACCTTGGTGCAATGGTGAGACTGATACGTGTATACCCACGTTCGAGTTCCCGACCCAAGTCCGAGGCCACCGCAGAGGCAACATCGGTCCTATTCGATGTTGGGGTAGCAAGGCGATGCCGGGCATCGGCAGAGCAGACGGGGTCCGGCTTTGCGCGACCCCATGGATCTCCGGTGCAGTAGATGCCTGACCGGATGGGGCTGATCACGCCAGCCAGCGGAGCCCGCGAACCATGAGCCAATGCCTATGGTTCGATGGGGCGCCTGATGGAAGAAGCTCTGGCCTAGCGAGTCAATTCCCTATAGACAATCCGTTAGCAATTTGCGCATGGGCGATGTGCACAGGGAAGCGCACGGAGCATGACTGACCTTTTGTCGAAAAGAAAAGGGACCACAGGAGTGGCTTGCCGAGAGTCTCCACAATTGAGAAATCGTAGGGCTATACGAGGTGAATGCGAAAGGCGGTGATGCCTTCGGCAAGGGAAAAAGGCATTCAGGACACCGACAGCCTCGGGGGCATGAAGGTGAAGGACGTCTGGATGGCGGGCAGGCGAGGCCGGCGCCCGGCGACGCAGAAGCGCTTGGTCTCGTGGTCTTCACGCGGCGACTGGAGCGACTCAGGGTCGGACGACTGCTGCTGCTGCTGCTGGCGATCCCCCAGGGAAATTGCTGAATCAAGCAACCAGCGCGACATGGTTCGGACGTGCGACTCGCTTACGGCGGAGAGCCTCTTGCGACGCCTTTGCTCTGTTGGGAAGTTAGCGAATGACCCGCAAAATGTCGCAGATGCCGTGCGGCTGTGGCTTCGACGTACCTGGCACGGGGCTGACGAGCGTGACCGGGGTAAGAGGCTCGACATCGAAATCGTCCTCGTCCTCGTCCTCCTCGGTCGAGGCGAATTGGGGGCACGGCTCGTCGACGACGATGGGCTCGCCCTCGGGGGACTCGTCCTCGTCCATGAATCCCTCCATCTCCTCTTCCTCCTCGGCGGTCATCTCGTCGTCCTCGACGTCGAAGGCGGGCTGGGGAAGGACCAGGCCGGAGACGAAGAATTGGGAGTAGCCTGCCAGCAGCAGGAGGTGGGCTTGGTAGTAAGCCATTGCGATGTGGTGGTGGATTTGTAGTCCTTGGACTGGGCAATGGAAGAAAACACGTCAAGTGCTTCGGCTGCGGGTGGCCTGGTTGGTGGTGGTGGTGGTGGTTGTTGGTGATGGTGGGATGAAGCAGAGAAGCAGCGGGGGCAGGTATGTATTATAGATAGCGTGGTGGTTGGCAGGGCAGTGTGGCGGAGGATGACGGTAGCTTCTTTGCGCCTTGACCTCGCGTCAGCCGTCAGCTGCGGGTAGCCATGGATGCTGTTCTTGCCCGACCGCGAGCAAGGCGGCTCGGGCAGGGAAGCACGGTGATTAGTGGCAGGCTTGGCCGAGTGTGTCAGCTCTGTGTGTGTGTGTGTGTTGTCAGTGCCAGGGGGCCCATGTGTAGCTCGAGCGCACGAGGCACGCCCGAGCGCCAGGACCGCGCGCCTGTCACACACTCACACTGCCACTCCCAGCCTTACCAGATGGGGGCGGCACGGCTGCTGGGGCCCGTGTTCGCATTCGCAGGCCAAGCAACAGGTTCGTCGCGCTCGGATGTCGAAGCAGCTGATAGCGCGCGGCGAACACGAAGGGCGTTGCGTGCTCCAACGGTCACTAGAGGCGGCGTCGAGGTCCAATGGGCGGGCGTGGAGGGCGATCCGAAGCTTATTGGGCGAATGGGCCGTTCTATGAATACCGCGGTGCTGCATCAGAGCGCCCTGCGAACCGCTGGGGCGGAAGGTTTGCGATGAGATGGCGCAGGAGAAAGGGGAAACTGCCAGGCTGGGACGGCAGTCCGAATCAACCAAGGGGAGCCTCGAGCCGCTGACCAGCTCCACAAAGTGTGCTCTGCTGCAGGCGACGCGACGCGACGCGACCACCTGGCCGTCTCAGGTTGAGCCGTCCGGGCGGTAAGCGCTGGCAGCCTCTCACCTCTGTGACGGGTAAGCCCATGTTTCAGCGGCAACGTGACTGCGGGCTGGAACCAGAGCCGGCACTCGCACTCGTACACGCAGGCAGTGTTTGGGCGCAGGGCCGGCCAGGGCCGGGCAGGCCAGGGAAGGGCAGGGCAGGGCAGGGCAGGGCAGGGCAGGGCAGGGCAGGGCAGGGCAGGGCGGGCGAGGGTGGCACAGGAAGCTCCGTCATCTTGGAGGTTCCGACATAGCGGTAGGCCGCAGATAATGAGCAGCGCAGTAAGTAGGTTCTTGGGCAGAAGTTTCACCCTCATCAGACGACCCCAACTCCGCTCCGCGCCGTGCTACTGGCTCTGTCTTGGCCCGCCGCCCTCTGCTGCTCCCCCGCCATAAGTTTCGCAACCTTCCCAAGCTCGCCCACGTGACACCGCGCGGTGAGTCCTGCTCCGACGGCGTTCCTGAGGGCCCGATGCTGCAGCCTGTGCCAGATAAGCTCAAACTCTACTCGCAGACATCTCGAAGGAATCCAGAACACTGCGTTCGTCAGCAGCCCGGCGCCTCCGGTGACAGCAGCCGCAATCGCTCTCCCGTAGACGATACTTCCAGCCACCCGCTCGCTTGACCGGTCGTCGGTCCCAGTCCGTCTGCCAATACATGATGCATCGCCGACACCATGCACATGCAGTCATCACGCGCGCCGCCTGGAATGGGCGTGACAAGCGGGGGACCCTTTGCCCCGCAACGCCGCCGCCGTCTCCGCACAATCCTCCAAGCCATAGCCGCTTCTGGCGCAGCGTCGTGCCTTAAGGATTGAATATGATCGTTGAGCTTAATCCAGGTCAAGCCCGGTTGCCGAGCCATGTCACGCTCCCCTCACTTCCGCCCACGGAATCCTACTCTACCAACACCCACCGCCCCGGTCTTACCGCAAGGGGTAGTGCCCGTCTTATGTTTGCCGACTGCAATGTGCCCGCATTCCTGCCTTTTCGCGTTCCTGTACAAATGCCCCTGTGTACTCCCGCCACCGCCGGTTATGCCGATTCCCAGTCCTACGATTGAGTAACCCCGTTCCGAGCCAAAATGGGTTTGCTGTGCGCCTTGCTCGTGTGTGCCCTTCAGCTCGCCGCAGTCCTTGCTGTCGATCCAGCCGTTACTCTGGACTACAGCACCTATCAGGGCACTCCCTACGCGAATGGCATCACCGAATGGCTGGGCCTCCGCTATGCTGCCCCTCCCATTGGTGATCTCCGCTTTGCCGCTCCTCAGGATCCGTTTCTGGCCGTCGGTGTAGTCAGCGCCAATCAAGTATGTATTGATACCGCAGCAGAGTCGTCGATCTTCCTCCGCGCTGCCGTTCCCGCGAGCGTACACCGTTAGCTGCCGTCGGCTGCTTGAGGCTCGCCCGTTTCCCCAAGACTGACGCGTGTCGAGTTCTTAGCACGGCCCGCTCTGCATCGCTACTGGAGCTTCGCCCTCGGTGACTACGACGTCTGAGGACTGCCTCTTCTTGGACGTCTATGCCCCGAGCAATGCAACTCGGAATTCCAAGCTGCCCGTCTACTTCTACATCCAGGGCGGCGGGTTCAACGGAAACACTAACCCAAACTATAACGGCAAAGGGCTGATACAGGCCTCCGGTGGGGACATGATTGTTGTGAATTTTAACTACCGAGTTGGGCCTTACGGTTTCCTTGCCGGAGAGGAGATAGCCAAAGGCGGCAGCCTCAACAACGGCCTGAAAGATCAGATCAAAGCGCTCCAATGGGTCCAGAAATATATCAGTCAGGTATGCTTCCTCAGCTACTCAATTCGATACTCTGCAAGGTACATCTCTAACACACTTTTGTCCATAGTTTGGCGGCGATCCGGATCACGGTAAGGCCTCCCGCATTCGCGCCCTGATCGAACGGATCCCTTCGGCATGTGAATAGCTAACAGAGTTTCGGTAGTCGTGCTTGGCGGTAGCAGTGCCGGAGCAGCCGCCATCACCCTCCTGCTGTCCGCCTACGGCGGCCGTGACGACGGCCTGTTCCACGCTACTGCGGCCGAGAGCCAGTCGTTCGGCACCGTCCTGACCTACCAGGAAAGCCAGTTCATGTACGACAACCTCGTGATCCGGACCGGCTGCGCCATCCTGGCCGACACCCTCGCCTGCCTGCGCCGCCTGCCCGTGGCGACGCTGCAGGCCGAGAACATCAACACGCCGCTGCCGGGGGCGCAGAGCCCGCCGCTGTACATGTACAGCACGACCATCGACTACGACCTGGTGCCCGACTACACGTACAAGTTGTTCGCGCAGGGCCGGTTCATCCACGTGCCGACCATCTGGGGCGACGACGCCAACGAGGGCACCACCTTCACGCCGCGGAACACGTCCACCATCGGCGACTCGGACGGCTTCCTGAAGGACCAGTTCCCCGCCCTATCCATCGACCAGCTCGTCCGCATCAACGCGCTCTACCCCGTCGACGGCACGCCGACCTTCGCCGGCGCGGGCACCTACTGGCGCCAGGTCAGCAACGCGTACGGCGACATGCGCTACGTCTGCCCGGGCTTCTACCTCGCCTCGCAGTACGCCCGCGTCGGCTGCCCGTCGTGGAACTACCTGTGGAACGTGCAGGACCCGGACCAGGTCGCCCAGGGGCTCGGCGTGCCGCACACCGTCGAGATCAACGCCATCTGGGGCCCCGAGAACGTCAACGGCGCCGCCCCGAGCAGCTACTACCCCGGCGGCGTGAACGCGGAGATGGTGCCGGTCATCCAGGCGTATTGGACCAGCTTCATCAAGTGCTACGATCCGAACGAGTACAGGCTGCCCGGCACGCCGAAGTGGGAGGAGTGGCAGTACAGCTTCGAGACGGGGTTTAATCGGTTGGTGTACGAGACGAATTATACCCGCATGGAGAATGTGGATTCCGCGCAGAAGGGGAAGTGTGGATATCTGACGAGCATCGGCGTGGCTATTAAACAATAGATCTTAGAGAGACGCATATTCGGTAATTTTTGTTGTATACATTACGCAGTAATCATTTAGTCTGGTCTTCAATCACCTCGATCATTGCCATGGTCACAACCATTCTGATCCCCCATGATGCATCATGAAGGGACATTCAGCTTTCATTTCGATTCAAGTAGCCATTCTTCTGAAAAAATGCTAGCAGAAGCTTTCAATTCACTCTGCGGATGCTTCCTACGCATCAAAGCTACTGTGATTGTTGTGTTTTAATCATTGCCGGCGATTCCAGATTCAACAAGCAGCAACAACAGCTTCTAAACACGGTTCTATAGTGTAGTGGCTAGCACTCAGGATTCTGATATACCAGAACATTCCTGCAACCCCGGTTCGATCCCGGGTAGGACCTTCTCTTTTTGCGCTTGGCCGCTACGAAGTAGCTTGAAAGGGGGACGTCGAGAGGGTGGATCCGATACGAATCCACACGGAACAAGCAGGCTGCAGGCATGGACACAGCACTCTTTGACACGGCGAACACAATGGAGGTCGTGCAATCATCGATGCTGTTGATTCTATTCCGAAACTCACATTTGCGTAGTGCTTTTAGGGTGTGTGGGGCTTAGGCCACAAAAATTTTTTTTTCTGTCCGGGCGTTCGCAAAGCCGAACGAGCGGAAAGTCCGACCGAGTTCTCGCCAATCACAAACGTTGACTTACCCTGCGCCAGTGCATTCAAAATTTCGCCGAGGTGAAGACGTTTTTTGGTAGCTACATAACGGACGTAGAGGTGAGATATGTTAGAAAAATAGCGCAAAGTTTTGTCAATATTGTCAAGACCCGTTCACCGGTACAAAACCAGGGTGGCTGAATGGAGATGCCTTCTGTCACGCTCTTCAACTCTGCTGGCCCGTCGATTGAGTAACCGGTAGCCGGCAGCACCGCTACGCGAACAAAGGAGTCTGAGTTGTGTTGTGGAGACGTGTAGCACGTTGTTCTCCATAACCTGGGGAAGGTGAGGCTTCATCATTATTTTAATCAAAACGTTCTCCCTAAGACAGGAACGGAATGGTAGCTCTCAATACGAAGAGCCATATCAAGTCGAGGCTTACTTTGACTGTAAGCACGTTGCATGATGCGCCAAGACCTTGACATCGGCCAACATACAGCAATATGAGGACAGACAATATACCAATTGGTTCTTAGCTAAAAGAAAGTTGCAAAAGAAATCGTAAAACCATCATGGCGTTGTTCGGAGCCTCCGAGAGTAACTTTGTTGCTTCCAGTCATTCTCTGCAATCTGAATCAAAGGAAAAAGACCAATCAACGTCGGACGAAAGATTGAAAAGGGCATTTAAGTCGTCAAGTCGTCAAGAAGCGGATATTGCTCGCGGCCGCTGTTGAATCCTGAGAGCTCATTGGAAATACCCGCAAATTTGGCATCCAAACCCAGAGGCTCCTCCAAATACTGAACAAAGCTTCGATCAGAATCTTGATTCGCTGTTCCCGCAAGCTGAAAAGGTTCGTTGAACTGTCCTCTCCGTGATAGAGACATGAAGGTATCCTGAGGCGAAGTCTCAAAGGGATGTAGTCTTGGTAACGCAGTATCCTTTTCCGGTTCTCGACAAGGAGCGGTTGAATCCTCGAGACTCGGGTTTGAAGTAGTTGGGGAGTCCAATTGTTCATCGGAACCGCGAGGACTTGATGCTACAGCCACGTTGTCCCGATCAGGGGTATGGTGGTCTGGGGAGGAGCTTGAAGTGTTCGATAAAACACCATCTTGTTCGGAATTTCCTTCACTCTGGCAATGCTCAAAGCAATCGAAGACCTCGCTTTGCACATCACGGAAGAGTTCCAGCACTTTCCTCTTCAGTTGCTCGTCCTGGAACTGGTCATCTTCCTCAGCTGCCCGCTTGAGTCGCTTATTCAGGATACGATCGATGTTGTGTTCGATTAATTCTTGGAATTCAGCAAAGCGCCCCGAAGTCTCGACCTCAAGAACTGCACTTCGTATCAGTAATAGCTCAAAGGACTTTGCGGAAGACACGGTGGTCTTGCAGGGAGATGGGATAGATGATTCTGCAGGAAATATTATTTGGTAAATGTCTTTCCACTTTTCCTCTTCGGACTGGAATTTCCTTGATCTCTTTTTACTTCCAAGTTCTTTCTCTTTCTCATGTGTGATCACGCCCTTTGTGTTTTGCTGTTCACGAAGTTTGCAGCCTTCTGGCGCCTTTTGATGTTCCCAAAGCAACTCTTCCCTGGCAAAAGCCGAACAACACCGATGGCAGTAATTTTGAGGTATTTTGTGTTGTCTGTATAGATGCTCTCTTGCATTCGGTTAACATTTAACTCGGACAGGATCAACAGTAACTTACTTGAGACGAGAAACTGTGTCAAACCCAGGAAAGAAGCAGGACGTGAAATCAGGATGTCGGACACCTAGAGATTTCAAGAAAAACGGACAAGCCAACTTTCCTGATACGTTGCATCTTCTTCCCTGACGGGTCGTTTCTCTAGCAACTTCCTCCGATGATAGATTCGAGAGACCACGGTTTCGGTCAGTGTAATCAGAAGCTCCACTACTGGGTATTCTGCGCTGGAAAGCGGAGAGATCAACCCTCCGCCAGCGGGAGAGGGATTAACTAGGTGAAAATCAATCCCTAAGGCCAAAGATGACGTTTACCTCCGCAGACGCACCAATAACAATAGGAGGAGTCGGATATTGGAGGAATAACAATGGCAAAAGGATATGCTGCCAGATCGTGGGACCGTAGGAAGGCTCGGGGATGTAGTACCAAGAATAGTGGCGCGGATCAACGCATCATATAAGCCCGAAGGCTCTAGCCGTGAGAAGGTTGCAAAGTAGGCTGCTCGCAAACGGTTTATCGGATGAACTAAGAGGCAAGTAGTGATCCTGCGGATCTCTATAGAATATTCAACGTTGATTTTGTTTTTTATAAGGCCAGCGGTCCAGCGAAGTTTCGCAGATGCGCAATTTTCTTCCAGCTCCTGCAAATTCGTGTGACAATTCTCATAAGCCCTGCCAAGCAATATTGCGCATTTGCGCAGTTTCCACCGTAAGACGGATATAGGGAAGATTGTGTGCACCAATCAAAGCGTATCCAGCTACGCGTCCTTCTCAGCCGCAGCGAATCAGGGTGTAGGACAACCAGCATGGCTAACACGAGGCAAAGACAGTGATAACCGGTGAGTCCATTAACGTGATAGTCGGGCGGCCTCGCCTGTTGTGCCTAGGCATCATTGGTAAAGCCTTGCCCGAAGATTTGCGTAGGTAAAAATGTGAACCCAAGGCCTGTTTCACGCCGATCGGGACTGCTTTGAATCGCATGCAGTTGCTGCAATAGTGCTCACAATTAGTCCCGAAGCTGCAATTGGCCGAGAGGTTTCCCATGCGCTCATTGGCTAGATATCGTCTCGTTGTTGTCTATCCCCTTGCGCAACATCACCTCGAGAAGGCGTCAGTATTTACGGCGACCAACAAGACAGGTAAATGCCACGTTTATCCAAGAGATGAGAGTTATTACACAAACAATGGACGTGAATGGCATCCTCCCTGAGAGAAAACCATAGATGGTAAGGTGTACATACATAAGCTTCAAGGCATGATATCAAGGTCATCAATAGGAGGAGTGAAGTCGCACAGCAAGACGACACAAAACGTGCCCCATTTCCTTTTATAGTAGCTCACCAGACGCGCCCGGATGCCTTCTTCGACCTCCATTCCACATTCTCCCTTTCCGTCATCGGACTCGGCGTCGGCATAAACGCATACACCACGAACCCCGCAGCCCCCGCAACCCCCAAACCAAGCGCAAACGGCAACAACCCCCGCTCCGGCCGATGCAAACCCCATCGTATGAGCGCCGGCCAATATGGCGACGGCGATGGCAGGGCGATGTTGATGAGGCCGACCGACGGACGCGGGCGCGGGCTGGGCGTAAATGCTCGGTCATGAGCACGGCGATGTGGGATAGCGACATTACGGCGATCATGCAGCCCACCGTCGTCACGTTCGGCACGGGCGTCGCGCAGACGATGCCACCAGGCTCGGTGCGGCACTTGGCCATTTCGACGACGGAGGCGGCGATGGCAATGCGGGAGATGGCTGAGGCGCGGCTGGAGCGGTGGTGGAGGAGTTGAGGGGGTAGGTTTTGCGGGGGTTTCTATGGTGGTTGAGATGGAGCGCGAGGGGGAGGTGGCGGAAGAGGAGGAGATTCCGTGGGCGGGCGGCCCTGTATGTACAAGCGGTACTCATCGTCCGTCACGATTCGGGTATTGCTGAAGTCGTCGGCGGGGGTGGGCAAGCGAGTCTCGGAGGGGAAGAGGAAAGCGAGGATGAGGCCGATGCCGGCGGCGATGGCCATGATGCCGCAGCGTCATGAAAGGGCTGCCACATCCAAGCCGCTGGCGAGGGTGAGGCTATTGGATATGGTTCTCTGGAGCGACCAGTAGAGACAGAACACCTCGGCCATCGAAAGGGGACGCAACGGAAACGTTGTGAGCGCATGTGCTGAGCAGTGAGAACGAGAAAAGTGTACCAATTTCGTGGCTCCACCGGCCACACGGTAAGATTCTGGCAAACAAAAAGCCGAAGAAATCACGGCTGGCTACTGTGCCATGCAAGAGGCTACCGTTGCTGCGGCAGCCAGAAGGGATGCAGGATGGCAGTCGTGAGCGAGAGCGACGTGATTGCGGTGAAGACGGAAGTGTCTCAACTAGTATGATTGGGCCGAGAGCGCCGAAAACTGCTGTTGACATAAACGCTTTATGTCGGCCTGGAGGGTAGTGATGGTGAAATTAATGACGTGATGACACTGGCCTTCTTTCGGTACAGAGGATCTTTGAAATTTCAGGAGGAAACTGGTAGCTTGCGGACATGACCTTTCTTGTCAAGCAGTAAAGATGTCGATGTGCTCTCTACTGGCCGTTTCTTCTTTGGCCATCATTGTGCACGAGCAGAGATGACCGTGGCGGGCGAGATGGAAACGGGTCTGGCGTAAGGACCGAGATTTCTCCAACCTCGGACGCGTGGCCTTTCGCCTCACCAGGTCGGAATGCTTTTCGGAAACGGCGGTTGAGGATAATATAATCGAGATGCGGGCGGCTGCGTGGGGATTCCCGAGGACCAGAAGTGGTGGCCGGGCACTAGGGCATGTGGACATCAACGGCGGAAGTGTACCATGGCGCGTCCTTTCGATCATCATCCTCATTTTGAAAGGATTTGCCGCAGTGGATATGCTCGAGCGAATAGAGAGAGTTAACGCTGTGGCGCTTCCCAGCTGGTGATACCCCGCAGCGACTCCAGCCACTGGCCGTGCACGTGTTCTGAGGCCATGGGCGATCCCCTCCACTTGCCGGAGCGGCATTGGACAAGAGAGCAGCGCGGCATGCGCGGTAGCCGACCCTGGCGTCACTGCTGCCTTGGGCCCTTGACTCACGAGAGCTCACGCGTTGGCATGGGGGACAAGGGGTCCACGGGGCAGCCAATGGGAGGCTCGCCAATTCAGCCACCCAAAAGTAAGCGCCTCTCTCGCCCCTGCAACTGGTGCCGCAAGGAGAAGCTCCGCTGTGATGAATTCCTCCTCTCTTGTTTAAACCCTCGCCTTCGCAACCTCCACTGCCTTTACCACTGATTCAGAAACCGGCAAAGAACTCTCCTCCGCCGACCGCAACCACTCCTCAAAACACCCCAAAAAACAACTACAACCGCCACCATGTCGCTCGGATCCGGCTTCGCCGTATTCCTCAACCACTGCAAGTTCCGCCACGAGTCTGCCGGGCCTGGCAACCCCCACCTCGGAGACCTTCAGAGCGGCCAGTACAACCCTCGCATCCGCGAACAACGCTCTCCTTCCCGCGATTTGGATCAAATCTGCGACGCCAGGGACGACGTTCGCAACCCCTCAGGCATCCAGCCGCGAAGGCCCTCCTCGGTCTCCTCTAGCGCATCCCATTAAACTTGTAGCTGCTGGCGCTTAAACCCCACGGGGCTCTGCCGTTCTGACGCCGCAAATTTCCAAGTACGCACTGAACCGCGGCTATAAACCCGTGAGACGCAAGTTTCTTGGCGCCAGCAGCTCGCAAGTCCTTGTTCAGTGGCCCGACCTTTCTTTTTCTCGACGTGGACCCTGGCCCAACATCTCTCAGTTTTTTTTCCTTATGGGATATCGACTACCGAAGAGTTCCCCTGAAACCTATGCATCTCCCCCGAGCCGTTGCCTCCTCGCTCAGACTGCGCCAAGTACCTCTCTGTTCGCAATATCCGCATCCACCCTCTAATTCCCCGTTCTGGGCCTCTCGGAATTCGCTGCTATATTCGCAAACCTCGCCGGCAAAGACGCTCAAAGCCTCAGTGCACCAGATCCACCCTCCCTCGTTTGCTGTTATGCCGTGACCAGCATCGGAATGGACGCAATACCGGTAAGCCGTTGGAACTGGCCACTGGATACCTTACCAGCGACTATTCCATGTACGGCATGCCCGATGCACTCAGGACACATGTGGACCTTGACCGCAACACAGAGTGGCTGCCAGCGACGAGTCCTCCCACTCTCTGCAGCCAACCGATGAGCTCGACCCTTTAAACTAAGAGCCCTGGTCGCAACTTCTCCCCGGCAATTTGGACTTCAAAACTGGTCCTTAGGGCTCCGACCTTGAAACCTTCTCAGGACTACCGCATTTGGAGGGAGAGGCTTTGTGGCTTCGACGGGAATCCAGGTTTCATTTTTGTCCCCCTCTTCATCATGATATCCACCTTTCTTTATCATCTTTGTAATTTTAGTCTTCCTGATTCACTTGCATAGCGGAAATTGCCTTTCTCTCCCTCGAGTAATTGTTGCTAGTGTCGTAGATTTGGGCCAGAAACACTAATCGATTGAGCTACAACTTCCAAACCCACTCCAAACTACTTTCAACCAGTGTGTTTTTTTTTTCCGGCATTCGCCTTCAACGAGCGACCAAGAGAGCTGGTCTGGAGGCGTGGTCCCCACTACACTAACCGAAGCCACATCAATCCTCTCACGGTCCCACTACTACTTCAAGCTGGGCGCTTTGCGTTTGCGGAACGTCAACTGCGGCAGCGACCGGCACCTCGGCTATCTCCTGAATGTATGGGATCCCAGTGAACCTAAAGGTGCGCTCATCCAAGGTTAGATTATTAACAGGCTTAAATATGGTGTGCGTGTCATCCTCGCCATCACGCTTCGCGACGTTGCTGCCAACGTGTTTGGCGTTGGGCCAGTGAGTAGTGCCCACGCGCTCTGTGCTCAGCCATCAGTGGTTGACTTCCCAGAGACATCCGCCGCCAATCAAGATTGTCCTTTTAGCTACACAACGAGCAACAAGGAAAATTGAGAAAAGAAGAGTAGCGGTGGGGGAAAAGAAAGCGAAATTCATTCCCAAACGCTCCTGTTGCAATATAAGCTGTTTTAGTACTAGTAGATAGCTTAGTCATCCGCATTGGGTTATAAAGGCACCTTCGGGTGACCCTCCCCTCTACTCCTTATACTACTCCTTAGTAGGAGTCTAATACGATTCTTCTTTATTATCTATTATAATAGTTATAAGCCCGGCCGCGTTATAGATACTTTCTACTATTTAAGCGTATTCTCTTAACTACTATCTATCGTTCTAAGACATCTAGACGATACTTCTAATAGAAACGTCGTTATCGTTTTAGTTCTTAATAACTTTAATAACCTCTCGTTTTATTACTAGTTTATTAAAATAATAGCTAAGCATTAATAATAAGTATTATAACGTGTTACTAGACCTCTTATTACTCTAATTAGCTAATTATCGCGGTATATTACTATATTCTAACCCTTATAGGCGCTATAACCGTCTTCTTAACCTACTTCTCGCTTAGTAACGCCTAATTACTAGTCGTTACTATCTACTATATTATTCTCTAAGCTAATCGTCGTGCTTAAGATAGCTAAGAACTAGAAGAAATAGTACTTTATTATTATCTCTCGTTTAAAGAAGATAGAGATCTTTAAGTTTATCGATTCTTCGTAAGAATATCGTTTAACGTAACTAATTAGGCCTTAGAAGTCTAAACGACCTACTAGTATACTAATAGAAGTAGATAAAGAGAAACTTCGCTAAAAGCGAGAGTTCTATTATAAGAATAAGAAGAAGTACGATAAGCTTAAGAAGAAAATCTCTAATCTATTAATAGTTATTAAGGACTCTATATCGTTATTATTACTACTACTACTATAACGACTTAAGGACGTATACTCTTATACCTAGCTACGCGCCTTAAAGGCACGGCTAGAGCCGTTATACTTAATTAGATAAGAGCTAGTTCTAAATAAGCTTTATAAACTAGCTAAACTACTAACGGCCTAAGACATCGCTAAATAGCTATTCGACTAGAAGGAATACGTATATTAAGTAAACGTAATTAAGCTTTCTAATATCTAAGGACTTTAAGGTATTTAAACCTTTCTTAAGCCGATTCTATACCCGCCCTCCGAATTCGACCCTCGAAAATCGCGCTAAGACTAGTATCGTTCGAAAGCCCTCGATTTCCTTAGCTAGAATCTCGATTCTTAGCTTCGTAGCCGTACGCGCTATTGCGTTATACGTGGAAGAAGTGGTGCCCTAGAAGGTCCCTAGCTAGTGCGACTTCCGTAGTCTATCTACCCACCTAAACCTTAGCGAATTCGGCTAAAATTGCACATAGAGTAGGAGAATATATAGGGCTAGTACTATGTAAATTTATATTGCAATCGGGCCCCTCGTTGCGGTATAAATCTACCTTATAGCCTAAGTGGAAGCCCCTTCTTACCCTTCTATATAGAGTTTACGCGCTCCCTAGACCTCTAGAGGTTACGTACTTAAAGCCGAACCCTCTCCGAACCCCCTTAGTTCTTTTCTAAAAAGGCCCGGCCTATTAGGCACTTCGTTTACTTCTTAGGAGTAAGTAATTAAGAAAAACCCCTACTCGCGCCCGGGTTTCTTTTGTTTACGGCTTAGTTTAGACGAAACTAAAGCCGGTAATTTACTTTTAGTCTATCCTCCTATCTTCTCTCTTATTCTTGCACGTTTTCTTTTAAGAAAGAGCTAGGAAATAGACTAAAACCCCTTTGGAACGGACCCCGGAGGCCCCGGAACCTAGATTCTAGACCCTACGCTGCCCCCCCCTACCTCGTAGATAGGGTAGGAGGATATATAGATAGAGGATTCTACGATAAAACCCCCACGCACCCTAACGCCGGCGTAGAATAGGCCTTAGAACCTATTTTCCGTTAATTTCGAGGCTACTACCGCCCGGCCTACCCTCGTAGGTATAAAGCGAGGCTTTATAGGAGTTTTCCCTACCCTATAAAAGACTAGCGCACCCGCGAAGGCGGTTCCCGGAATTATCTTATTAAGATACGCGCTAATTTCCTTCTACTTCGAGGGAAAACGGACCCGATATAAGCTCGAAAAGAGTCTATCGACCGCGCCCGAGGCTATCGAGGCCGCTATCGACTATCTTCTATAGGCCGCGTACCTCGAAGACGACCGAAAGAAGAACGGGTCTATTCTAGACCTTATTAACGTAGTCCGCGAATATACGGATAAGAAAGAAGTTAAGAACTAGGCCGTCTCGATTCTTACTACGTAAGTCCGCGTACTTAAGAAAATAGCGGAAACCCTTACTAAGACCGTATAAGAAATGACGAAGACTTCTAATAAGTCTACGCCTTTAAACGATTCTTCGTATAGAAACGAAAAGAGGTAGAACGCCTTTCTACTCCCCTTATACGCGAAGACTAGGCTAGAAGCTCCTACTATACCTCCGCCTTCTAAAGCCCCCTCCTACGCGGAGACGGCTACGAGAGAGGGAGGCTAATAGACTACGGTTTCTAGTAAGAAAACTAAGACGAAAACGGCCCCGTAACCTCCGAAAAAGATTAGCCGCTAGGTTATTCTTAAGCCCGACGTCGAGATAAAAGACTTCTTCTTCTTTAGCCTTCGGAACGCCTTTAATAAAGCCTTTACGGAGTAGCTTAAGAGAAAGTCTCCGATTATAGCGTCGGTTACTCTTTTACTAAAGAATAACCTCGTTATTACCTCTACCGAGACCGCATCCGCCGACTTT
>JAFISB010000113.1:0-127417 GCA_022560015.1 Diplodia mutila | reverse complement strand
GGGGGG
Organism: Diplodia mutila; assembly: GCA_022560015.1. Lineage (NCBI taxonomy): Eukaryota > Fungi > Ascomycota > Dothideomycetes > Botryosphaeriales > Botryosphaeriaceae > Diplodia > Diplodia mutila. The sequence goes on along the minus strand of JAFISB010000113.1, from coordinate 127,411 downwards.
GAGGGGGGGGCGCGGGGGGGAGGGGGGGGGGCGGGGGGGGGGGGGGGGGGGGGGGGGGGGGGGGGGGGGGGGGGGGGGGGAGAGGGGAGAGGGGAGAGGGGAGAGGGACGCGCGTTCCGCCGCGCACCCACAAAACAAACAGGGTGGAAGAGAGGCACGGGAGGAGGAAGAACCCGCCGCGGCGCCCGGGGAGGTGCGTGGGTGCGTGCGTTTTGCGCGCGTGCCCACCTTATTCCCGCCCTCCCCCCCCCCTCAGCGAAGATGCCGACCTACGCGACGACGCCGCACGCCGCGACATCATCACCAGCCACAGCGGATTGGGCCGCCGGGGACGGCAGGGACTCTTATCTGGTCCGAGTTGTGCTGTTTCTTCGCCCTGCGCGCGCATCGCTCGCGGTCAGGGTTTGTTGCATGGGGGGAGGGCGCGCGGCTCCGAAGGGAGGGAGGGAGGGAGGGAGGGAGGAGCGAGCGAGCGAGGGGAGGACGGAGGGACGGACGGAGGGGGGGACGGAAAGGGACGCAATGGCCGCCATTTGGCAGCAGCACCGGCGGGCGCGAGGCGCGAGGGCGCGGGCGCGGGCGCAACGAATCAGTGGCGCAGGCAACAACCGGAAGCACCCTCCCCGGAAAGGCTTGTCGCGAACAAGCCTTGGTCCTTGCACGAAAGCTTTGCGGTAACTCGGCGCGAGTGGTTGCTTTCTCGTTTGCTTGCTGCTTTTTTTTCCCGCTACGCGCGCGGCGGCAACCAATTCCGAAGCAAACCGTTTTTGCGCGCTCGTCGAGTTTACGCAGGAGGAGGAGCCGGCGAGGAAAACACCGTGGTGTCCTCGGGATGAAGGAGCGCCGCCGCCCGGGCAGTCAGTCAGCCCTCGGGTCGAACGGCGGCGGCGGTTCGTTATTAGCGCATTGCAATTTCGCGTCCAACAGGTAAAAAGGGTCCTGCTGCCAACGACCCTCGGCGGCTTGTTCCACCCGAGAAATCGTTCCACTTTACGCTCATCGTCGCTGCTGCCTCGAGCACGGTGGATGATACGAGGACTCGCCGTTCCGTGTTCCGGGGCCGCATCGCATCTCATCTTACCGTAGGCTGTTGAAGCGGTACGGTGGTTACTTGGATGCAGATGTAGATGATCGTAGAGAAGAAAAAATCCATGAGCATCCGGATCAAAGCCTTCAAGCAAACCGCGTAACGAAAGCGCAGCACGAGAAAGGGGAACTGGCTGTGCCACCCGTTTTCTGTTCCTTCATTCCTTCTCGTCACCCGTATAGGCGAGTCGTCGGGCTCCAATCGCGCACAGAGGCGGTCACGAGCTTGATCCGCCTTCTCTCGTTATCACAGGAAATCACAATCGTCGTAAGCCCTCTTACGTTGTTGGCGGCAGAAGCAAACATTCAGAACGTAGATATGGGTTCTCTAAACGCCGTGGCCGCATCAGCAACCCGCCATCACCTCGCATCTCGCACGAAGGTGCCGCAAACAAAAGGCACACCCCTCACCACGGCTTTATCGGACACGTACGTACACAGCAGAACTTCCGAGGGAAAAGATCGGCAGCAGCCTTTATTGTCTTTTTCACTACTGTCATCGCTGTCACAAGACTACTACCTAGAGGGAGGAGAACGAATCAGAGCGATTGTGGAAAGATCGGGGCTTGGTTACCCGGCATAACCCCTTCAGCTGGACAGCCCAATGGGAGTGGGTGAAAACAGGGTTCTGGTCAGGTTCGGGAGCCCAAACACCCCTAGGGGACATGACATGACATGACGTACGTACACATAGCAAAAAAAAAAAAAAGCATGGCACAACGAGTGACTTTGTTAGGTAGGTGGCCGCCTGTCAATCGCCGCCTGAAGACCAAAAAAAAAAGGGTAAGGAGATGGACGTTGTTTGCGCTCTCCTCCTCCGAACGACCACTTTGGGCATCATCCAAAAAGAGAAGGAAAAACAAGCAGAAGAGAATGGGGGAATTTTGCGCTTGAGAAAAAAAGACCCGAAAATATTTATCACAAGACTTTGAAACCAAAGTACGTACGTCCGCACCATGGTAAATTGAAAAAATAAAAGGAAGAAAAGGAAAAAAGGAACCGTTTGGTCAACAATTCAATTCCCCCTTTCCCCCGTAAGACAGACAGACAAGACACCGTTTGACTCCGATTTTGCAACACGTTCCAGAAAACGCTTAGTGTTCCCCGCAAATGCCACCCGCCCGCTTAAACGCAACTCAAGTTTGATCAACAAGAAAACAAAAACTCTGAATCCGATGGCAACCGATACATTCCTTCGGCATTTTTTTTTTACTGTCATGCAACGAGTGATTGTAAATCCGATTGATGCGGTTGCTCCTGGTGGTGCCTCTCGGGGTGCGCTGGATGTGTTGCTTCGGGCTCGCGCCTGTCGTGCATGTGGCTGTGAGGCTGCTGATGCTGCTCGTGGTGAGCGTGGCTGTGGCTCGGAGGATGATCCGGTGGCTCGCGCTGACGGTCCTCCATGCGGGCTTCCGGGGCTCCGCCGATTGAGAGTCGGCCCTCACGTCTGGGAAGCTCGGCGTGTGCCTGGCCGGGGGTCAAATGGCCAGCATTTGGGTCCGGCCCGCTAGCCCTGGCTTCCGGATGGCCGACAGAACCGACCGATGCTGAGGGAGAGGCTGAAGCAGGACTCGCAAGGTTTTGTCTCATCATGTTTCCGGGGTAACCTCCCATTTCGATGTCCGAATGAGTCGCCTCGCCTTCAAGAGAGGGCTGAGTCAGGCGAAGTTCCGGCTCCCGCACTTCCTTCCAGGAGCATTTCGCGTGCTTCTTGGTGCACCCCATGCAGGCCGTCAAGTTCTTCAAGCAGTCCATGTGAAGTCTTCGGCAACGGTCACACGGCGGCAGTATCCTCTCTCCTTTCGAGAGAACTTCCATGCGCGCAACCATCTCAGCCTTGAAAGGGCCACCATCATCCTTTTCCGCGGTCGGAGGATGCTGGGAACCTGGTCGCGCACCGTGCGATGGCAGGAGTTGTGAAGGCGTGCTCGGGATGGGCACCGGGGACGTGGTGGCAAGGAGTAGTTGAGCATATTCGGTATCGCTGTAAGGAAGACCATTTGGACCGCTGGAAGTGTGCGCCGGCGGGCGGGCATTCGGTTTGCCCCCCGAAGCCGATCCGCCGGCCGAGTATTGGCTAGCGCTGGAGCCGCGGCGGATCTGGTCGCCATTAGAGCCATGCGTCCTGCTGCGATCATTGATGGTTGAGAATTTATTCATGAGCTCGTTGCGAGTGGCAGAGGACGCGCCGTTCCGAGCCGGTTCATGCTCGACGGGTGGCCTTGAATTGACTGCAACGAAGCCCCCGGAGGGCGACTTGGACAGAGCAGCCAGTGCGGCACTCGCGTTTTGACCGAGCCCATTCATAAGGGCGACGTTGGAGGGACTGGAAGCGCGGACCGCGGCGGGGCTGTTCGTAGCTCGGCGGTCGAGGATGGCCTGTTTGCGGCTTTTCAAACGGAAATTCAATTGACGGGTGCGTCCGGCGACTGCGCGACGAGGTTAGCTGCAATCAAGGATAGCGATGATGCTGGTAACGGACCTCCGTCTGCCAGGCTGCATATCTGTCCGAGGTTCTTCTCCAGAATTTCCAGTGTGCCAAGTTCCTTCTCCTCATCCTCGACAATTGGCTGCGGCGGGATCATTTTCTGCGGAATGCCGCTGCTGATCAACACAAAGTCCTCCTCGCTGATCTGTACGCGGCATTGCTTGGTGTAGAATTGGCAAACGCGCACTCCCTCGCTCATCTGGCCGAGCGTGAACTGCTCGGGCTTGTTGCGCGCAAACTCGACGACATCGAGCCAGGTGACATGCGCAGGCTCCTTGCCATGCGACTTCAGCACCTTGGGCGGCCCATCGAACAGGCGCTCGAAGCGCTTGATGAGGATCGGGCCCAGCGGACGCGCGCCGAGGTTGCAGGCCATGCTCTCATGGCGATCAAGCACGCCCTGGTACTCGCCCAGCAGCTGCAGGATGTTGGGCAGCGTGTCGTCGCCGGAGATCAAGGGCAAATCCTCGGTGTACTGGCGAGCAAGGTAGTTGATCTGGAGGTGGTTGGAGGTTTTGGCCGTCTTGGGCGCCGGCGCGGGAGGAGCTTGCGCGCCGGCATCGTGCGACGGGCTCCGCTTGCGCTTGAGCTGCTCGGTCATAGTGGCGGTCGACGAGGCCGGATCGTGGTGGGCGCCTTGGTCCATGGCGAGGATTGGGGCAGCTTCGCCGCGTGAGGGAGGCTCGTGGGAGGCTCGTGGGAGGTGCGAGGACGAGGGCGAGTGCTGGGAAACGCTGTAGGGCTAAGGGTCAGGGCGCGGCGGAGAAGAAGCGCGCAGTCGGAACGGGAGCAATCCTCGGCAAGGCGCCAGTCTGGGCGGCGCCACAGGCGGCCGAATCGCTGAGAGGCGCGGAACACTGTCAGCGACTCAGCGCAATGCGCGCGGGGGGGGCAAGGCAACAGAGTGAGGGCGTGGTCAGATGTGAAGGGCGGAGCGGTACCCCGAGCGAAGAAGAGGGGTGGAGGCGCAATAACGGGTATCCGGCACAGCTCTAGGCCACGGGCGGCGGACAGCGGGCCTCGGAGCTGGCGCCTACAATACCTTCCGCGTCCTTTCTTCTTGCGCCTAGCCGTTTACGACTGCAGCTGCGGGATAAAATTGTCGGCCCACGCCTCGCAATCATATCGGAAACCTGGGGCCATGGACCGCGCCGCCGCCGCGGTGACAAGGGCCGCGTCGTCGGCGCGTGCTGGGGCTGCTGCTGGGCCTTGGAAATAACGCTCCGCCGGCCGCTAAGCTCACGGAAACAATGGCACGATGGCTCGCGACGCCACAGCCACAGCGGATCCGGCCCACCACCAGCGCTTTCTGCTCTAACAGATGGCGGAACGGCAGCCCCCAAGCCCGCCAATCCTCAAAGCCACGCCTGCAGCAGGATGCATCGCCCAACCAGCTAGCCCACCTCGCCGCGCAATGCGGTAATCTGAGACGGACGCTTCCTGGGCAGTAGAAGCAACTGTGCAGACGTACATGCGAGTTTTCTGAGCCCTGCTACATACGTAGGAATGTCCCGACGTAGGTGGCCCTGCCTTGTCCTCGCCCCGTCAGAGCCCGCCGGCAGCCGCGTCCACGTCGCCAAGGCTAACGGGTGCCAACCTATGCATCTCCAGTGCGTCGGCTCGAGTGCAGACACTCCGTACGAGCCGTTTCCAATACCGAGCCCGGAAGCTTGTCTCTCGGGTGAAAAGCCGAGCTGGCAACCAGCAATGCATGCTGCTCGCATGAATTGCTTCGCCAGCCAAGCAGCGCGGGATCGCGCGATGGGACCTACGTAGTGTATGTGAGTGTGGCGGTAGAGCGGAACCGCGGAATGTGGACTATCGGAGGAGCTCGATAAAATACCGCAGGGCTTGACCGGCGGGGGAGCTCGAGACGGGCTCCATCAGAATCGAGGCGTGGCAGTGGCATGTGAGGGGTGACGGACGCGAACCAAGAGATGCGTCCTGCGTACCAGCCTGGAGATACGAAGCTCTTTCTGAGCATTCAAAGCCGCCTGAAGACTTGTGTCAGTGATGCACGCCACACGCTGATTCGACCACGCACCATCCATCCGTGATTTCTGGAGAAGTTCCTCGATCGTCGGCCTCGAGGGCACCAGAGAACCGGAGGGTGTGGCAGGCTGCAGCATGCACTGCAAGCGGGTCATGCAATTTCGCATGTAGTGCGGCGCAGTGAAACACCTGCTCGAAAGGCGCCATCTGGGAGGCACGGAGGGCATTCACCACCGGTGCCTCTTTCCGCTCCTGGCGGAGCCGGCAAAAGCTCGGGAACCCATGGGCGGCGGGGCTCAAAATCGCGCGCTGCAGCGTCACCGCCCGTGCTGCAGCAGCTCGCGACAAGACACGCGCACCCACCCACGGTACGCAAGCTCAACACCACACCCTACCATGTCTGAGCGCGGCAACTTCCGGGGCGGCCGGGGCGGCAGAGGCGGAGATCGCGGCGGACGCGGCGGCGGACGCGGCGGCCACGGCGGCCAGCAGGAACGTCCCAAGAAGGAAAACATCCTCGACCTGGGGAAGCTCATGGACAAGGAGATCTGCGTCAAATTCAACGGCGGTCGCGAGGGTATGTGTCCTCCGACGGCCCCTGCGAGCTTCGTAAGCTCGGGAGATGTGTTGCTGACGATCAATGGCCAGTAACCGGCACGCTGAAAGGCTACGACCAGCTCATGAACCTGGTGTTGGACGACGTGAAGGAGGTTATGCGCGGTATGCTCTCAGCGATCCTCCGAGGACGTACCATTCTAGAGACTAACAACAGCCGTACACAGACGACGAAGGCAACGAAACCACCCGCTCCCTCGGCCTCACTGTTGCGCGCGGCACCTTGCTTGTCCTCATCTCGCCGCTTGATGGCAGCGAAGAGATTGCCAACCCATTCGCCCCGCCCGAGGAGGAGTGAGTCTGACGTAGGTCATTCCAGTTTGTTGCAGACACGAACGGGTACTTGGCCCGGTTACCCAGGCGAGCCAGCTGGCACGGCTTGGCGCATGCAGTTGGAGGACAAGCCCAAGGCCGCGTCAAATTATTGCGATGACATATACCACGCACTCGGTTGGAGGACGTCAGGGGATATGAGATCACGAAGAAGTCTCGGCAGGAATAGTGACGAGCATCTGCGCCCGGTCGCTACAACAATGAAGTCACAAGAGGGAGTTACGCTCCACATCAGCCATGCTTTTCTTTGGTATGCCTCGGGGACCGCCGGTGAACTTACCCTGATTTAAGCTCCCGCTACTGCCTCACTGTTTTACTTGGCTCTCATGGGCCAATACTAGATGGTCTGTTTTGAGTGAGAGAATGGCAATACATCACGAGTGGCCACGTAACATGTCGCTAGGAGGAGATAACCCACTATATCTTTGTTCCCATCAAAACGACGAAAGAGAGGGGAGAAAAGGAAGCAGCGGATCAAAATTGAGAGAGCAGTAACGTCACCTCAGCTCGTGTGTTACTGCGAACAGCCACATCCGCATTTTGCGCTCAACGGAGCTTGACACACACGGCCGTCGATGGCGAAGAGTTTTGAGAGTTCAGGGGGAAAAAAAAAAACCGAAAAACTGAGGACGACTGGGGAGAGGTTATTGACTGGAGAAATATTTGAACCGTCCTAGTGTATTTCGGGAATGGAGATTGTTGAGCATCAAGGAGTTGCGCCTATGGTTTTGTCTGGTCTGAGAGAACGTGGTGTCCGAACAGATCCAAGAAGAGGGCGAATTAACATACACATACCGTAGAAGCTTGTTTCCATGTGCGCATACGGTTACCATTTCGAACGTCACGAGCCCTGCAGATTCATCTGTGCTTGATAAAGCAAGAGCATATGTGTGGTGGAGGAAGCGGCAACGACTTAGTCTACGTCGCACCCGACATTTTGCCGTCTGGCGAACTGCAATATGCCGGCGGCGCGAACACGCCTCAAACTTTTTTCCTTCAGCTTCACAACTCCTGCCGCTCGAGCAGATCGGGCTTAAACCCTGCGGAGAGGTGTCAATTGGTCTGTTCGCTGTTGCGTCTGGGACGCCTCGCAGTTCTGGCCACCATGTACCGACTGCGGCTCACGACCCCAGCGGGGCGCTGGAAAGCGCGCGCCAAATGCCCCATCCTCCTCCCCAGAACCTATTCATCAGTGTCGAGCGGACCAGAGCCGAGCGCTCAAGAACCGCAAACATCGGACAAGTCAGCCGAGATTGCTTCGAAGCGCCTGTCGCGAGATGAGGCAAGAGCAATAGCGCGAAGCAAAGTGGCGGCGGAAAAAGCGGCGGCAAAAGAGAGAAAAGCAGCGGCAAAAGCAGCGGTAAAAGCAGCGGCAAAAGAAGGGGCAAGAGAAGCACGGAAAGAGTTGGTGCGTCAGCCTACCCAGGCCAAGTCACCGTTTTCAGGAAGACACATGGTATCACCAAGAAACGTCCCATGGAAGATGTCAGCGTCTTTCTGGAGTCAGCATCAGAGAGTTTTCCTTGTCTTCAGACCATTTTTCTGCGGTAATAGGAACCGAGACATAACCCCGAAAACTTTTAATACAATGTACAAAAAGTACGAGCCCTTGTTCCGACATCTCATGGAGGACTACACCACGGACGACCTATGGGACCTTGTAAACTATTATCGCAAGCAAGATGCGTTCAATACAGTCGAAGGAGCCGCAAGGTGTTGTCCCGATGTGGACCATCCCCTTCCGGATCCACCACCCATCGAAGAACTCGAAGCGGCGTTGTCGTCCGGTGACTGCAAATACATCGAAGAAGTCGCTGCCATGACACCCGATGAAATTGCCGAGCGCTCCAAACAAGTAGCCCACGATGCTGAGGCTGAGGTTCCTGGTTGGCTTTTCTCTCCTTTGTTTTGTCAAGACTGTTGTCGACTAACCTTTACTGCCAGATACGGACGAAATCGCTGAGGAAGGCATGCTAGGCAAACAGGGTCATCTGATCAGCTTTCGGGCCCAGCATGTCATCCTGACAAACGTCCAGACCATACTGGAGCAGGCTTGCTTCGATTTCCTGCAGAAATATGCCCCCGACTACATTGCGAAGATGGGATGGGATGGCCCCGAGAGGGCCGAGTTGGTCGTATCGGCCGGGCACATGTTGCAAGCATTCGGCGTTCTGAGACTCCGCGCCGGATTGGACGTGAAGAGCGGCAAATGGACCGCGCTTTTGACCATGTGCTCCAAACTACGAAACACTGCCGTTCACCGCGAACCGATGAAGACGGCAACGATGAGGGAGTGGGTCAATCAGGCTGTATCGTTAGCCGTGTTGCTTGGAGACCACGCCCGTGCAGATCAACTGGAAAGCGTGCTCGTCGAATTCGACAAGCGGAGGTATGAAGCGCGGCGTGCGAAGATGAGTGTAGTGGGGGCATTGAAAAGGGGGTTGAAAGAAATCGAAGACGAGCGAGAAGAGCTGGACAGAAGAGAGAAGCAAATGCGGGAAAACCTGCACATTCGAGACGCAGATCACAGAGACAGTATCAGCGACCAGCTGAGAGACTCACTGGTGGACGTCTTTGCTGGGGAATATTCAGTGACCACGCATAGGGACGCGGTGAGGCGTAAGGAGAAGGTGTGGCAGTTGAGAAATCAACTTCGTATGGAGGAGGGTGTACGCCATCTGAAGCTGGATAAGCCGCAGCCGCAGGGGGAGGATGGGCTCCAGGAGCATGAGCTCCAGGAGCATGAGCAAGAAGAGTTTTATGGGCCGAAAGAAACTCAGGAGCAGAACGAAACCCAGAAGCTGAAGGAACACAATGAGCAAGAGCAGCCGCAGAAGGAGGATGAGCTCCAGGAGAAGGTGCTACCTAAAGAATGGAAAGAATTGGAAGAAGGGGAGGAGTTTTATACGCTGAACAAAACTCAGGATAAGAGCGAAACCCAGAAGCTAAAGGAACACAATGAGCAAGAGCAGCCGCAGAAGGAGGATGAGCTCCAGGAGAAGATGCTACCTGAAGAATGGAAAGAATTGGAAGAAGGGGAGGAGTTTTATACGCCGAACAAAACTCAGGATGAGAGCGAAACCCAGAGGCTGGAGGAACAGGAAGAACAAGAGCTGTCTCAGGAGCAAGAACAGCTTCAGAAACAAGAGGAGCCTAAAGACAACCAAGCGCTTGCTATGGAGGATGGCCGTTCGATTCAAGAAGACAAGGGCCATGCTGTCAAGGAGACCAGCCAGAATCTCGCCGCGCAAACCATCGAGGAGTCAAGGGCGACTGCGGAAATCGCCAAGGAAGCTGATACTGACAGTGCGGAGACGCCGAGCCAAACAGTCAAGTGGACGGACTTCGTCGACGACATTAATTTGCGGTCTCCGCAGCCTGAACAACAAACGGTTGCAGGGAGTCATAGTACCGATTCAGGACCCACAGAAGTGGTGCTGAGGACTGGGAGGTTTGCTTTGCTTCCAATTCATGAGGACAACACTTGCACACCATCTACAGCACAGCCATCGCCGCAGGCTGTATCGCCATCTCTCAATGCAGAGGAGCCATCTATCCAGTCCAACCCTCCGCCCAACGAGAGCACATCAACCGAAAAATCAGAGGCAAAGCCGGAGGAGAAAGTGCGGCCCAAGAGCTTTTTCGACAAATGGTGGTTCCCATTTCTTTGACCAGTCAGCGTTCGAGGAGAGAAAAGGCGCGGTTAATGCATAGTCTGCATTTGTACATTAGTATCAGAAGTGTTTAGAGTCTGCGAGAAGGTCAATCTCCCACTCCTAGAGCATGATGCGGGGAAAAACAGCAGCCATGTTGCCTGTATCAACAAAGTTCGCAAAGTCACAAGTTGATCCTCCGGCAGAGTCACCGCCCCGTGTTGGCGCATCATTAGCTCAGCGACATTGCCCCGTTTGGCGAGTGTTGCGAGATCAAGGTCTGTCCTTTTGGGCATGGTTTGCGACGGCAAGAAGGATGACCAATCACGAATGCGCAGGGAAGGACGATCCCCAAGCTTCGACGACGCCATTGGCCAACAGCGCGGGCGGCACTGATGGCTGCTTATGCTGTGGGACAGGCCTCAGACATGACCCCGCTTCCTTGCTATGGCAAAGCCGACCAACCTACATATTTTGCTACCTGGCACCTCCCATTTTGACGTTGCAAAACACCGCCTCCTTTACACATCTCTCAGCTGGATTTGGACGCCTTGAGACGTCAAGACGACAGTTCATCGTACATCACCCCGATCTGCGCCATGTTTGCAGCACAACTCATCGCCCTCTTGCTGGTAATTACCAATTCAAGCTACTTCCGAATAGTCATCTGCACCGCGGACGCTGACATTTCGGCAGTTGGCCTGGGCCACCGGACGGGTGATCTACAACCTCTTCTTGCACCCGCTACGCGACTATCCTGGCCCCTTGTTAAACCGGGCAACGCCGCTGCCTCGCATGCGTGCCCGCCTGGCAGGTCGAAGCCCGTTCCAATCCCATGAGCTCCACAAGCGCTACGGCAAGGTGGTGCGCGTGAGCCCGAACGAGTTGAGCTATTGCGACGGGGATGCGTGGAAAGGTCTGGCGCCACAAGCCCGAGCCCCTGCATGACCGCACATAGGGTCCTGCACCACCGTTGCCAAGAGCCCGAGACTAACACGCGAGCAGACATATACGGGTACGGCACCAAAGGGTCGCTGCCGCGAGACTTCCGCACCGCGCCGGGGCGCAGCGACATGGAGCCGTCCCTCATCCTCACCACGGACAACGAGGAGCACCGCCAACTGCGCAACGTCTTCAGCCCGGCCTTCTCGCAGCGGGCGCTGAAGGAGCAGGAGCCGCTGCTGCTCAAGTACATCAACCTCTTCGCCGAGAAGGTGCGCGACAAGGCGGCCTCGTCCCCGGACGGCGCCGTCGACATCACCCAGTTCTTCAACTTCGCCACCTTCGACATCATGTCGGACCTGGCCTTCGGCAGCCCCATGGGGCTGCTCGAGCGCTCCGAGTACACGGACTGGGTGCGCAGCACCTTCGCGGGCATCAAGCTCTTCTCCATCCGCGCCGCCCTCACCTACTACGTCCCGGCCGTCGACGTCCTCATGCCGCTCCTGCTCCCGCGCTCGCTGCAGGCCAAGCGCAAGGCGCACATCAAGTACGCCGCCGACCAGGTGCACGCGCGGCTCGCGCGCGGCGGCGCCCTCGCCGGCCGCCCGGACATCTGGACCCTCGTCCTCCGCGCGTACGACGGCTCGCACGACCGCGTCCGGCTGTCCATGGGCCAGATGGAGAGCAACGCCTCGCTCTTCATGGTCGCCGGCACCGAGACGACCGCCACCCTGCTCGCCGGCGCCGTCTACCTGCTCGCCACCCACCCGCCCGCCTACGCGCGCCTCGCCAGGGAGGTCCGGTCGACGTTCGAGAACAGCGACGACATGACCCTCGAGACGCTGCAGAGCCGCCTGCCGTACCTCGTCGCCGTCGTCGACGAGGCGCTGCGCGTCTACCCGCCCGTGCCGGACGCGCAGGTCAGGCGGGTGCCGCCGCAGGGCGCCGAGGTCGCGGGGAGGTACGTCCCCGGCGACGCGACCGTGTTCGTGACGCAGTGGGCGGCGTTCCACTCGCGGGAGAACTTCGAGGCGCCGGACGAGTTTTGCCCCGAGCGGTGGATGCCCGAGGGCGAGAAGCGGTTCGGGGGGGACGAGAAGAAGACGTTTCAGCCGTTCAGCGTCGGCCCGCGGAACTGTTTGGGGATGAAGTGAGTTCCCTTCCTTCCTTCCCCCCCTTTTTTTTTTTCCATCTTTCCTTGCCTCGCCCCTCACTCGCTCCCATCCCTTTTGCGCTGCCCTACCCTTTTTTTTTTCTTCTGGTTGCTGCCTTTTTCCATTCGCTCTTCTCTCTGGCCGTGGGGTTTTTTTGATCACTGACTCCTGAGTTGCTGTAGCCTTGCCTACCATGAGATCCGCCTTCTTCTCTCGTACCTGATCTGGCACTTTGACTTTGAGCTCTGCGAGGAGAGCGCGCGCTGGATGGACCAGAAGGTGTACGCGCTGTGGGCTAAGCCGCCGCTGATGATCAAGGTCACCCCGGTGCCCGGCCGTTGAAAGGGAACGAAATGTGCGTGACGATAATTGACGACTTCTCCGGAACTCCCCCCTGCTCCTATTTACAAACTTTTTCTTATTTGAGGTGCTAAAGACTACGGACAAAGAAGTAGAATCACCTCTCCGGTCATGGGCGGGGAAGGTGTGGGACACCATGCAAATGAGACGTGACATGATTATGGATATGGCTATGTTCTCTTGTATACTCTACTCAATCAATTAATCATTTTCATTCTGTAACTTCGAACATTACAGTAGGTTACGTAAGACCTAGCCAGCCCTTCGATGTCCTATGAAGGATGCGTGGAAGGAAGCACCCTCCAATCCTCAACATACGTCGTCCAGGGGTTTATTCTTATACAGTAGCAAATGCCCCCGTCGTCTGCGCGCCCGCGCGAGCGCAGGTCCGTGAAGATCTCCGCCCATTCACACGTATCCCCGCTCGTACCGACCCCACGCTTCGGGCCTCGCATTCTCCCAGAGTGCTGTGGGCTGCGGCCCGCGGTAGACGGCCGAAGCAAGAATCCGGACCGTAGATGCGAGTTTCAAAGACCGTGCAAACAAATCTAGACCGACGATCCTACTAACCACGTAACTGATTGCAATGTTTGCGAGACACGTGTAGGTGCGGGCTCCCGGCCAAGACTCTCTCTCGCATCCAATACCAACACTCCCACTGCCACCATGCTAGCACAAGCCCCAATGGCCCCCTCCTTCGTCAAACCGAGTCTAATCGCCACTTCACTCTCCAATGTCGATGTCGGCGCCGACTCCACGCTCAACGCGAAGAAAAAAAGTGCTCACTTAGTCAACCGCACCACGCACCGCAAACGGGACGCAAAAGAAAATACGAGCAGCAGCATAAATGAACGGAGGATGGGTGGTATGTGTGTGGTATATCGATCCCAACGAGAACGCTCGCAGTAAAGAAAGACCTCGGAAACAAAAGAAAAACGCCGGTTGTAATGGGGGTATGGAAGAAGAAAGCCCAGTCCAGGTATATGTACCCAAAAACAAAAGCCCAGCAGTCCCCAACCCCGTCTCCCCTCCCCTTTTCACTCCCGATGTGTGATCGATAATCCGTCCCTAAGAAAGAAAGAAAGAAAAAGAAAAGAAGCCGCAACAACATCCCTAGCCAAAAAGGAAAAAAAAAAGAAAATAGAAGAAAGACGCAGGACAAATTACAACAAAGAGGTAGCTCTCTCTCTCTCACTTTTTCACCCCCATCAACCCACAATCCAAACCGTCCATCCTACACCGGCGCCGAAACATCCCTCCTCACACCCGCCCCCTCGACCATCTGCTTCCGCGGCGTCGCCCTCCCATCCGCCACGCTCCGCGCGCGCCTCCTCCTCTCCTGGATCTGCTCGAGCGCGACCTCGCGGTCGAACGGACGATCCTTGAACGACGGGGTGCGGGTGAGTTTGTTCTTCTCCGCCGCCGTCGGCGTCGCGAAGGCGTCGTACACGCTGGGACGCGCGGAAGACGCAAAGGTGGAGCGGGAGACGGTGTGGAAGTGTTGCTGGTTGTTGTTAGGAATGGGTTTGGGGGAGTCGAAGCACATGGGGATGGTGGTGGTGGTGGTGACGGTGCGGTGGAAGAAGCTGTTGGCCGGCGTGGCGGTGGCGGTGGCGATTTGGCGAGGTTCGGGGAAGGCGGAGGCGTTGGTGCGGGAGGATTGGTTGTAGTGGCCGTGCGAGGTGTTGCTGCGGCCGCGCTCTGCTGCCGGGGCGGGGGTGCGCGGGGGAGAGGGAGGGCGGGTCGAGGTTTGCTGCTGCTCGATGGCGGCCTCTACCTCCATGGGAGCGGGCTCTACCGGCGTGGGGAGAGATGCGGGAGCCGGAGCAGGCTCTACGGGCGGCGCGTCGGCGTCGGCCATCTCAACGTCTTCGATCTGGGGCTTCTCCTCTGTTTCAGCGGATTTGTTCGGCGAGGGCACGCTGCGAAAGGTGCCGGTTGTTGGCGAGAAGAGGAGCTCACGCTGCTCGTCCGTGAGCGTTGCTGAGTCCGGCGGCGTTGCTGGCCGGCTCACGTCCATGGGTACGGAACGCTTGACCATGCTGTCAACGTCCGCGTCGCCACCATCGCTGACCGGGGGGGTCATGGAGACGGGCTGGCTGGTCCTGATCTTGGCCATCTCCTTTTCGAACGTGTCGTCGTGGATGTAGCTGTCGCCGTTCAGCTCGGCCATTCTGCATGAGCAGCATTGGAATTGGCACTCCATCTTCATGAAGTCGACCGTGTCCTCGGCACGCTCGCGGCGGCGGCGCTCGGCAGCCAGCTCCTCGTGCACAGCCTTGAGCTCCGTGCTCCTCGAGGACGGGCTCGATGGGACAAAGTTCTCCTTGTCAGAGCCATCGCATGCCATGAGCTTGGATGGCGACTTCTTGGGGGAATCAAACTCATCCTCTTCGCCGGGGTTGGACGCAGGCAGAGCAATCAAGCCCTCGGCAGCGATCCGGGCAACCTCTTCCTCCTTGAGACTCGTCTTCAGAGCATCACGCTCCTCCTCGACAGTCTTGATCTGCTGCTTGGCCTTCGACAGCTCTTCCTGCACGCCAACCAGCTTGTACTCTGCTTGGAACGCCTCCTGTTCGCGCTTAGAGCACTTCATCTTCTCCGACTCGAGCCCGGACTGAGTGATGCGGAGGGAGTTTCGGGTGGCCTTGAGCTCCTCTTGCATCTTGACCAAGGCGGACGACGACTTGAACGCCTCCTTTCGCGCCTTGCGGATCTCCTTCTCATAAAGGCCCTGTGCATGGCTGTGCGTTTCCTTCGCACGGTGCAGCTCCTCCTGCGCGCCCCTAATCAGCAAAATCATCCTTATCGTTTTAGCGAATCAAAAACCGCCTGCTGCCGTGCTTACCATGACCGCTTCCAGGCGCTTGGCCACCCGCCTCTCCCGCTCCCTGCTCTCCTCGGCCTCCTTCTTCATCTTCCTTGCTTCGTCGCGGATCCGCTTCGCCTCCCTCTCGAAGCCGTCCTTGTCGTCGCGCAGCCGGCGCGCGTCCAGCTCGGCCATCTCGCGCGCCATCTCGGCGCGGCGCACAGCCGCCTCGTCGCGGCGGTGCTGGTCGCGGTGGTCGAGCTGCTCGAAGCGGGCGACGGCGGCGCGCACGGCGTCCGAGGATGATGACGAGTTGCGCACGTGGTTGGAGGCGCGGAGCTTGGGGGGCGAGCCGAGCTTGAGGCTGCCGTAGTAGTTGGTGTTGCCGCCGTTGTCCGACATGGCGGAGGTGGAGGAGGTGGGAGAGGTTGGCATGCTGCCGCGGCCGGTGGTGGCCATCATGAGGGGTGGGGAACGCATATTGTTCAGGCGTTCGGGGGAGATGGTGGCGAGCGGCGTGCCGGCGGGCGGCGATTGCGGTGGTAGTTGTTGTGCAGTTAGCGGATCCATTGTGCTGGATCAGTTGGGCTCGCGGGGCGGTTGCGAGCTTTTTTCTTCTCGTTGGGGGAGGGATGGAGAAGGGGAGAATTAAATTTCGTAGTGGAGGCTTGATGCAGGTGCGAGGAGAAGGCGGGTTGTTAGGTGTTGATGAACGCTCGGCCCTGTAAGCAGTCGTTTCTCCGGCAACCGCCTGGATGCGCCCGCCACCGACGCGTTTGAGGAACCTGCGTCCCCGCAACAAATTCATTTCATGACTTGATTTGCAGATTCATCCCGCTGCCATGAGCCAATTATAATAGTCGCCAAGTCCAGTGGTTTGACGGGATCATTGTGTGACCCTCGGGGCGGCGCTGTGCTGGATCGGCGTTGCACTCGCACTCGCACTCGCGGCTGCTGCAGGTGCCCGTAGCCTCCGCGCTCATGTACGGGAGGCGCGGCGGCTGCAGCCCGCACCGGCCATGAAAAAAGCTTGACTGCTTCAACTCGACGGCTATCTCTCGCCATGTCGCTCTACTATGAGGCGGCTACCATTCTAGAGAATGCCGACAAGACCGGCGGCTCGCTGACTTCCAGGATATACGGAAAGAAGGGACTGAAGAGCAAGCCCACAGCCATCTATGCTCTGGTCACCGAGGCCACCAAGTGGTCCGCTGTCCTGAAGGATGTCGTTGAGAACAGCGGCATCCTGAAGCTGGAGAAGAAGGTTGGTCACGTTTTTTCTTTTTCGCTTCCTACTTTGATCTTCTCGCATCAGTCTCTCTTTGTCTACTTTTCTTCTTTTTTTCGAACACTCTATATCAAGATCGGATTTCCTGACACTCTACCTAGCTCACGCCTCTTCTTGCCATCCTTCTCACCCATGATCTCCTGGTTTCCAAAGGCGGTGTAGCAGCACCGGCAGCCCACCCGCTCAAACTCGCCATCACCAGGCACAAAGCCCGCCTGAGCGCCGAATTCACCAAGCTACGCGTAAAGCGAGGCTTCAGCTCCCTCGACGCCTTCCGAAAGCACATCAACGCCTGCGCCGAATCCGGCGTCAGCGCCTCCAGCGATGCCTCATCCGCCCCCACCACCACCATCACCGAGCACCCGCGCTGGGTGCGAGTGAACGCGGTGCGCACCACGCTGCAAGCTCAGCTCCGCACCACCTTCGGCGACTACGCGCGCAAGGACGCGCTCGCGGACGTCATGGCGGCGCCGGCGAGCGCCAAGGTGCTGCACGTCGACGAGCACATCCCGAACCTGCTGGCGCTGCCGCCGCGCGCGGACCTGTCGCGCGTCAAGGCGTACCGGGCGGGCGAGCTCATCATCCAGGACAAGGCGTCGTGCTTCCCGGCGTACCTGCTGGACGTGCGGCCCGACGACGGCGACGCCATCGACGGCTGCGCGGCGCCGGGCAACAAGACGACGCACCTCGCCGCCATCGTCGCCCGGAACAACGACGCGGCAGACGGCGGGGACCGGACGAAGACGAGGCGCAAGCAGCGCATCATCGCCTGCGAGCGCGACAGGCGCCGCTCGGGCGTCCTGGAGAAGATGGTCGGCCTCGCCGGCGCCGGCAAGCTGGTGACGGTCAAGCCGCGCCAGGACTTCCTCGCCCTCGACCCGTCCGCGGCGGAGCTCGCCGCCGTCGGCGCCATCCTGCTCGACCCCAGCTGCTCCGGCAGCGGCATCGTCAGCCGCGACGACGACGTCAAGCTGGTCCTGCCCAGCGCCGACCCCCCTCCGCAACCCAGCACCGGCACCGCCAACGACAGCAAGAAACGCAAACGCAAGGGCACCACCGCCACCACCGAACCCGCCCCCGCCCCAGCCGCCCTCTCCATCGCCGAACAGGAACCCGAACCCGAAGACGTCGACGACCCGTCACCCACCACCACCACCCTCTCCGCCCGCCTCGCCGCCCTCTCCTCCTTCCAGCTCAAGCTCCTCACCCACGCCATGCGCTTCCCCGCCGCCCGCAAGCTCACCTACTCCACCTGCAGCGTGCACGCGCAGGAGAACGAGCACGTCGTCCTGCGCGCCCTGGCGTCGCCCGTCGCCCGCGCGCGCGGCTGGCGCGTGCTGCGCCGCGGGGAGCAGGTGGACGGGATGAGGCGGTGGGGGGTGAGGGGGGCGAGGGGCGCGGGGGTGGTCGATCTGGAGGGGATCGAGGGGGTGAGCGAGGAGGAGAGGGAGGCCGTCCGGGAGGCGTGTGTGAGGGGGGAGAAGGGGACGGGGATGGGGACGATGGGGTTTTTCGTGGCGGGGTTCGTGAGGGAGGGAGGGGGTGATGAGGATGGGGCGGAAAGGGATGAGGATGGGGCAGGAAGGGATGAGGAAGAGGAAGATGAATGGAATGGGTTTAGCGATGATGAGTGATTTTTCGAAAGTTGGTGGAAAGTGAGTAAGTAAGTGCTTCGGATCTCAGGGAATGAGAATGATCGAACTGTGTCTATTGCCCGCTCGCTCTTGTGCAAGCCTCGATGCTAGTCTTGGCATGGAGGTGGTGGCGAGGAGCGTAGGTGAGGTCCGAGACCCCGAGGTGTCATCACAGGAAGAAAATGGCATCCTTTGCGTGGCACAGAGGGATCGGTTTTTGTTGTTGTCAGCTATAACCCGTCAAACCCTTCCCATGTCGTGCCAAGTCCGAGTATCCAAGTATCCCGCCCCCGATGCTTCCACTCTCAGATGAGAACCATATTCCTTTCCGTCACTATTCCCCTTCTAACAAGCTCTCCGACATCAAAATCCTGCCTTATCGAAAAATACCCCACACGCTCGAAGTGACTTCCACCATCATCAATTCCACTTTCGCCCTCTCCTCCTCACCCCACCGCCGGTTGTATCAACATTCCCTTCACATGCCCATTGATCGAATGCGAACTCGGATCCCGCACCATCGGCAACGCCAACGCCCTCCCCTGCTCCAACAGCTCCGGGTCGTCCGGCGTAATCTCCAGGCAAGGCGTCAGGAAAGGGAAGTAGTCGGGATGCGATTCGAACAGCTCGGGCGCCGCGATCTCGGCCACGGAGCGTGAAGTGCCCCATTCAGTCTCGAGAACCGTGGCGTCAGGGTCTCTTTATGGATTGAGCATGGGCGCATGTTGGCCACTGTCACCCGTCCCGTTCTCCACATTCGACATGCTCGCCCGGCTCCGTGTTGGTGCTCGGTATGGTTTACCTTTCGCCCTTCGCATGTTCCTGCATATCCACAAGAGCTCCCAAGGCAGCTCTAACTGGAAGCGACCGGCGACATAATCGCAATCACAGAAGGTGCTAAACTACTGGGTCACGCCGGCGAAAGCCGCGAAGACGTCCTTCTCGACGAACGTTAACTTCGCACTCGCGTACATGTGCACCGCATACCACCATTGGACCCCGATGATGCCTCGACGGGCTTCTGTCTCGAGTTCGGATTTTGCCTCGCCATTGTGCTTGGGGCGTACTTGAAAAGGGCGCACAGGCTAGACTGAAGCAGCAGGGATGTTCTCGCGGGATGCCGGTAGGCAAGGCTTCGGACGCGAAACACAACTGTCCGCACTCCCACCACGCCTGCTCCATGCCCAAGTGTAGGACACGTCGCGCGTTGAAGCGCTCCCGAAACACCCAAGCGCGGCGGGTGAGAGGGGCATCGAAGAATTGCCCGTCCAGGTCGTGGTAGTTCAGGCAGATCCACATGTCCCCGATCGCCCTTGCCCCGAACCCAGAAAAACTGCCAGCTTTCCAGAGCCGCGGCTGATCGTTTCGCAAATGCTCCTTCGTGAGGGTTCGAGGCTCGGTCAACGGCGCCGTTTAGCAAACAGTTCTGGTAAACCTTGGAACTGGACCGATAAACGTGGATGTCGACGACGAAGCACTGGCCTCCATCATCATGTTAGTATTTTTGAGAAGGTGTCTCCGCAGTGATGGAGATCGAATGCTGTTCGGGTACATGGATCGAATAATGAAAGTACACTGGCTCGGTGCTGCCATGGAAAGCCGTCTGCGGAGTTTTGGTTCCTCGCGAGCCATGTACGACAAATTCGAATGCAGATTTTGCATCCGCCTATCGCGGCGCGTTCGGGATGATCCTCGCTTGCGTGGCGTTTCCCATCTCCTCCCTGGCTGGAATACAGAGAAAACATAGAAAGGCATTTCGAGCAAATCATCGTCTTGATGGCGAAGATTTTTCCGTCCAGAAGCCAGTCGCTCTAAGTCAGTATCAAGGCTCAAGGGGGAAAGAAGTCAGTTGCAGCGTTGTACCAGGTGTGAAGGGTGAAGAAGCTCGTTGTCAGACGAGAGGTGGGGTCAGCGACTCTGAAGTACGCAGCCTTTACATATGGCCCCACGCGCGTGGCCTATCGTGCGAGGCGCATGTTAGATAGCGAGCTTCGATCAGAGCAACGCATGTGAAAGACCCAATCGAAGAACAAGAGGTCGCAATAATCATTTTGAAAATTGGACTGAGGAAACATGAATCTGCGCGGATTATGTCAGCGCGTACTTGCCTGTGCTGGCGCCAGGGGCATTCTCTTGCTACGTGAGGACATCCGAGAAGCGGAGGAATGGCGACCGCATCGGCGAAGATCAGACGTGGTGGTGGTGCGTGTGGTCTAGTTCGCTCAGACCTTAGATGATGTCAAATCCTCGATCTCGTGGAGCCGCACAGCCGTAAGAACGATCTTTGAAATCGGGGCTCATGTGATTGTGTCGTCCCGACTCGGTTTCCAGAATTATCATCACCATGTGGCGATCCGTACTCGCAGCGACGACAAGGCTATCATGGGGAAGCAGTGTTTTTGCGTGAACGTCCGAAGATCATGGCATTTTCCGTTCTGTCTGCGATGGAGGATGTGAACACACCACGAGGCGAGGCTTTCCCTTTTTTCCCTTGACAAAAAAAAACATTCATGCACTCGCCCTTAGCAGCAAGAAAGCAAACCCGGTCCACAAAACCAATATCCCAGAGCTTGAAAACCGAATTTGATTTCTTTGGATGGATGATTTTATACGAACCACCTCCAAATGAGACACCTTCCTTTTTGACTTCTCTCCCACCGCTTTCCCGATGTCACGCTGAAGAGAGAGTGATCCTCCACAGACAGAACCCCCCATAGCCCACGCATAACCAAGAACACCGCAAGATGGGTTTTACCGGTTAGACTTGGCAACACGCTCAAGCTCGTCCTTCTTCTTGATGGCGTACGAGTTGGAGCTGCCCTTGGCGGCGTTGATCAGCTCCTCAGCAAGGCACTCGGCAATGCTCTTGACGTTGCGGAAGGAGGCCTCGCGGGCACCGATGGTGAGGAGGGCGATGGCCTGGTTGACGCGGCGCAGGGGCGAGACATCGACGGCCTGGCGACGGACGGTACCGGCCGAACCGATACGGGTGGAGTCTTCGCGGGGACCGCAGTTGACAATGGCATCGACGGCGACCTGGATGGGGTTCTGGTCGGTCATGATGTGGATCTGCGAAAAAAGTCCGTTAGAATTCCTGAGCGTCCCGCGAATTGGTGTGTGCGCGCGTGTGCGCGTTGGGGGGGGGGGGGGGGGGGGGCAAGACGTACGATCTCGAAGGCGTGGGCAACGATGCGGACGGCCATGAGCTTCTTGCCGTTGTTGCGGCCGTTCATCATGAGCGAGTTGGTCAGGCGCTCAATGATGGGGCACTGCGCCTTCCTGAAGCGCTTGATGGCATAGCGGCCGGCCGAGTGGGAGAGGTAGACGGGAGTACGGATCTGGATGTAGTCGCTGTGGGCGCGGAAAGGCGTCAGCACACATCTTCGCAGCGGTGCGCCAGCAAAAGCTGCCGCGCGAATTGCAGAGGCTCGCTCTTGGGGAGGGTGATCCGTACGTCAAGGAGATGTCCCTGATCTCAACATCCTCGTAGCTCCACTTGTTGAACAGCTTGATGCTGCCAATCTCCTCGGTGACATCCTTGGGAAGGACGGGGTAGCCCTGGGGGCTCTCGACCTCGATCTCGCCTTCGGACATGTTGACCAGATGTTGACGATACGACGCTGCCGTAAGTTGAAGGGGAGGTCGTGAGCGGGTCGTCGGCGGGGTGGTGGTTGTCGTCGGTGAGGTCGAGGATAATTTCAGCAGAGTGTCGGATCAATTGAGTGCCGCACGCACTCGCTTAGCCCGCACGTGATCCGCCAGCACCAACTCCGAACCCACCGCGACACCAACGCAGTGGACCGCAAATATTACTCAGCTCTGGCATTGGAAAATTATTGCGCGTGCATCGGAAGCCCAGTCTCCTTAGTAAGTCTTGCAGTCAAAACTGCACCGGTCGTGATGCTCACTGTTGGCATTTTCCCAACAGCAGCTACGCTCGCGTGTAGCGAGAAAGCTCTCCAGAAATTGGCCGTGCGCCTTGCACGCCATGGTCTCCTCCAGTTGGATTTCAAGGAGGCAAGATAGCATTCGTACAAATAATATACAGCCAGGTCTACGAAAGATCACTAGATAGTCTGAATACAACCACTCCAGCGATCGATCCAACCTCCGTGCCAATGCAAAACTCCAATATCTAATCAATCCATCAATGCACGCCTGATCAGATCGACCACAGCTCTCTAACTTTTTGGGGGGTATCGATAACAATCTGTGCACAATTTACCGGCTGCAGGCTGCATCATCTACGCGCCTTATCCTGCAAGAGCTCCTCCAGCGCCTCGCCCAGATCCGCAAACGTGACCTTAGCAGCCTTCCTCTGTGCGGCCCTCTTCCACGCGTCCTGCATATCGCTCTCCTCAACCCTAACCACCCACCCACCCGCCGTGACCAGCCTCACGCAGCCATCCACGCCCCTCCCCCTCCCCACGACCCCATCCGCCCTCAACAGCCTCTCCAACCACTCCCTCCCCTCCTGCCCGCCCCTCCCACCCCCAGAACCGCCACCGACCCTCTCCAACACCTCCTCCACCCTCACCACCCCCCTGCCCGACCCACCCGCATCCAACCCCTCCCTCACCACCCTCAACGCCTCCCTCTGCGCCCCCAATTCCTCCTCCCGGGCCCTCCTCTCCCCCTCCCTCCTCTCCTCCCGCTCCCGCCTCCTCCTCTCCTCCACCGCCGCCTCCGCCACCGCCCGCCGCCGCTTCTCCTCGAACAGCTCCGCCTCGCGCTCCTCGGCGCCCTCCCTGTCGCGCGCCCGCTGCGCCTCGCCCTGCGACCGGACGAACTCGTGGTACGCGCGCCGCTGGTCGCGCCGCGCGAGCGACCGCGCCTTCTTCGCGCCGACCTGCCTGTTGGCCGCCGCCGCCGCTGCGGCGCGACGTTCCGCGGCCGCGGCGGGGTCTTGGGGTTGGCCGTTGGCGTTGGCGGCCGCGGCCGCGGCGGCGGCTTCGAAGGCGGCTAGCTGTTCTTGTTCGGCTTCGCCCAGCTCGTCCTCGCTGTCGTCGTCGTCGTCTTCTCCTTCCTCGAATTGTGCTGCTGCGGCATCGTCGTTTGCGAGGGCGGCGGCGGTGGCGGCGTCGTGCTCGGCGGCGGGGTGGACGCGCTCGTTGTTCTCGTGCTGTTGAGGGCCGCCGTCGGCAAGGGGGCGCTGCTGCGGGGCGGCGGCGGCGGATCTGTTGTTCTCGAAGATGACGGGCGCGAAGTAGAGGAAGGCGCAGAGGGCGGCGGTGTGGACGAGGTCCTGAAGGAGCGGGGTGCCGGGCCTGGTGAAGGGCAGGAGGCGGTTGAGGAAGGATTGGAGGATGCGGAAGGGATTCATCATTGTGTTTGGTACAAGAATGAGAGAAGAGAGAAAGGCAAAAGGAAAAGAAAACGCCCGTCGAATGTTGTAGAGAGCCCGGGTGTTATTGTGTCATGCTTCGGAGTGGGGAAAGCTCTGCCCACTGCTGCTGCGCGCGGAGCTGGCGGTGGAGAGGTTGGTGATGGGTTTCGGCTTGGTCAGAGCTCCCCCAGAAAAGTTGGGCGCAAGGCAGGTGCAAACGAAAGCTGTGTTCGGCTGCAGAGCGCTATCTCCGGCTCCCGCGACAAGGCCCTACACCCGCCGTCAGCTCTTTCTCTCTGGTCAACGGTCGATCCACGCACTTCATTCTTTTTCGCTTCGTCTCATTGTTTGCTATTTTGCTTGCTTCCGAACGGGGAATTCCCAGTGCAGACCGCAACCTTCGGTCCCCAATACTACCCACCGCAGCTCGGCCTCCATGGTGTGAAGTCGGCACCTGTCATGCCTGTGCCAGGCTCCCTGGCATATGATCAGCGCAGATGCCATGTCGCAGAAAATAGAAACATGCATTTATCATAGTCACGCCGTTACGAACATCTCGACGCAATACGCCCCGCAATCAAGCTGATCAATTTTCATGCTGGGACTCCTGCAATATCAAATATCGGCCCCTGTCCAGGAGTGAAGTCAGATCCGCAACGTACTTGTCGATCAGCAAAGCGTACCTCACTGTCTGCAAGAAATTCTCCATGGCCGACTTGAAGGAAATGCCGTGCTACATTCCTAGTTGTCGGCTCGAAAGTGGAAAAATAAAACAGAGTAATTCATTTCTACCGACGGCGGTTGGTTGTAAAAAGACTTGCCCTTCGCGGCCCAACTCGCCTGGGATATCGCACTCTGGTTACCCAGATAGTCAATGTCTATATCTTCATATGAATATGTGCATCGAATAGCCTCGCATGAATGGGCTATATTTTTCAAACCACTGAAAACTAAGAGAAAACAACGGAGGCATCCTGAAACTCGTAGTATATTGGTTGTCTCACTGTTACGATAGTGGCTTGTCCCGACGTTGACTGATGACAGGAGCGCAAGGCACTCCTAAGATATTTCTGAATATCGTCCTCCTTTCTAGTACTTGAAGAAGCCGACGGCGAAGCGTATGTGAAGAAATGGGGATGAAGGCGACGATGGCTTTTTGGACGCAATCCTCAGCACTTACAATCCCCAATAGCTCCATTGTACACCCTGGAAGTGCTATCGAAGCATTCCATATCTGCGGAAGGCGATCTGACTACACCAGCCATATCGCGGTTACCTCCTGCGGTGACAGGAACTCATGCTCGAAGTGGCTGTATCTCCCATCCTCGTATTCCCAGGCTGATGTTTTTCATTTGTAGATTCGCCAAAGCTTGCTTGAATGGAAGAAGGGGGTCGTTGATCCTTTCATTTGACCTCTTCGAAGATGGGCTTTTGCCCCGCTCTCGTTGCATCATGATGCTGCCTTCCTCCGCAAACCACACATACCCACAGCCGAAACCCCCCAAGAGAACCCGAACGCCATGCTGCTTCCATGCCAAGAAGACAATCAGAACTTGGAAGAGAGAAAAGGGAGACCTCTAAAATTGATCTGGAAGCGAAAAATGTCAGCAAAAGAGCCCAGCCTCGTGGACATCAACGAACGACATACCCAAAGTCATGCTCATCGAGACGTCGGTGTTCTCGACCATCTTGGTGAACTCCTCGAAGCTGATCTTGCCGTCGCGATCGAGGTCGGCCTCCATGATGGTCTTGTCGACGATCTGCTGCAGCTGCTGGTCCTTGAGGTTGCTGCCGACCATCATCTTGAGCACGATGAACAGCTCGCCGTTGCTGATGTAGCCGTCGCGGTCGATGTCGTACACCTTGAACGCGAAGCGCAGCTTCTCCTCCTTGTTGCCCTTGCTGCTGAACGCCGACAGGCCCGACACGAACTCCTGGAAGTCGACGTCGCCGCCACCGTCCTCGTCGAAGATGGCGATCATCCGCGTCGCCAGCGGGTTCGACGACACCTGCGGCAGCGACAGGAACTCGTCGCGCTCGATCGTGCCCGAATTGTCCTACAGAGGGGGCCAAGCGCGCGCGTGTGTCAGGGTCTATATTTATTTATACGAGGCTTCGGCTGCATCATGCGAAAGGGGGGGAAGCATGGCGGAAGGAGGGGCCCACGGCCGTGGCTGCGTGAGGGCTGGATGTGGCAAGGGCGGAGGCAGGCGTACCTTGTCAAGCTTCATGAAGCGCTTGCGCAGGCGATCAACCTCCTCGCGGTCGACTGGACACGAAAAGTCAGCACTGTATTCCGCGACAAGGCAGCGGCCACCCCGCCGGGGGAGGCTGAAGGGCTGACGCTGTGGCGGGCAGAAAAACAAGGATTGGACGCACAATTGGAGCCGGACACGATGTTGTCCAGCATCTGGGAATTTGCGTTACCCATTTTGGCGGTTGCGGCGGGGGAGTTGTTGGGCTGGTTGGCGTGGGGAAGGGTGTCGAGGGCCAGAGGTAGCAAAGGCGGAGAACAGGTAGGTGGTGATGCACAGAATCACCGACGGGTGGAAAGCAAGCCGCAGGGAAGGCCAGCCCCACGCCCGCTCATCTCATCTCAGGAGCGCCGCTGCCGCCCCAAGGTCCCGACCGGGCCAATCACGCAACGCGACTTAAACTCCGCCGCCGCCCGCCGTCCAGTCACGTGACTCCTCCGAGCTAGCTTCCCACGCGGAGAGCGAGCAAGCGTCACCGCCGCCCAGCAACATCCATCCCGTCCCTCCAGAGCTCGAAAAGCTCCAAACAGCCCCGCACACCATCGACTGCCCCCCAATTGCCGCCCGCCATGGCCGCCCCCGGGCCCCTCGAGGTCGCATCGACCATCCAAACCGCCTCCATCCAGCGCGACCCGTCGCCGCACCACGACATCAACCCCTCCACCGCCGCCAGCACGCGCGAGCCGGTCCACGTGCACCCCGCATCCTCGGACGTCGACGACGACGAGATCCCGCTCTCGGCGCTGCACCCGGCGCCGCGGCAACGCGGGCGTCACGGCCACCACCACCTCCCGCCGCTGCCGGACCTGCGCTTCGAGCAGAGCTACCTCAAGAGCATCGAGCGCTGCGAGTCGGGCTGGGGCGTCGCGTACGTCACCCTGCGCGACCAGCTGCTGCTGCCGCTGCTGCAGGGCACCCTGTGGACTTTGCTGCTGAGCGGCTGGCGCCATTGGAACCGCGCCTCGCAGCTGTCGGGCGCGTCCGTCGGCGCCCGCGTGCGCCGCTGGTGGTGGCGGGTGAATGACTGGAAGATGCCGAAGATCAAGACGCCGGAGCAGGTGGCGGAGCATGTCAAGGAAGTGAGTGCCCGCTTTATACGGGTGTGTTCTAGGCCCGGTTTTCTGGGAGGGCGATGAGAAAGTGAAGGCTAATGCGGCTCGTGTGTGAACAGTATTATGTCAGTGAGTTTGCCAATGCGGGATCGGACTAGAAGAACGTCTGTATATCGAACGCCGTTCATGCGATAGACGAAAGCGAGGATGCATTGGGACGGGAGTCTTGGGCGTTTGGGTCGGATATTGTGGGATATGAGAGGCACTCGACGAGACAAGAGATA
The DNA here is from genome assembly GCA_022560015.1 of Diplodia mutila. Taxonomy (NCBI): domain Eukaryota; kingdom Fungi; phylum Ascomycota; class Dothideomycetes; order Botryosphaeriales; family Botryosphaeriaceae; genus Diplodia; species Diplodia mutila. The sequence goes on along the minus strand of JAFISB010000113.1, from coordinate 100,140 downwards.
TGAGATATGGGTGCTGTCAACTGCGCATCCGCTGTCGAGATTCACAGCTTGTACTGTCTGTATACATCCACTTGTAGTGTGTCCGTGTCGCTTAATGATGAAATGCTAGAAATCAACCAATGCCATTGTGTCGCCAACCGCCGCGACGGGTATCTACCTGACCGGATTGTCCAACGCCTAACCGTTTGCCTGTGTACACAATGGTGTACAAGTGCTATCAAACCAGTTGCCATGAAGAGAAATAGGAAAGAAAAACAGAAAGCCATTTTTTTTGAAGGAAGTCGTAATACAAGCAGAATGAAAGAAAACAGGGAGACCTGAATAGAAACCCACTCCCCATCTACCATCGCTGATGGCAAAACACAAGAGAAAAATGAACCAGCCACAGCCTTTTCGGAAGGTTCCCATCTTCCGTAAGATGTCTGTCTCCCGTCGACAAGCAGCCCATAAGGGATTTTTAAAAAGAAAAAATGCTGAAGGTAAAGCAATCTGTGGAAGGCCATGATGTCGACTGCAGTCTGAGGCGGTCGATATCCCACATGGCAGCCCTCCAGCAAGGACAATGCAGGTGTTGAATCAATCCTCCATGGCGACGCTCGGAATGGCCCGATAGGAAGAATGGTGGCTAAGGAGCCTATCCAGAGATCGAAGGATATTCGGTTCAAGTCGACAAGCTGCGAGACACTCTGAACCTTTCTCCTGTACTGCTTCTCTTTCTGCTCTCAAGCTCTCTCAATCAACGGGCAACGCAGCTGATGAATGGCACAGACTCATCTTTCCCGTTCTTGAGCTCTTTTCCACCCTCAGTCCCGGCTCTCGGTGTTGGGACACTCATCCTCCTAAAGTAGGCGCCTCATGTAATCCTCAGCGTCGCGTCCAGTCCACACCCCGCCCTTCTCCTCCACAAGCTTCAGGTACTCCTCCCTGTCCCTCAGCCTCGCCTTGTACTGCTCGAAAGTATCCCACTGCTCCGTCTCCTCACTGTCGATGCTCTCGCCGTTCCACTTCTGCCACTTCCTATACAGCTCTTTCTCCTCCTCCAGCACCTCCTCCTCACTGCGACCCTCGGGCATCAGCCCCTCGTCGCCACAACCGGTAGCCTTGCGCAGCGCAATCAACGCCGGGCAGCCGCGATCCACAAACTCCTCGCCCTCGCTCTTGGGGAACAGCACGTCGGCCTCGTCGAGGTTGAAGAAGTAAGGGTGGAAGTGGTACCGCTCGCACCACTTCCGCTCATGCGCCATGTACATGGGCATCGTCGTGCGCGTTCCACCAACGCGCCTCCGACACTCCCTCCTCAGCTCGAAGAAGAACTCGTCCACGCCCTCCACCAGCACGCCGTCCTCGGATAGGTCCTCCAGCGTCCCCGCAGCGTGGTCCGGCCCGGAGTACAAATCCAGCAACAAGTTCCTAATCGGCCTGCCCCCCGCCAACGCCACGGTGTCGAAGTGCTCGCTCCCAGTCCGCGTCCGCTCTCCCTCCTCGTCCTCCATCAACCGCCCCAGGTCCGCCAGGTGCGCGAGGAACGTGTCGACCTCGGCCGCGAACTCGACGTCCGGCCCGTCGCGCCGCGCCCCGCCGCGCACCGTCCGCGCCATCGCCGACGCCACCGCGTCGCAGCAGTCGACGTCCTGCATGTACACGGCCACCGCGTACACGTCCAGCAGCCGCTGCGCCGTCCACCACGCCGCGTCCCCCCAGATGTGGTTCCCCCGCGCGCGCAGGTACACGTCGTACCCGACGGCCGCGTCGCGCGTCGCCCACGCCGGCAGCGGGACGTCGGCGTCGCGCAGCGCCGCCAGCCCGTGCCGCGCGTAGATGCGCTGGATGCGGATCGACCCGCGCAGCAGCCGGCGGAGGGACACGGGGACGAAGCCGTGCGCGGTGTCTGGGCGGGCGGTGGGCGCCGCGCTGTGGTGGTGGAGCTTGACGATGGCGGACTTGGGGACGCGCGCTTGGAGAGGGTTGAAGATGGCGTTGCTGTGCAGGCAGGTGGAGGGGTAGGTGGGTTGGGCGGCGGAGTCTTGCTGCTCGTCTTCGCGTTCTTCGTCGTCGTCGTCGTCACTGTTGGTGTTGCTGTCGCTGTCCTCGCTGGTCTCGCTGTCGCTGTCGCTGTTGCTGTCATCGTCGGTGATGGTATCTCTGTTGTGGACGTCATCATCGCCGGCGCCGGCGGTCTCTCTGTCGACGACGACGACGGGCCCCGGACGCGCCGACTGCTGAGGAACCAGGTCGTTTCCGCTCGTCTTCGCGCGCTTGGTCGGACGGGATTCCGACTCCTCATCACGGACACTCTCCTTCCGGACACGCTTCTTGGTGCCGGCCACGGAGGAGGTATCATCAGCCAGGGCCTTGCCAGCCCCTCCGTCAGTGACCGAGCCGTGTCCAGCCTCAGCACGCGAGGGACCGACAGCAGCGGCAGGGCTGAGAGCAGCCTGCTCCTCGCCATCAGACGGGGCGGCGACTTCGAGCTCCTCCTTCTTCTTGCTGACTGGCTTCTTACCAGCCTTGGAAGCGGGCTTGCCTACCGCCTTAGTCTCTGCCACGGTCTCCCTGGACATGTCCGCCTTGCCCTTGCTATAGCCAAGTAGCATCTTCTCAGCCACGGCAAAGTCATCCTGCTCACCCGCCGCAGGCGGTTCGCCGACCGGGCCAATCTTCTTGCCTACAGCCTTCCTCGTGCGCTTGACCGGCTGCTTTCCCTTCCCCTTGCCCTTGGTGTTGGGGCCCTGCTGCAAGAGCGCAGTCAGGTCTGATCCGTCGACGTAGGGGGTCGTCGACGGTCCAGCAGCAACCGGGTTGGCGGCCGCGTCCTTGGTCCGCTTGCTGGGCCTGCCTGACTGGCTGCCGTCCTCGTTGTCCGAGTCGGCGGCGGCGGGATGAGCGCGCTTGGCGGTGGGCTTCTTCTGCTTGGGCTGGGGAGCGGGAGCAGAGGCGGGAGCTGGAACTTGCTCAGCAGCAGCGGCACCAACAACAGCCTCCGCAGCTTCAAGCTTGGCCTGAGCCTGGGCCTGGGCCTTCTTGCTGTAAGGCGTCGCCGTGCGGGTCCTCGGCGCCGCCCTCTTCTTCGAAGCCGCAGCCGGAGTGCTGGGCACATGTACGCTTCCCGCGCCGGCTTCCTTCTCTGCCTGGAAATCGGCCATGGCAGCGACGAAGCCTTCGGAGGCGACATCCTTCTTCCTGCCGCCGCGCTTGGGCTTCGGGGCGGGAGCAGGGACGGACGGAGCGTCGACGCCCTCAGTCGCGTTCGTGGTCGTCTCCTCTGGGATGGGAGCCAGCCTGGCCGTGACAGGGCCGGGGGTAGCGGTCGTCGTCTTCGCGGAACGACCGCGCCTCGGGGTGGGAGCAGGGGTGTCGACATCCTGCTCGGCCTGGATTGCCGCCTCTGGGACGGGAGAGGGGGTGGTCGTCTTCTTGGCACCCCTGGGTGCACCGCGCCTCGTCGGGGTGGCAGGAACGACGGGCTGGGTGTTGTTGGCCTCCGGCTCCGTGGAGGGACCGGCTGTGGCAGGGGCTGGGGTGGTGGTCTTCTTCCCACCGCGCTTGGGAGCAGTGGCGAGCTGGGTGTCGGCACTGGGAGCGGCGCTGTCGACCGCCTCCTTCGGCTCTGCGGAGGGACCAGCAATGGCAAGTTCCTTGGAGGTGATGGTATTCTTCTTCTGAGCACCTTTCGCCGGACCGCGCTCCCTTGGGTTGGCAGCAGCGGCGACCTCTTCCTTTGGCTCCGCGGTGGGCTCAGCCGGGGTGAAAGCTTTGGTCGTCGTCTTGCTCATCGCACGCGTCTTGCGGGTGGTAGCGGGAACCTCGTCCTTCGTCACAGCCTCAGAGTCCTTGGTGTCGACAGTCTCCTCCGGCGCAATGGCGGGCTCAGCTGCAGCAGGAGTTTTGGCCGCGGCCTTCTTCCTCGCTGAAGCCCTGACCGGAGCACGCCTCTTGCGGGTGGTGGCAGGGGTGGCAGGAACTTCGCTCTTCGAGACGCGCTGACGCTTGGGCTTGGGCGTCTCGGCCACATCGACATCAGTGTCGGCACGACCGCGCTTCTTGCCTGCGGCGGGGGCAGGGGTAGCTGGAGTCTCGCTATCGGCGGCGACGGACTCGGACTCTTTCAAGAGGTCAGACTCCTTGACGAGCCTGCCCTTGCGCTTGTGGGGTTCCTCGTCGGCATCACTGTCGTCATGAGCGCGCTCCTTGCCCTTGTCGGCGGGAGCGTGATTGGCGGAAGCCTCGCCGTCGGCGACAGACTCAGAGGCATTGGTGTCGACCTTCTTCACACCCTGGGGCTTGGGGGTGGGTTTAGCATCAGCGGCGGCACGAGCGCGCGTCTGGTGGGCGGTGGTAGGGTTGGTGGGAGCCTCGCTGCTGGCGACAGACTCGGATTCTTCGGGGTTGACCTTCTTGCCGCCCGCGCGCTTGGGGTTGGGGGTCTCGGCTTTAGCATCGGCTTCAGTTAGAGCGCGCTTGTTTCTGGCTTCTTCTCTGGCCGCCCTGGCTGCCTTCGACCCGGGGGGAACTGGGTGGGCCTTGGAGGGAGCTTTGGCAGCTCGGGTGGGGTTCGCCATGTCGTCGGCGACTTCGGGTGACTGAGCGGGCGATGGGGATGCCGTCGTGCTCGACTTGTCGGGAAGTGTATCGAAAGTGGGTAGCGGCGCTTGGAAAACACGACCGTTCGGTGCGGGTCGTTGCGGTTGCGAACGAGGTTGTCAAGAGCCAGTATGAGTGTGCTGGCCGGCGGGAACGGTGGAGAAGAAGAGGAGGAGTGGCCTGGTCGCAGTGGGCGAAGATCTTAAGAAGTGCGATGCCCTCGAACAGTGTATCGGCGGCAGCAGACCATGCCGGCCGCCGCCCCCCGGGCAACCGCAATGCCCACCCGGACGAGGGTTAATACACTTTCACCTCTACAACAGTTGCGAGATCGTACCCTCCACTGCGAGAAGGCACCGTTTGTTGACATCATACTCCATCACTATCCTTCTGGCGGCTCACTGTCGAGATAGAGACGGAGATGGTGTTGAGGGAAAGCCACGATGGGAGCTCGCCCAGCCAGGAATTGTTTCATACATCTCAAGCACTTCTTTTTCTCAGACGAGATGCCTCTGAGAAGCTCTATACCACATTTGATTGCTGAGAGAGGGACAACGAATAAAATCAAGGAAGTGTCGAGCAAGGAACTCCATGTGAACATCAGTTCTTGTCAAGTAGAGAAATGATCAAATATCATCAGACATCACTTTCGAAGGAACATATCGTCGTCCGTTTTCTTCGCTGACTGGTATTGGGCGGTCGCCAGTGATTGGCTTGGCGGAGTTAAAAAATTCCCTGACCTATAATAAGTAACTAATGTTGAACGTCGCAGATACTTGAAAAAGCTTATATGTAAAACGTATAAATTCGCGGGAAAAGTAGCCCGGTACGATTGCTTATAAGCTGTCTATTGGATCCCGCACATTTAGATGCCGCCCATCCGGATGCCACATACTTGGATGCCGCTTGCAAGCCAAAGCTCTTGCTTGGTAAATCAGCATCAAGCGGCCTAAATGGGCCGTTTTCAAGCAAGTGAACGAGCGACCTGCAAGCAAAAGCGCTTGTTGCGAGATCTGGATGAAACTAAGAAGTGTGTAGATTCTCTAGAAGAGAAACTGCCTAAAAGGAAAGGCCTACGTAGTAAGCGAGAACAATGTAGTTTAGAGACGGAGGTTCCTCCGCTTCAACAAAAAAAAAAAATAGAAGGCGTCCTCCAGGCGGTTGCTAAACCCTTGTGAAGGATTTAGCTGGAGCTCCTGGCTTCGATCCAGCTCATCAACAAATCTAGGCAGCTAAGGGTCTTTTAAGGTATAGCGATGTACCATCTTTGCCAATCTTGAGCTACCATGGATTCGCCAATGGACCCAATGATCTAGGAAGGAACTTGGGCATCAACTGCTAGGTCGTGAATAGTAGGTAGGGCAGGCGGATCAACATTGACGCGTAGGTTTCAGGCTGGCAAATAAACAGACGTTTCCCTGCATGGAGAACGGGCGCCTTGCAGCACGCGGACAGCAAAAGTGACTGCTCCACCTGCTGCGGACGACACCGCCACGAGTTTTCGGCGCCGACGGCGGAGCGGTAAGCTAAAAATAAGCGGCGATTACTCAGTGTGGCGGTCGGTCGACCAACCAGACTGGTCAAGCGCATCCTCAGCCCCAAATCGCCAATCTACTTTCGGGTGCCAACAGTCTGTCAGCAACTAGCTGTCGATCCCTGCCGCGATCAACATAACAATGTCGCCGCTGCTCTCTATTTCTCTTCCCAAGTTTTCCCCTTGAGCTCCTCCAGCCATCGTCCCTGTACATACACTTCCGCCGGAGCCATGTCGAAAAGGACTGTTTTCACCACCATCACGCCCTTGCCCGCGGGCGTCACCAGGGATGTCGTGCTCGAGACGCTACACAACCATGTCGAAATGATCGACCTCAACCCGCTCGTCATCGAACGTCATATCTGCCCCCCGCCGCGCGACGCCAATGCAGAGGAATTCCACTGCACCTGGTATTCTCTCACAGGTAAGCCATGGCTGAATGGACGTGTTTCGCACCTCTGCTGACCCTTGATAGACCGCGTGAGCTATCTTCCCGGCATCAACGGCAAAGTCACGTACAACGCCTGTTTCCACGACCTCGCCAAAGGCGTGCAGACCCACGTCTACGCTCCTCTTGGCCTCGACATCAAGGAGAAATGGTCCGTGGGCGGGAGCTTGCCCGGGGAGCCTGCGGAGCCCGTCGAGCTCGGACTTGGTGTCCCCAAGCAGGGTCTCTACCTGCGTGAGGACTGCGACATGCGCTGCAACATCATGTTGACAAAATTCGTCCGCGGCACCCTGACAAAAGCGCACTCGGTGCTCGTCGATCGTCTGGTCGAGAAGGCCGGCTTGGAGCAAGTCAAAGTCAACAACCAGAGGATATCCGTTGCCAGCAGCGACCCGGCCTCCCTTCATTCCAACGACGTCAGCACCGCCACCGGCTTCCCGACCTCGCCGACCCTTTCTTCATCCGGAACCTTCACCAGCGAAACCGCGAGCTTCGACCACGCCGCACCCTCCATTCAAAGCACCCCAGCTCCGCCTCCATGCAGTCAGCAGCCACCACAATATTCCGAGCTGCCAAAATACGCGGAGCTGCCCGGCCCCCTTCAGCCTTCGTTGGCAGCCCAGCAGCAGCAACAGAAGCAGCAGCAGTCAGCTCCGCATCAACCGTCGGCCCCGCATCTCCCGGACGTCGAGAAGCCGAAGATGGAACCATTTCCCGCCTACGCTGACGGCAACTTCGTGCCCGAGCCCTTGAATCCGCGCAAGCAGAGACACAGCTACATGGCTTACCAGCCCGCCCAAGCGCATGCGGCGACGAACAACAGGTATTCCGCCTACCGCCCGCCGCCGCCGCAGCACGGTTACTCGGCGTACCGCCCGGCAAACGCGCAGCCGCAGCATCTCTCGGCTCATCAGCAGCATTCTGCGCATAGCAGATCGCAGTCTGCCGGTTCTGTGCCGCACATTGCTGTTAGTTCGCCTGCGGAGCTGGAGGGCTGATTGCTTATTATTTAACGTTTACGATTTTTGTTTCGCCTTCGCCTGCTATATATTTGTCAGAGCTGCTGGCTCGTTCACATACCCTGCTGTTTCTCTTTCAAAGATACCAATTCGGACAAAAATTCCTTTTAGATCGTTAGTGGAGTAGGACACTCGGTTTCACATTTCTTGGCGAGTTTCGCTTTTCGATCAATTTTTATTCGCTCTTTCTTAGTCGTCTATGATATTTCAATGGGTTTGCGGTTGTCAAGAATGTTGACGAGAATTACACTTGCGGTTCTGTATATTGTACGTGTCCGATGTAACTCTATTGTCGCTGCATGTAGAAAAAAGGGCCTCAATCTCTTTCACGTTTCCATCTCTATCTTGCCAGGCCCAATGCCATAACTACTCAAATGGTATGCAAAAAACAATAGGCTCCGAAAACGTCCATTCCACCTCTACAACTTTGCCTTCTCCCGTTCTATACCCTCATCCGAACCCACTCCCAAAAACGTCTTCAACAACAAAACCTCTCTCGGGTCGTCCACCTCATTGACAACCCTATTGATCTTACCATCATCCCAGGCGAACCCAAACCACAACAACACGCCCACATCCCTCACCACCCCCACCGCCTCCCTCACCCCCGGCTCCCTCAACTCCGCGCCGATCCCCCTCTCCACCTCCTCCCAAAACACCCCCCGCAGCTCCCCAGCCTGCGCGTAATACGTCCACGCGAACCCCGTCTCCCCCCTCCCCACGCCACCCCCTTCCGCCTCCGCGCCCCACGCCACGCCGCCGCCAGAATCCCCGATCGCATTCCCTTCCTCTCCCTCCCACTTCTTCTTCTCCCCCGACGAGGTCGCAGAAGAAGAAGAAGAAGAAGAAAAGGGGGAAGAGGACGAGGACGAGCACGAGGAGGAAGCCCCCCCAACGTACCCCAGCAGAAACTCCACCCCGTACAGCCCCAGCCCCCACCGCCCCGCCTCCGCCTCCGCCCAGTCCACCACCCCCGTCAGCGCGCCCGTCGAGGGGTCGATGAGGATGTTGCCGGGCACGAGGTCGCCGTGGTTGAGCGTCAGCGGGACGGGAGGGCGATGATGATGATGATGACGATGTCGATGTCGACGACGATGATCGCCGTCGTCGTCGTCGTCCAGACCGAGCGCCGCGTACTCCTTCCGCACGCCCTCGGCCCGGGCTCTCAGCGCGCTCGTGGGGAGGCGGGCGCTCAGTTGGGCGAGTTTGGCGGGGGTGCGGGCGTGGAGGGGGGGGAGGCCGGTGGTGTGGGCTTTTGTTGTTAGTGTGGAGAGGGAGATTGGCGGGGGAGAGGAGGAGGAGGAGGGGGAGGAGGGAGGATGGGAGGAGGAGGAAGAGGGAGAGGGAGAGGTGGTGGCCGCGACGACGGCACCGCGCCCGCTCCACCCCCTCGCCATGAACCCGGCGAACCCCCGCACCAGCGTCCGCTGCCGGCGCAGCTCTCCGTCCGTCAACGAGCAGGGTTCTCCCGTTCCTTTCCGTTGTCGTCGAGCACGCGGCTGGACGACGGCGTAGGGAAGGCCGGGGAGGAGCGTCGTGGCGGTGACGTCTAATCGATCCGGTTGTCGACCGTCGCCGTCTTCATTACTCTGCCGAGCCTCATCACCAGCAGCAGCAGCAGCAGCAGCAGCAGCAGCAGCAGCAGCAGATGCAGACACACGACGACGACGCCCCACGAACTCCCTCGCCGGCGGCACGGCGCGCGGCCACAGCCGCACCGTCGCCGCGTACACCAGCCGCGGCACGAGGTCGTCGCCGTACACGGCGCGCGCGAGGTCCAGCGCGTCCGGGTCGATGGCGTGGCGGGGCGGGCGGAACTGGATGAGGATGGGTCCTGTGTCTTCCTCCTGCTCCTGCTGCTGCTCCTGCTCCTGCTCCTGCTCCTGCTCCTGCTCCTGCTCCTTTGCAGGCTGCTTGTACCGTCGTTGCTGCTCTCGGATCGAGGAGGAGGAGGAGGAGGAGGAGGAGGAGGAGGAGGAGGAGGAGGAGGAGGAGGATGATGATGATGAGGAGACGGTAGATGGACGGATCCGCGTCAACAGCACCGAATAACTGCACCACCCCTGCCACGCGTAGTTTCCCCCTCCTCCTCCTCCCTCCTTGATGGCCCGCCCGTAGCCGCGCGCCGCCAGCAGGCTCTGCGCGATGTCGTCGCACATGAGCTTGTCGATTGGGGAGAGCTTGTTGCGGGCGAAGAAGTCGTCGCCGTTGTCGTAGTGGCTCTGAGCTGTTGGGATTTTGGCTGGCATTGAGGAGGAGGAGGAGGAGGAGGAGGAGGGCGACGACGACGGCGATGACGATGACGATGATAATAAGGTTTGTGGATGCTCGAGCACTTTCCGGTCTTCATCTGGTGGTGATAGTGGTTTTCTCTTCTCTTGTGCTGGAGTATCGTCGTTGTCGCTTCTCGTGCTGCTGCGGCATGCTCGACTTGCTGTTGATACCGTCAAGTACTCCGCTCGTCCGGCGGTCGGTGACTGCGAGCTGCAGGATGGCGGCAGCGGTGGTGGTGAAGTGCCCGACATTGTTCTCTCTGCTCCTCCCATGGACCGTGGTCTCTTTCCAGCACTCTTCGAAAATGACTCGAATTAGCAGACGCAATGTTTACTGCATATGAGAATGGTACGAAAAAACCTGCCAGAAGGAGAAGATATAGAAAATTGATAATTTACATTATTTCCTATCGAATATATTTGAAAGTCAAGCCTAACACACCAAAATCATGAGGGAGACGAACAGTTCTGATTTCCTTAAGGAAAACAAGAACAAATTGAAAGGGGAGCGAAGGAGCGACGAGGCAGTCATCTTTATAAAAAGCAGCAGCGCCACAATTCTCTTCCACTGCTAATCACAACCGCTGCCCCATGCACATGGTGCGGGCAAAATGACGCATTCGCATACTACTCATTACGATTGGTGGTTTGCGGGGTTGAAGAAACGGGGTGTGACCGTGGCTTGCATGAGGGAATGCCACGTCCAACAGGGGCCTGATGGTGGGTGGGGAACACATGCCCATAATCGATGCCCATTGGAAAGTCCCGAGTGAAGCGACCTGCGGAAGAAATCGGTAGACGGGTGTTGCACAGAGTGGACTTTACCCAGAGCATGGCATTTGCAGGGCAGGACAACGATATTGTTCGACAAAAAATTGATTTCTAAACTACGCCGTAACTAGCGTTTCCAGTTGTGTATCCCATTCCGTTACCACCGTATCCCAAGTTAGAGATATCTACATGCATTTCACACATCCTGGATTCCAAATCCTAATCGTCACAATTTGAGCGAGACAATTCTCTTACCCAATACATATGGATAGCAAGACCTTAGTTCTCGATCCACTCACCGCCGAGCCAGCGGTTGAGCATGTCCAAGCTGGCCTCAGGCTGGTCGTAGGGGACCATGTGGCCGCCGGCGTGCAGGCGCATGAAGGTGAAGTTGCCGGAGCTCTTGATCTCACCAATCTTCTTGCCGTCACCGCCGAGCTTCAGGTCCTCGAGAGGAAGAGGAGCGAAGTCCTTCTTGCCAGGCCACTCAAGAGCCTCAGACCAGGCCTTGTTGCCGAGCCAGTTGCAGATGAAGTCGGCATCACCGGCGTAGATGAGGATGGGGATCTGCTCGAGAATGCCGGGAACAAGACGGTGGAAGGGCTGCATCCAGTCACCCTGGAACAGGAAGTTGCGGTTGATGTCGAAGTTGCAGCTGTCGTAGCTGGACACCTCAACACCAAGAGCCTTCTTGACGCTGTCCTCGTTGAGGTACTTGGAGATCCAGCCGAGCTCGCTGTAGCAGAGGTTGCTGCTGTCCTCGCACTTGCCGCGAACGTCGTAAACGTTCTGGCCCGTGCGCTGGTAAGGGCCGAGCATGGCGTTGTTGCAGTAGATGGAGGCAGGGACGCAGGACCAGACACTCTCAGAGTTGTAGCAGCTCTCGATCAAGCTAGCGCAGCGAGGGTAGGCGTTCTCCATAGCCTGGCACTCGCTCTCGCCAAGAACGGCGGGCCAACCACCGTCACCACAGGCCATGGGCTTGTAGTACTCGTACTGAGTCAGGCCATCGGTAAGACCGTTGCCAATGAGCACAGACTTGAGGTTGATGTTGCGCTTCTTGTGGGAAAGAATCTCCGAAGCAAAGACGGGAATGTAGTGGCCAGCGTAGGATTCACCGGCAATGTGGAAGTCCTGAGTAGCATACTCGGGGAACTGCTTGAAGAAGAGGGTGAGCAGGGCGTAGACGTCCTTGCCGGCGGCGATGGTGTTGCTGACGGAGCCACCGCTGTACGAGTAGCCAACGTTAACGGGCTGGTCGAGGAAGATGACGGAAGCGTTGGCATTCCACGAGTATGGGTTGTGCTTGATCTTGATGTCCTTGGTGACGGAGGCCGGGCCGAGCTCCATGAAGAGGCCGGTCAGCGACGAACAGCCGGGACCGCCGTTCAACCAAAGGACAATAGGGTCGTTCTTGGGGTCGTTGCGGGACTCAAAGAACCCTGCGACACTTTACGTTAGAGAATGCAACGAGGCGGGAGGCGGGAGGCGGGAGGCGGCATCGCGTGACTTACAGTAGAAGAGATGCTTGTCCTCCTCATCATCGTCAAGGTAGCCGCTGTACTGCTTGACCTTGTCGACGCCGAGGGAGGAGGGATCGACCTTCTTGGTGCGGAGGCTGTACTGCTCGAGCTTGCCCTCGACCTCCCTCTCCTTCTGACCATCGGCGTTGTCGACCCAGACGGACTGGATATCAGCACCCTTCAGGATGTGATCCCACTCGCCGTCATGCTTGCGGGTGTGCGGCTTCGGGGTGGAGAAGAAGTTGGCGTTGTCGAAGGAATCAGGGAACATCATCGCCACCTCGTCCCAGAGCTGCCGGGCCTCGCCGGTTAGCGACTTGAGGGCATCCTCAAGGCTGTGGAGCGGCTTGGACCACGCCTCAGCAGCTTCGTGGAGAGGCCTAGGCATCTGGAATACCTGCTGCTGCTCGGCCAGGGCCGTGGAGGCCGCGCCGAGGAGCAGGGCGGATGTTGCAGCCCTCATGGTGCTTGCTATGACGACACAACAGAAGCTGATAAGAGCTGTTGGAGCTGCAGGCACAGCCTAAGTCTGGCTGGGCTGGGGAGGGTGTGGATGAAAGTGACGATGGGGGGATGGAGATGAGTGGGATGGAAAGGTCCCGGAGAGGTGTTCGGGGGAGGAAGGGAGAGCTGGGGGATGGGAGCTAGATGAGCTGTCGGCGGTGCCTGGCGCGGACTGGCACAAGCGCGGAGGTTGGGGGAGGAGCGGCCGTGCGCTGCCCGCGTGAGTGGAGCCAATGCGCGGCGATAAGGGTTGCGAGCCCTGCCACTTGTCCGCCTTGGGTTTGGCGCACGGCTTAATAATTGACGTCAGAAGCGGCCGTCCGTCTGACTCGATAGGCAACCCGAAAACTTGAGGAAGCTGTCTGCCTTGTCCCGCACTTCCGTAACACCGCACCCCTCTCCACCAGCAAAATGCCTGTTATTCAGACCGTACGTGCTCCGAGACTGTACCCGTCTGTGCGATCCTGCTGACCCGCTCCCAGCCCGTCAACCAGATCAAGCTCACCAACGTCTCGTTGGTGCGCATGAAAAAAGGTATCGACAACCGCCGCTACTGCAATGCGCCCGCCTGAGCTAACCGTCGATCCCAGGCAAGAAGCGTTTCGAGGTAGCATGCTACAAGAACAAGGTTCTGGAATGGCGCAGCGGCGTCGAGCAGGACCTTGACAACGTCCTCCAAATCCCCAACGTCTTCATGAACGTTAGCAAGGGCCAAACCGCAAACTCCCAGGACCTGGCCAAAGCCTTCGGTGCCGACAAGTCCCGCGACGACATCATCCTCGAGATTCTCAAGAAGGGCGAGCTGCAGGTTGGCGAGAAGGAGCGCAACGCCCAGCTGGATCGCGTGCACGCCGAGGTCATCGATATTGTTGCTGGCAAGCTGGTCGACCCCAAGTCCAAGAGAGTCTACACAACCGGTATGATTGAGAAGGCGCTCGACCAGCTGAGCTCGCAAACGGCGCAGACTGCCTCCAACAGCGGCACTTCTACGCCGCAAACTGGCGAAGGAAAGGAGGTTTCGAAGAAGGATCTGCCGAAATGGACTGGAGTCAACTCGAACAAATCGGCAAAGTCCCAAGCACTGGAAGCCATGAAGGCGCTCATCGCATACCAACCGATCCCCGTTGCGCGTGCCCGTATGAGGCTGCGTATCACCTGCCCCACCAACGTCCTCAAGCAGGCTGTCAAGTCTGCACCGAAAGCCGGAGACGATGGCGAGGAGAAGGACAAGGCAACAGGCACTGTCAAGGATCGCATTCTGAGCTACGTCGAGGAAGTTGAAAACCAAGACGTCCTGGGTGACGAGTGGGAATGCACCGGTTTCGTGGAGCCCGGAGCGTTCCGTGCTCTCGGCGAGTTCATCAGTGGACAGACGAAGGGTCGCGCAAGAGCCGAAGTGCTGGACATGGCGGTGATGCACGAAGACTAAGGAGCGTCATTCCATGTTCAATTTCAAAAAGCATCACGGCGTTCTGGGGGCGGGCAGCGGCCACTATCGTTGGCGGGAATTAAAAAGTGAAGATACCATCTTGCGGTTCGTCTACATCAAATGCAGTTTAGAATAAATAAATACCGAAAACCCGAGTTAACGCTCGCATTAAAATATCCAGATTACATTCTCAAGTAACTTGGCTGATACGAAATCAACACCAAGCAGCCGTTACATGAACAAAAGCGTCGACAAGGATATCCGGGAGACGTGCGATATCACGATGCATGTCAGACCGAATGTACCTGAGAGTAACTTTTTCTCCACCGATGGTAAAGGGGGCTTCGAAGTAGAAATGATTCTTGAGTATGAAAACATACAAATGTGGGTTCTTCCAGCGAACTCTTTTCATTTTCATTTCACTCCTCGAGGAACTGATTCCATTTTTTGTCACATAATTACGTTCCACGAGCCCAAAGAATGCTTCGACTCCCATTTAAAAATATTTTATCTCTTTGAGCGTACACATCTCCTACATATATATTTTATGGATTTAAGACTTTCAACCCCAGTCTTCGTCTTTCAGTCCTTCGTATCAAAATCGCGTGGTAAGGAGTGACTAGCCGCCGGGTATAGCAAGAATCTTGTCTTTCACAGCACCCCTCTAATAATACACCAATCCTCCCCAATGCCACCTCCCAACCAAAGCATCCCACCAATCCCAACCGCTCCCTTAACCAAGCAATGCCATCGTCCCAACAACCCCCGCAACCAGCGCTCCCACACCCAACCTCCCCGCCCCCGACGACTCCTCCGTCGCCGCCGCCGCATCCGCCGTCGCCGTCGCCGTCGCACCGCCGCCACTCCCCGACGCCGCCGCGGACCCCGACGCACTCGCCGGCACCGTCGTATTCCCGCCGATCCCGCCCGCCGCATCGTCCCCCTCATACGTCTCGTTCCCCTCGCCCACCGTCGCGTTCCCGGCCAAAAAGTACGTCGCGGCCAGCGGCTTCTTCCCCAGCCCGGCCGCCTCGACGAACCGCGTCGCGTTGAAGTTCGTCCGATTCTCCCCGCCGACGTACCCCTCGAACCCCTCCGGCATGGCGAAGTCGCTCTCGGGCTGCCGCCACAGCGTGACGATGTAGCGGTGCGGGCCCGCGCTGGGCGGGGCGGGCCCGGTGTAGGGCACGAGGGGCGCCGTGTCGGTGTCGCGCTCCGACAGCAGCGTGAGGGGCCCGCCGTCGGCGCCCGTCGTCGGCTCGACGGAGCGCGAGAGCCGCACGCCGGCTTGCAGCCAGTGCAGGATCTGGGCGCGCGACGTGTCCTGCGGCGAGGGCGCGTCCGGGTCGAACATCAGGATGACGAAGGTGGCCGGGTTGGCGGTCGAGTTGGTCGTCGCGAAGGTGCTGTTGGAGGGGAGGTAGAGCTGCGGGGCGGATTGGGTTGCTGGGTGGGTTTTTTTTGGCGGTTAGTTGGTGGGGGTCGTTCTTTTCGCCTTTTTTTTCGGTGGCTTCGAGGAGGGGGGGGAAGGGGGATGTGACGGCGGAGTTGGCGGTTTGGGGGCGTGTGGTGTCTGTTTGGCTTACCGTTGATGGAGAAGACGCCGCCGACTACGAAGAAATCGGGACTGGTGCTGTTGACGTCGAAGGTCGCGGGGAGATTGACGTCGGTGCTGGGAGTAAAGTATGGCGGCGTTTGCGCGAGAGTGATGCCTGCTACGGCTAGTAGGCCGAGAGAGAGGAATTTGGGTTGCATTGTCGCGTTCAGGTGATGTGATTTTAGGGATGAATTGGCGTTGAAGGTATACGAGCAAAGCGGGAGAGAGAGAAACAAGAGGTCAATTGGAGCTCTCAGGAGCCGGACAGGAAGAGCTACAAGCTATATGCAAAAAGAGGAAGCTGGAAACTAGCAGTCTAGTGGGACAACAATGATGCAAAAGTAGCTTGCGGAGGGGAAAGAGGTTGAAGATCGAGACGCGTCGCCCAGGCGGCAGCAGGAGCGACTTTATTGGCGGTCGGCAGGCAATTGCTGGTTGTCAATAGTCCAAAAATCAGGCCAGAACGGCACATGCAGGTTTGCCCCGATTTATCCTTCCTCAAGGGTCGTAAGAGATCCCGCTGGTCTGGATTGTCGCCGCATGGCTTGGCTGAAGAGGGTTAAGGCGGTAGCGATCCCCGCGCGGCATGTTGCGTGCCTTGGCTGCTCTGGCTGCATGCGCCTTCTCGGCTTGCCGTGGGAATTCTATGTTTCTCTTTCTTCGTTGCTCTTCACTGACCACAAGAAGACGTGTGCATATGCCGTTTCGCCTGGAGTGATGAATAAGTAACGAAGTGGTCGGCGGCAATTGAGCGAAATAAGGCGTTACAACAGCTGTTCGGGGGAGCCAATAAAAGTGGATTGAACCATGACGTCGCCAAGCCGGGGCATGCGACCCAACTGCTCCCGAGGCTGTCTGCGGGGAGAGCTTGCTGCTCGGCCAGTGATGACGGCACCACTCCAGCGAGCCGAGGGCTGGGCAACGTGGGGGATGTTGAGGCGGGTTGGGAATGGGAGCCATAGCCCGCGCTGTTGTGGTTGCTGCGGCGATGGTGTACGAAGGAACGGGGCCGCCGTTGCGATCGCTGAGGTGACCCGCACTTGTCCCGCAGGCTTGTGTGGGGGACGGCGCCAACTCGGGAACGCCAACGCTCTCTCCTCCGCACCCGCAACAAGCTTACACTTCATCAGGCTCCGGAATATCCATCTACTTCGCTGTCAACGTCAGCCGTGTGACGTTCGTCCGAAGCAACTCGCCAACTCCGAAGTCATCTTGACAACGTCGCAACTTTCTCTCCAACTCTTACCGCACACGAACTTGCAACGCCACGTGTAACAGAAGTGCACTCTATGTTCCCCAGAGCGCTGTTCGAACCGACTTCTCGCGTCTTGCTCCGAATGAAGCTCGGCCGTGCCGTGCAACCAATACTCTCGGACGTACCGTGTCGCTTAATTTAACCGGGTCGTCAGTGTGCCGTGCGTACTGCAGCCGCCATGGCTCAGTGAAACCGAAGTGAGGGAGTGGAAAGCGTGTCTCTCGTTCTCCCGCGGGGGGATTGACGTCTCAGCCGTGTTGGAGATTGCTCTGGTGTACTTTAGACATAACATATCCTTTTCCCGACGCGGGGAAATGTGGGGGATCCACCGCGAAATTCCGCCAATTGCCGGTCAACATGAAACCCAATTTTCCTATTGGTGTTTGTCGCATTTTTTCACGTCAGATTTTGACATGCTGACCTGAGCGTTAGTCTTGTGATCTGAGGTTGGACACATGGCGAGGCTGTCCGCAAGAGTTGGGCAGCAGCAGGGGTTGTGCAGACTGAGTCAAGGTAGTGAAAATTTGCGAAGCTAAGGAGAGCGCAAAGCATTGAGAGAGGAGCTTACGAAAGGCAGATGCGAGGCGAGGAGAAATGATAGAGTGAGAAGACAAAAACAGTAAGCGGGTCTCCAGACATAGCTGAACTTGCGCGAGAAGGGAAGGTGTCTGGTACACTCAATATGTTCGTGGATACATGCACAGCTTTGATTGTCGAACGGACGATCAATCCGATGGTCCTCCGTTCTGTTCGTCGGGCCTCTCTTTGGGAAGTGGACATTGACTACCCTAAAGAAACGGTGAAAACTTGCCAACTCTAGCCCTTAGACTCCGTGCATAGGAAATGATCAGTGCTTTCCAATATATACTAAGCCTCACGCTAATGCTCCGCTTCACGGCCATCACAATAGAAGGGCAGAGCTCCTTCAGCTCGATGTCCCGGATGGTTGTTGTGCCCAGATCTACTGTGTTTTGCATAGTGAATATCGGCAGCTCCAGAATAAAAGAGCGCTAGATGAATGGGATTTTGTCCAATTGGCAGGCAATAATGTCGAGGCCGACACCGGCGAGTTTAGCACAAAGTGAGGCTCTAAGCTGCTCTAGACGTGTGTGGTTCGGTCAGAGGGAGGTCTATTCCAATCTTAGTGTTAGAGGAAGGGCGAAAGATCGTTCGATCGGGCTCTACTCGGGGGTTAGCCACACCACTACTCACCCCGACTAGACTTTCCTGTGAGATCAACGCCTGTAGTGTATAGGGAGATCCCTTTGTCGCATCCTGACTCCACATTTTCTGCCAAACTGTGACTTCGGTTGAGGGCCGTTTCGCCAACAGCCGATAGCCGCATCGGCTCCACATGCTTCTCGGGACGGGCGATCACAGCAATGAAACAAACATGGCATCCTCATCAATGCATGAGAGGTTGGGTTGTCGCATCACGCTCGATTCTCACGGATGTTCCCTCCGTGTCGGTTCTGTTCCCCAATACAGACCACAGTCCCTCCTGGCCCAGATCTTGTCCAGGGAGATGCTTGCCGGTTCGACCAACACAGACGCCCGGACGAGAAGGAGGCGAATGGTCAGACGGACGGGATCAGGGGGCCTTTGCGCCACCAGTGGCTCAGGAGATCACCAAGTGTCCCGCAAGAGGTGAACGGGGCAGCCCTAGGCTTTGCTACTTCACGCCAGCGGAAGCGGGAAAGAGTGACCTTCTGGGCCCTAATTGGGCCAGACGACTCCACCGCTCAGCTGTTAGAGGTCGGATGCTTCCCAATGCAACTTCGGAGCTCGGTGATATCCCTTCAAGATGTCTCAGTCCTCCTCCGATAAGTGGCTCTTGGCATCAATGGCATTGCGGAGATGGAGACGAAGAGGGGCAGAAGACGTTCTAGAAGATAGCTGTGCCGCAGAACTCGCCCGTTGCCGGCGATAGCTTGGCTCCTTCTTGCAAGGAGGGACGCGTTTCGATGGCGTGGCCCTGGGGTACTCCGCCAAACCACAGGTAGGGCCGCAAAGTTTCAGCCTTACATTTCCGGCCGGCAGCAACGGCGCGAGGGGACGAACGGCACTGTCGCGCGCCAAGGTAGATAGCGGGCGCCTGCCAAAGCTCCAGCCGGCGATCAAGAGTGGGGATGAAAATTGTGTCTGTTGAGGCGATCGAGACTGGAGGGTATGGGGCTTCTCGAGGACTGGCTGGCGTCGGTCAGACCTCCCTCTAAGCTTCGGCCGGTCGAGCGTCCCTTCCACAGACCAAGCAAGGCGGGCGACCTACCCGCAATAGAGCGTAGTCCGCGGCCTGATCCCTAGTGTTGGGTGCGCTCATCAATTTGGATGTTCCGATCCAACCCTGGGAAAGTCAAGGCAGGGCTGGGGCGAGCGAGGAAGTAGTGAGCGGGCAATTGGGCGGCCTCATGGAAAGACTTCCGTCTCTGTCAAAAATCCAATGTGCGGCTGTGCTGCGGTTCGCTGGAAATAGCACGTTCGACAGGGGGTGCTAAGGCCGCGTATGCTTTTCTCGATGGCGCAGTTGCGTTTCCAACGAGAGGGGCGGCGCGAACAACAACATGCGGGCGCACGCAAAGGCGGTCAGGTAGGCCGGTAGGTTTATTGATTCAATAGCAACAAAGCGGTCTTTGCTGTGAGATTGTTTTGCGGTGGTTCGTTATCGAGCGTTGCCGCATTGCCGGCTTATTGCCAGTTCGGCCGGGGTCTGTTACACCCTGTCGGAAGTCAGTGATTGCTGAGCACGAGCGGGCATTTACAATTTGGACTACCACGGCAGTAGTTGCTTTGCGGAGGAGCTACTTCAACCTTGCAGAGAGGCCCATGTGCGGGCTAAGCCGGAAAGACGCAAGCACGCGAGACACGCGTCACATTGCTGTGGCTGAAGCTTTGCACAGAGGGCCTGGTGCATGAGTAGCTCCTCGTCTCTCCGTGACAGGTCCCAGTGATGCAGAGTCAGAAAAATTTATTTGTGTTTTGCTCCGGCAAGGCCTCGGGCGACAGGCCGTCTTCATCGGCCGTAGCTGACGAGCAGGTGTGTAGGCAAGTCATGTAATACGGAAGCGCTACGGGCAATCGGACCTGCACCTGTATAATGCTATAACAATGTTATCTCCGGGCATCAAAGGCCCGACCGCCGAGCGGGACGCAGGTGAAGGCGAAGGAAGAGCCGCCGAAACCCTCCTGAATCACAGAGCCGTTTCGATTCGGGCGGTCACCAAGCCTCGGGCCGTGACGGCGATTCGCGCCTAGAGCCACCAGGCCCGAGGCTCACGGCCTGTGGAATTTTAGACGGGCAGGGGTGCGGAATGTGGCTCGCTGCGTGATAGGCCAGGGCGCGATTTTCTGCTGCGGCGGCGCCATGAGAGGCGACGGCGGCGCGCAGCGCTGATCCGGAGCGCCTGGCTCTTGACACTCGAGCTGCCGCCCGGTGATGCCGTGACGGCGACCTGTCAGACCCATCGCCTGGCCGTCAAGCGCGGCGGGGCGGTCGGAGTGATCGACAGAGCGACAGGCTGGGAAGGGCGGTGGTGAGAGGTGAGGAGCCCGGCACGCGTACTCGTACTGCTCGCTGGAGTGTGGCAGTGGTCGTCCTCGCAAGCTTCGGATCTCGGCGCGTGTGCTTGCTGGCCACTCACAGCCTCCTGCGTAGCCGTCGACGCCCTGCAGCTCCCCAGCTGTCACCACCACTCCACGCGTCGCCCGCCCGCCGGCCTCTGGAGCGCGCTAGACGGCGACTGAGTTCGAGCAGAAACAGGCCGGCACCGTCTGCGCTGGCGGCGCAAGGACGGCAGTTGCGAGCTCCGAGACCGACGAAGAGCCGCGGCGACGATGATGCTGATGTGCGACGGCTGCGCGGGTCGGGGCCGGTGCCAGTGCTCCAAGACTGCTCGGCGCTGACGGCGGGCGGGCAAGACAGAGCGTTGGCCCCTCCCCGGCTCAAGTGCGGCAAATTATGCCCTGCTCCGCGCGCAAGCGTCCGAGACGGAAATTGCCTGCGCATCGGGGCGCAGTCGCGGTTGCCCAGCTGAAACGGCCACTCCCTATCGCACGCAAAACCAGCCCGTCGCCCGCCTCGCTCTTCCCAACCCACTTCTCTACCTCTCCACGCGAGACTACCATACAACAAGAACCGCAACTGCCACGACCCGACCGATTCTCTCGTTACGCATTACAGTACGCTCCCGCCCGCCGCCGCCTGCCCAGCCCTCTCCCGTACTCCGCCTCCGGTGCAGCCTTGGCCATAGCCTAAAATAGAAAGCTTACGACGCCTGCTAGCGCCTAGCCTCAGCATCAGCGACCCGCACCCGCACCACCTCAAGACCCATCGACATCACCACTCCGGGAAAACCGCTCCAAATCTCTCGCCGCCCACCGAGGCACCCTTTCGAACTCCACCACTCTTCCTGCTCACATCTGCCCGCAATGTCGACAGTCGCAGCGCAGCGCATGGGCTACGCGCCCTTCCCGAACCAGTGTTTTGATCCCGACATGGACTCGCTGGTCGATTTCAACGCCATTCCTTCTCCTGGTCCCGCCAGCTCTTCTTCGTCGCAAATGCCGCCCTCGAGCGTCGCATCCACCATGGCGAGCCCCGCGACCACCATCATGCCGTTGGACCAGGAGTCGGAGCACCAGACCCCGGCTAAGCCGAGCCACGAGTACGACCTCTTCAAGCAGCAGACCGGTCTGCCCTCGGGCTCCGTCCCCGGCATCAGCATGTCGCAGTCCGCCGGCAGCAATTACAGCCAGCCATTCAGCAACTCCGGCATTGGCTTCGACGACGGCTGGGGCTCTGGCCTTGGCGACATGGACATGGACATGGGCAACAACGTGCCCGCGTTCTTCTTCCCTCAGGGCGAGAACAGCCAGAACGACGACTTTGTCGATCCCAGTGCTATCCAAGAGCAGCCCCAGCAGGTGCGCTTCTTCCCTGGTATGCACCAGCAGCAAGCCGCTATGGCCAAGGCGCAGGCGCAGGCCCAGCAGCAGAGGCAGCAGCAGGTGCTCCAGCAGCAACAGCAGCAGCAGCAGCAGCAGCAGAGGGAACAGCAGAACCGGGCTCAGCACGCCCAGAGGAAGTCTGCCCAGTTCACCGACGCCCGCACCGAGGAGACCATTGCTCGCGTTGTCAACCAGATTCGCCACAACAGCACCTTGAGCTCCAATGGCTCGGACTGCGGCTCCAACACTCTTCCTCACATCATCAAGATGAAGAAGGACGAGGAGGATATGGACGAGGACGAGAGGCTCCTTGCCAGCGAGGAGGGCAAGAAGCTCAGCAGCAAGGAGCGCCGCCAGCTGAGGAACAAGGTTTCCGCTCGCGCTTTCCGTTCCCGTAGAAAGGGTATGCATGATCCATTTTCAGCCTCAAACCGCGTTTGCTAACGATTTCTTGCAGAATACATTGGCCAGCTTGAGGGCGAGGTCGCCAGCAAGAGCAACGAGAACACCGAACTTCGCCTGCAGAACCATGCCCTCATGGAGGAGAACGCTCGTTCGCGTGCCTTCATTGAGCGCCTGCTCCGCCACCAGGCTTTTGGCCCCTTCCTGGATGAGCTCAGCCGTGACCCAGCTCTGATGGAGCCGGCCAAGCCTGCTTCGGCTCCCCAGCAGCCCGCTCCCCAGATGATTAAGCAGAGCTCGCAGAACAACTCTCAGATGGGCATGTCCATGATCCCCGAGCAGCCGAACAACATGGCGTTCGACAACATGAACTACTCGTTCAACGCCGGCTTCAACTTCGGCCAGCCCCAGGTCTTCGCCGTCCTCGAGGTTCCCGAGGGCCCCGCCAACCCCTTCGACACAGAGATTCTCTCCGGCAAGGGCAGCTCCACCTTCTCTCCCGTTGAGGAGATCAAGGAGATCAAGCCTGACTACCCCGTCATCGAGCGCCCCCAGATCGAGGGCGAGAAGCCCACTGAGGCTGTCGCCGAGGCTGAGGAGGTCGATGATGGCAACCCTGACTTCGCTCTGTACTACAACTCGCCCGCTCCCTCGACCGCCGCTCCTTCCGAGTCCATCTTCGGCAACATCGCCCCCGAGAAGGCCTTCGCTCGCATCGAGGTTGTGGTTGGTCAGGAGACTTCGGAGCAGCTGCAGCAGCGCCTCGAGCGTACGGTGGCCAAGTTCGATGCGGTGTACGAGAGGATGCAGAGCATGATGCTGTAGAGCGAGTCGTGAGCGAAGTACGAGGTGTTCATGGAGAAAGTGGCGTCTGGGTGGATCATTGTCTTTCTTTCTACTTGACTCTGTGAATATTTGGAAGCGAAGACTTTGGGTTTTGTTACGACTCTCTTTTTGACACAGGAAGCGACACTTGGTAACTGGGGATTGAATCTGATTCGGCCTGCCTTAGCGCAGGGTGGACACAGGCGCCGAAAAAGGAGCGCTTACACAAGCACATTTTTTCTTTTGTTTTGACTGAGACCCGAGTGGACTCCGCGAATAGCGTTGATTGTATAGCCGTGTCTACTGCACTTGATCTAGAGTAAATTTTATGCATAGTCTGAACACCTTGGGCCTTTTGTGCAGATTTGCAGAGAGCTCGATTCGAGTGGCACTGAGTGATACGTGGTTGCGCTGCTGGGGTAGGTGCTTCGCTGACGTAACGGAGATTGGCGCGTCGCCGCTCTGCAGCTCGCCCAAATTTTTGAGAGCTCCATTGAATTGCCATGTAGCGCCCGCTCTCTTTCGCTTCCACGCCCGTATAAACCGCTCCCCACCACGGTTCCTCCAGTGTCCGCCGTGGCTTCCATTCTTGCAGCCGCGAGGTGCCTGGAAACGGCGCAGAACCCTCTGTTGCGCACGCGCTGCTTGCGAATTTCCCGTCCTGTGGTTTCCGTTCCTTCGTCCTTTTGCCGCCTGAACTCGACCAGCCACGACGACGACGATTCTCCCGTCTTTGACGCAGTCCGCAAAACACTGGGCAGCATAAAACGGAAGCGAAGGGAAATCGCAAAAGCGCAAAGGGCGATCGTAAGGGCGCAAAGCGCGTCTCCCACCCATCAGAGATTGCGAGTTGCCCGCCCTGCGGCTTCCCTTCCTGCAACTTCCGTCCCTGCGGCTTCCGTCACTGCGGCTTCCGTCCCTGCGGCTTCCGTCCCTTCTCACGAAAACTTGGCCGACCAAAACTCAGCCAGCCAAAATTCAACCAGCCAAAACTGGACCAGCCGGAAATCGACCAGCCGGAAATCGACCAGCCACGACGATTCTCCGGTCATTGATGCACTCCGCAAAACACTAGACGAGATAAAGCAGCGGCGAGCCTTCATAAAGGAAAAGTATAAGGCAAAGAAATTAAAGATATCTCTGAGCCCATTTATAGAGTTCGACAAACCGTCGCCCTCTCACCCAGATCTTGGGATTGACGCAGTCTACAAGTCTCCAATACTCTACCCAGCCCCATCCCGACACCCCGATATTATCTATTCGAGCGAGCCATGCTATAGTCGTCCGCTTACGTCCGATCAAGTCTTTGTTCCATACGGCCCCGCCAACGAAAACAACGCTTCCCAATACCTCGATAAGAAATACTTCGCCCCAAGCATGAGGGCCTTCATCCAGGTCCTCACCACGCCGACGGCGGACACGCCTGGCACCACCCTCCTGCTCCACTTCGATGACAAGCGCTACCTATTCGGCAGCTTGGGTGAGGGCACACAGCGGGCGATGAACCAGTTGGGCACACGCATGCTCAAGACACAGGAGATATTCATCACCGGCCGCAGCGAGTGGCGCAACACCGGCGGCCTGGTAGGCATGATGCTGACCTTGTCTGATGTGATGGCGGCGTCCAATGTGGACAAGAAGGAGAGGGGTCTCGACGCAACTCCGAAGATACTATCGATGTTCGGTCCGCCAAACCTGAACCACACCATTGCCGCTTGCCGAAGGTTCGTCTTCAGGAAGGGCATGCCCATTAATGCGGTCGATATCAAGGACGAGGAGGTCAAGAAGGATGAGGACGGCACCCCGGTCCCGCTGTTTGTTGATGCCAACACCACTGTCTGGGCCATGTCGATCACCCCTACCGACGCTGAGCGCCCGGTACGGCCCTCGGCGACGTCCAAGTCGAGGAAGCGAAGTTACGACGAAGTCAACGGACCCGAGCCGGCAGTGAAGGCGCCCGAGGAGACCTCGGAGGAGACCGCTGCGAGGCACGAGCAACTCACTCGTTCGGTCGTCAACGACATGTTCAACTCGAGTTGGCGCTTGGATGCTCTCACCGAGAAGCCCTTGTCCGAAGTGCAGCTTCCGGCGACCATCTTCCGCAGGAACAAGTCCACCAAGGCGATCGAAAGGTATACGGGCCCCGTCCCTAACACTGAGGCTCCAGATATGCGGGTGCTTGTCAGAGAGCCATGGCCCGCGGTGAAGATTGCGGCTCTCCCGCCTACCAAGCCTGCGCCTCAGGCCATCTCGTACATCATCCGCAACCAACCTCAGCGGGGCAAGTTCGTCGTCCAGAAGGCGATGGAGCTTGGTGTCCCCAAGGGTAGGTTATGGGCCCAGCTCCAGGCTGGGGAGTCTGTTCAGAATGAACGAGGCGAGACTATTACCTCCGACATGGTCCTCGAACCTCCGCGAAGAGGCCGAGGAGTTGCCATCGTGGACCTTCCCACGCCATTGTACGTGGAGCCTTTGATCCAACGGGAAGAATGGGCCTGCGAAGAAATCATGAATGGCGTCGAAGCATTCGTGTGGATTCTTGGCCCCGGCGTGGCTGCCAATCCCGCGCTGAAGAAGTTCATGGCGGATAGAGCACATCTGAAGCACATCGTCTCTTCCGTCGATGTATTGCCCAACCGGATTAGCTTCGATAGCGTCAGTGCAGCTACCCTGCGTCTTGGGAGAATGGACGAGAAGAGATACGGCACGCCTCACTATGACGATAATGTGTTGCCTCAAGAGAGGTTTGTCCCGTACAATTCTCAAAAGGAGGAACTGCCTGAATTCGCCATGCCGGCAGAACGAGGCCTCACACTGCAGCTGGAGCCCAAGTTCGAGGTGCAGGACAAGCAGATTGTTCCGCGTTTCGACCCGCAGGCATGTCTCGATGAGGTCCCGGAGGAGGTCCTGGCCATCGCCAAAACCGTCAAGGAGAGCGTCGAGAACTCATCGGATCAGTTCGATAAGTGGCGCCGCAAGATCCCACTGCCTGAAGCTGAGATCATCGCTCTGGGTACCGGGTCAGCGTTGCCTTCCAAGCACCGCAACGTATCCGCCACTTTGATCCGCGTCCCAGGCTACGGCTCGTATCTGCTCGACGCTGGTGAGAACACTATAGGCCAGCTCCAGCGTGTGTTCAAGCCCGCCGAACTCGCCAAAGTTCTCAAGGAACTCCGAGTGATCTGGATGAGCCACATGCACGCGGACCACATCCTGGGCATCGTAGGCGTGATCAAAGCATGGTACGAGGCTGTCCACGGCTGCCAGCCGGCGAGTGCGACAGCCCTCGAGGCCATGGCCGCGATCAAAGAGAACCCCAACCTGGCGTCGGAGGGAAAACGGCTGGCCGTGATATCGGATATCAACATGGTCAACTGGCTGGCCGAGTACGCAGCAGTGGAGGACTTTGGCTACAGCCGCCTTTGGCCGCTGGCCATTACAGCCAACAAACAGGAGTCCAACGAGGAAGCCACACTCCGGCTGCAGGTGCCACCATCCTTCACCACGACGGAATTCGTCCGAACGATCGGGGTCCCGCGCGAGCTGTACCCACGGCTCTTCGGTCTGCAGGACGTGCAAGCCGTCTACGTCTACCATTGCCACGGCGCACGCGCGGTGTCGCTCACCTGGCCGGACGAGACGCGGCTGGATCGCGAAAACCCGGACAGCAAGCCGTTCAAGGTCAGCTACAGCGGCGACTGCCGCCCCAGCGCGGCCTTCGCGCGCATCGGCCGCCACTCGACCGTCCTGATCCACGAGGCCACCTTCGAAGACGGCCTCGAGGGCAACGCCGTCGCAAAGAAGCACAGCACCACGTCCGAGGCGCTGGCCATCGGGGCGCGGATGCGCGCGAAGATGACCCTGCTCACGCATTTCAGCCAGCGCTACCAGAAGCTCCCCGTCATCGAGCGCGAGGAAGCGGCCTACGAAGAAGACGCCGACAAAATGGACATCGACGACGACGACTCCGTCGACGCGGACGCCATGAGGGACGAAGACGAAGCCACCGCCGCGGCCGAGGGCGAAGAGGAAGACGTGCCGCAAGACGAGAACGAGCCGTTGGAGAACCCGGACGGCCCGCCCAAACCGATCGCGCCGGAGCTGCTCCGGACGGAGGACGGCGGCGGCGACGACCCGCTGGCGACCCGGATCAAGGCCAGGAGCGACATGCGCGTCGGCGTGGCGTCGGACTACCTGCGTGTCAAGGTGGGCGAGTTCGCGGAGCTGGAGAAGTACGTCCCCGCGCTGCAGGCGCTGTTGGCGGCGGAGGCGAAGTTGGAGGAAGAGGCGGCGGCGGAGGCCGAGGCACAGCGGGGGGAGGGTGGCGGGAAGAAGGCGAAGGAGGGGAAGAAACAGAAGGGCGAGAAGGGCGGGAATGGCGAGAAGGGCGATGGTCAGCAGGGTGAGAGGAAGCGGAAATCGAGGCGG
The DNA here is from genome assembly GCA_022560015.1 of Diplodia mutila. Lineage (NCBI taxonomy): Eukaryota > Fungi > Ascomycota > Dothideomycetes > Botryosphaeriales > Botryosphaeriaceae > Diplodia > Diplodia mutila. The sequence goes on along the minus strand of JAFISB010000113.1, from coordinate 72,607 downwards.
GAGAAGCGGAAGGGGATTGAGGAGGGGAAGCAGAAAGAAGAACAGCAACAACAGGAGCAGCAGCAGCAGCAGGAGGAGGAGAATGCGGAGTAAAAAAAAGATGCTGGGTTGGGTCGGGATCATTGCGGAGTGTTTATACCATAGGGGGACGATGGAACTGAGGCGTGGGGAGCAGTTCCCTATTTTTCCCCTCACAGAGATAGTTGTAGAAGGTTTACAGGAAGTAGCCTCACGGCTAGACGGTAAAATAACCCATTCTTCTCTCTTTGTTTTTTTTTTTTTAACTTAGGAAGGTGTGGCATCTGTCGGCTTTACGGCCGTTGCAAGGTGCGAGGTAGGTGAGAGTGAGTGTTGTGAAGTCTTAGTGCTTCCCTCTCCTTGTCGATTTGGATTATGGTGAGTCTCTCAGAAAGAGTAGGTCGAGTAATCTGCCGATGCTGACAAAGGCAGATTCTGAGCACTGGTTGGCTGGATCTCACTCTAATAAAGGAAATGACACACAGGCGGCGGGCATCTCGCCGCTGCACACGCATACACCATGATGGATAGCGCTTCGCTGGCAGACCTGGTCCGTTGTCTGATTTCGAAGCTCTTCTTCGCCCGAGACCAAGTCACATAGCAAGAAGCTCGGCGCAGAGTACTGAGGGCATGATTGATCACAGACGAGTTTCAGCGAGCTGCAGCCCGAAGCACCCCACGTAACGATGTGAGACGAAATAGACACTGTGGGGCCAAGTCTTGATGCGGGTTTCCGCTTATAACGACGGATGATTTGAAGTGCACTGAAGGTATATAGTTTTAAGAGAGGTGTTTCCACACAAAGAGGACAGCTGATGCTACCCTGGTTGGAGCTCGTGACCAATAACGACTTATACGAGGCTTGCAGGCGTCGTGTGGGATTTAGCGGCCTTCCAGTAAAGGATTGGAGAAGTGGCAGAGACGGCAACGAGAGCGAGATCGACACCAAGTCGTCATGGCGTGTCTGACATAAGCAAGGCACACTAACTGGACTTGTGCAATTCAGTGTCACAAGACCGGGGGGGAGCTGAGGGCCTTACCCAGATTTTCTCGTTTGCAGATCCGTCGGGTACCTACTTACATCGACCCGAACACCTTTTCGCAGTCACACTCATCACCGTCGCAGTGAGCGGATCGCCTGGACCAGGCACACTGCATACGCACCCGACGACGAGGCGCGACGACTGAGTCGGGGAGCGCAGTTCGACGCCGGTGACCGTGCATCCGTCCCTGGAGATCACCCGCTGCGCCTTGCGGGGTTGCAGGTGGCAGCGCTCAAGGTCGCCTTGTGACCACCCCTTAAGCCGGCAGGTCGCTCAGCCTCCGCCCACTTGGGGCGCGCCAAGCAGCTCGCCCCCGTCTCCGCGACCAGGCGCCTCCCCGACATGACCGCATCACTCGCAGCGCGGGACGTCGCGCCAAGCTCCGCGCCGCAAGGCAGGCGTTGGGGGGAGGGAGAGCGCGGGCCAAGCAGCACCCCAGCCAGGCCAGCCACTGGCGTCTACTCCCTCCCACACCACAACATGTCATAGCGAGTCTCCACCGGCCCTGCTTCAGGCAAGGCACATCAAACACTTTCGCCGCCCCCGCCCAGCCCTTCCCGTGCCCAGCCTACAAAATCCGCCTGTTTTCCTTGTCTGTCTCTCTCTCTCCGAACCAGTGACCGAAAGTCTGACTGACTGTGATCCCACCGGCGCCCCCCATCTGACCAAACACTACGTGCCTGAGATCACACTGCCCACCTGACAGCGTGCCCGCCCCACGGCCCCAATTGCAAAGAAAAAGGTCAAAAAGGAGGCACCATGGCCATCGAGTACGCCCGGGATGCCTTCTGGCAAACGCTGGGCTACATCGCGCAAGAGACGGAAAGCGACCGCGAGCTGCGCCAGGCGGGCGGATTCGCCGACTTCGAAAGGACCATGCCGCACATGCCGCTCGGCGGGCGGCTCCGCGACGTCTCGATCGTCGACAACGTGTCGTCGTACCTGGGGCGGCGCAACCCGCTCGCGCGCCCCGTCGACCCGGCGAGGCACGTCGTCTGGCTGCAGGACAACACGGCCTACCGGCCCAAGGGGGGCGAAGCCGACGTCTGGGAGGCCGAGTTCGTGTGCGCCTACTTCGTCAGGAACAGCGGCCGCGACTGGGGCCGCGTGGTGGCCGACATCGCAGAGAAGGCCGGGCTGGGCCAGGGCCACCGCGACGCCGAGCGGACCATCGCGAGGCGCCTGGAGCCGTGGATGGACGCCATCCTGCCCGCGCACACGGTCAAGATCCGCATCGGCGACGACGACGACGACGGGCAGACCGCGACCCTCGGCCCCAGCGACCGCAGCGGCACCAGCAAAACCCTCATCCGCACCGCGGGCCGCCACGCCGACGGCGACACCCTCACGTCCCGCTCCGCCGACCGCATCGCGACGCGCCACATGACCACCACCTTCGCCGAGCCCACCGGCTGGGCCGTCATCTCCGACATCGACGACACCATCAAGATCACCCAGACGCCCTCGCCCGCGGGCATCCTCCGCAGCACCTTCGTCGACGAGCCGCGGCCCGTCGCCGGCATGCCGGCCCTCTACGCGCACATGCGCGCGGCCCTCGCCAACCCGCCCTTCTGGTACCTCAGCGCGTCGCCGTACAACCTGTACCCCTTCCTGCGCGACTTCCGCGCCGCCGCCGGCTACCCGGACGGCCCGCTGCTGCTGCGCAACGCGTCGTGGATGGACCTGGCGGGGTTTTTGATCGCGTTGACGGCCGGCACGCGCGCGTACAAGACGGAGCGCATGCGCGACGTGCGCCGCATGTTCCCCGGGAGGAGGTTTGTGTTGATCGGGGACAGCACGCAGAGCGATCCAGAGGCGTATGGGGACATGGCGAGGGCGTTCCCGGGGTGGGTCGGGAAGGTGTTTATCAGGCGGGTGACGGGCGTCGCGCAGATTGACCAGACGAGCAAGAATACGCCGGAAAGGTTTGAGAAGGCGTTCGAGGGCGTGGAGAGGGGCGTGTGGATGGTGTTTGATGATCCGGAGGAGGTGTATCGGGAGGTGGACCGGTTGGTGGGGAGGTGATGGCGTGAGAGGTGAGGATGGTGGTGGAGTGTTCCTTCTTTTCTTTTCTTTTCTCGGGGGTTATTTGCTTTCTTTTCTCGGGGATTACTGTTCCTTTCTTTCTTTTGTGTTTCACTCGGCGTTGCTGCTCTTGGCGATGCTGAGTGATGCTTTTCCTTTTGCTGTCTCTCTTCTCTGTTTGAGAATTCCTTGTTCTTTCCTTTTTGTTCTCATCTCGCTTCTTCGGGGAGCACTGGATACCACGACAGTACACTTGCAGAAGAAGGACGAAGAGGCTCTGCAGAGCGGTGATCTTGAGTCAGCTATGCGGGTCATTGTTTGAGAGAACGATCCTGAAGAAGACTGGTTTTTTTAGTCATGATGATATGTCTTGAGTTAGCGGATTGACAACGTGCATTGTGCTTTTTTTTTTTTTCATGCCTTCCGTGTTATTTCTCCATAGATAGGTGATAACTTGCCTACTCACATACCATTCATATACCCAATGACTTAGCTTTCTCCAATGACGATGATGATTGTTCCCAACGAATTGCTGACTGGCCCCCGAATGGTGTTCGCCCCGCACCAAAGCTATTCGCAAGTTTCGAAAGGACAATGACGCCCCTTCACCACGTCTCGCCCCCACTTCACGCGTAGACTTTACCCTCGGGTGCATACCACGCCGCCGTGGCAGTAGGGGCAGTTAGAGGAAGTACGTCGAGCGCTGGGCGCCCCGCGGTTGGGAGACACGGAGGGCTTTTTTTTCTGCTGCTGTTGCTGGATCATCGGGTCTATTCGTGGGCGAAGGCCATGCTGGTGAAGGTGCTGTTGATGACGGAAGAGCGAGAGGAGCGCTTGCGGGAGGATTGGCAAGGAGGCCGATCGAACCAAGGAACCCCCAGGCATCCAAACGCTCCTGTAATATGCGTTGTGAACATCAAATGATCTTCATGCTCTCCAGGAAAAAAGCAGCCAGGGAGTTTCCCCGATCTCCTGTTGATCTAAGGCCTTCGGCGATGTCTCCAAGGCCTTGGACCTCTTGAATCCCCGAGGGGAGAACAAGCGACGTCATTGGAACAGTGGCTGATGCGCGTTCCTGAATCGCTTGCCATCGCATCGACTGGAGGAATTTAGCAACGCGTCAGCATCGAGGCATGAATACAAGTGACGCACCTTGAGTTCGTCGACAAAAGCGCGTACGGCAGTGGCCTCGCCCTCGACGAATACGCTGCCCGGATAGCCGGGTTTTGAGAAGCCACCCAGACCGAGCTCCTTCGAAAGCTGCACGATTGCACGACGCTTACTGGTAGCCAGCAGATGATGCATCCATAGAACCACGCGCAGAGCCTGGGGTTGTGAGGCGTTGGCGCTCGAGTGCTGCTCGGCGCGCTGCACGTCTTGATCGCGGGCGGAGGCGTTGAAGTCATCCAGAGTCTGGCGAAAGTCGCCAATGATAAGATCGACGCACTCTATGCCGGGCTCCTGCTGGTCTACAATAGCTCGTAAATGGGCGCGCAGTTGTCTCCTGCTGTCGTTCGAAACGTCGGATCCAAATGAGAGAAAAACCTGGGGGCCGGAGGACGCCGGGTACGTTTTGGGCGAGAGAACAAAGGACAGCGAGTGAGCAGGGTCCAGACGGATTTCGAGTTCGAGGTCGTCTTCAAGGCCTTTTGGATGCTTGATGATTTGTAGCTCCTCAGGATACATGCTCTCCAACAGGGCGACTTCGTTTAACTGCCGCTCCCGATTGTCGGCTGCGGTCGCATGATCGATGCTATTACTCCGCTCGTCCATCTTGAAGCAGTCACACAAGATACACGCCTTGTGTTGGCGCTGATGAAAATTGGTGGTGTCGCTTCTACGAGGTGGGTCTTGGAGTGACGCAAGAGGGCGGCGCGAACGAGCCGAGACGCGCCTGCCTTCTCCACGCTGTCGCGTAGCCACCTGACAGCGTCCGTCAACTCAACACCATCGACGCGACAACTTTGTTGCACCAGCAACAATGCTCAACAAACCCTTCAAGCCCCCCGCGTTGATCCGCAATCCCTCGGAGAGCCAGCCAAAACCGCGTCCCCTGGATGATCCACCGTCTGCGCCGCCTTCCAAGAAACGCCGCATCTCCCACGACAATGACGATCCGCCGAAGCCGCCGCCAGCTCCAGTCCCCACGCGCAAACCTCTCGTGCAAGTCGTGAATCCTGCTCGAGTCGACATTACTTCCAAACCACACGAAGGCACTACTTCAACTTACTATACCGTATTGTGGCGCAAGCCTACGGCAAAGAAGCACAAAACATGGGACGGCGACGCCATACTCTGCCTATCCAACGGCTATGCCCAGCTTCACGATACATCCGGCCGCCCCATGGGGAAAACAATGTGGTCAAAGCCATTGGAGCCTGGCTCAGCGCTGTCGGTTGGGGGTAAAGAGTTGGAGATCGACGCTGTCATCTCCAAGCAGGACTTCCTCGCAGGATGGCATACTCCGAGCGCCAAAGATCGTGTCGAGCCTAAGCCTGCAAGGACCCAGTCAGCCAATACCAAGCCCCTGCTTACAGTACAGCCCACGCAAGTCCAGAAGACGGCAGTTAAAAGCTCGGGAAAATCCGACGTCGGACTTTCCGTTCCAGCTTCAACGCAGAGTCGCCCTCTAACCTCCAAATTCAAGAATCCGCTTCTGGCATCTACTGTACTACCCACACAGTCCAACATAACGGTGCCTCAGCCACGTCACGATCCCGATGCACCTGGTGCTCTCGTCATGAAACGTCCAATGCCGATGAACCTTCCCAAGGGCAAGCAAGCAGTTGACGTCGTGGTTGATCCCGTCCTCTCCAAGCACCTCCGCGATCATCAGCGCCAAGGCGTCCGATTTCTTTACGAGTGCGTCATGGGGCTTGGTGCATACGATGGCCGAGGCGCCATCCTGGCAGACGAGATGGGTCTCGGCAAGACGCTGCAGACTATCACTCTGATCTGGACCCTACTCAAGCAGAATTTCGTTTACGAAGACCCGCCTGTAGTGAAGAAAGCCATCATTGTTTGCCCGGCTGGCGTTGTTGGCAATTGGCGCAAAGAGTTCCGCAAATGGCTTGGAATCGAGCGACTTGGTGTCTTCGTTGCCGATGAATCGAGGAAACGGTTGACGGATTTCACTCGGGGCAAATGCTACAACGTCATGGTCATCGGGTATGAGAAGCTGCTCAAGTCCCACGAAGACATCAAGAAGCAATGCAACGTCGACTTGATTGTCTTGGACGAAGGCCACAAGCTCAAGGGGGCTAAAGGAAAGACGGCGCAGGCAATCCGTAACCTCGGCACCGATCGCATCGTCTTGCTGTCGGGCACTCCGTTCTCCAACAATCTGCTCGAATTTCATACCGTTGCTGATCTGGTCAATCCTGGCATCTTCGGAAAGCTGAATGCATTCAAACGCGAATTCGAAGGTCCAATTGTACGCGGCCAGCAACCGGACGCCACAGCCAAGGATAGAGAGAAAGGAACCGCGCGATATGAGGAACTTGACAAGCTGTCCAAACAGTTCATGCTTAGGAGGACGGCTGATATCCTCTCGAAGTACTTGCCGCCAAAGACCGAGCACGTCCTTCTCTGTCGTCCGACTGCAGCTCAAGCACAGGTCTATCGCAGCGTGCTTGCATCCCCGGCATTCGGTGCTGCGCTTGGCAGCAATGAGAATGCTCTTCAACTCATCAACATTCTCAAGCAGGTCTGCAACAGCCCAAGGCTATTGTCCGCCACGAAAAACGATGAAAGTCCAAACCCAGTCATGGCGGCCATACTCGAAACGATCCCTTCAAAGCTGCTCAACAGCAAAGCTAGCGCAAAGCTACACGTTCTTGACGGCCTTCTTCATCGAATTCGAACGACGACTGATGAGAAAGTTGTCCTTGTCTCGCATTACACATCGACGCTGAACATTCTCGAGGAATTGCTAAACTCCCTTTCGTACTCCTGCATGCGCGTCGATGGTTCTACTCCAGCAAACAAGCGGCAGGAAATGATCAACAAATTCAACAACTCGAATGCAGATAGGTGTTTTGTCTTCCTTCTTTCCGCCAAAGCCGGTGGCGTCGGCATCAACCTCATCGGCGCATCTCGGCTCGTGCTCTACGATATCGACTGGAACCCAGCTCACGACCTGCAAGCCATGGCGCGGATCCATCGAGACGGCCAGAAAAGGCCGTGCAAGATCTACAGACTGCTGACTATGGGTGCTTTGGACGAGAAGATCTTCCAGCGACAGGTGACCAAGCAAGGACTCGCCGACAGCGTCATCGATAGCAAGTCGTCTTCCTCCAGCTTCACCAAGGAGGAGCTGCGGGATCTCTTCACCCTGAACGAGGACAGCGAGTGCCAGACCCACAAGCTTATATGCTGCCCTTGCGGCGGCCGCGGCAACGGAGGCGGCCTGGTCCCTGCGGACGAGGACGGCGCGATGAAGGATTCGGCAGGCGGGACCGCTGACGACGACGACGACGAAACCGATGACGAGCTTCCGGACTTGCCGACGTTGCTTCGCGCGAGCCAGGTCGATATGGAGGAGCAAGAGAGGAGGCTGAGCGAGGCGCGGGTCCCGAAGAAGGAGAAGGCGAAGATGATTTCGCTCATGCAGTACGCACACGTCGACACGTCTCTCATCTCCGACAAGCTGGCCGTTCCTTCCGAAGTCGACGGTCCTTCGGCCGATGCGGGAGACGCTGGCGTCGACGAGCAGGACGTCGTCGACTTCGAGGCCCTGATCGACGATGACCCCCTCATGGACGTGATTAAGGAGGAGGGCTCCAGGGTCAAATTCGTGTTCTCGAAGACTTCGTCGTGATTGTTATTGCGGGGCGGTAGATTTGTTTTTTCTCCTTGGCTCGCACGATCTTTCGTCCATCGTGGGGCTACGGAAAGCATACGTGAGGCGAATACGACCACTTTTTACCTTTCACCTAACGAACCCAACAAGTTACACGGTTAGATAGGGTCAATATACCCACCAAGCATAATCTGCATCATCGTCGGTCTTCGAATTTCTTATTTCCCCCCCCCCCCCCGGGTGACTGACGGCGGCGGTTTCCCGGAAATTTGGGTGCATCCGTTTCGTTCGCGTATGCTGCCGTCGTTCGAGTTCCCACCCACTCCTTCCACACAACCCTGGAATCTTGCCCTCTCTTATCGAGATTGCCGGTTATCATTGATGAACGCAAGGCTGTCTTGTCTGTTCCGCTTTTGCCGGCCGGAAACCCCCCCTTTCGCCAAAGCTTGTTCATGACAAGAGATTGCGATGGAGACAGCAGGTGGCCAGCGCGCTCGTTCGTGCGAAAGCTTAGCTTATTGTACGCGACGGACGGACCGACGGGTTCAGGCCACCCACCCGTTTGGTAGGTGGTATATTCGGATAGAGACGGGAGGGGGTGGGAGTGGAGTGACTGGCGGCCGGCTGGCTTGCTTGCGCGACTGTTTGCTCGTGGGAAAGGCAGATGATCGCCCGGCAGATGTCGACCTGGTCTTCGGTGCGTGTGTGGGCCACCTGATGTCCTCTCTCGCAGCACATGTCGAAGTCGGAGATGCTGCTTTATGGTTCCAGGCTCATTCTTCTGGACTGTCATTTATTTGTATTGCGCAGGGATACGGAATCGTCGAAGCGATGCGAAGAAGAGTAACAGCAATCAATGGCCGATGTCCCATCCGAGGAAGGTCGTCGGGTATCAATCTCGTGCGGAAAGCCGGGAGATGCCGCTTGCCACTGGGCGGAGTTGGATTTGTAGGAGCGCTGGAGAAGGGTCATACGCCGATCAGGGCAGCATTGTCATTCTGGATGGGAGTTGGAGTGTTGAAGCTCCAATGGCGATCTCGCGGGCGACTGACGGGATTGACCATGATATCATAGCCGATCTGCATGCGCACTAACGAGCTGCCACTGCTACCGACAGTGGAAGGATGAACGCCACATCCCACTACTGTCCAGCTTCACACCTTCTGAAACCTACACCATGAACCTCTTGACATGCGCCCGGCCGCTCTCGCCATCGATTGGGCGGCCATCCGTCACGCTGCTCTCGGCTTCGCCCTCCTCGCCGGCGTGAAGCTCATCGCTTTCGCCTTCGACCGCGGCGTGGAAACCTACGTCGGCCTGGTGACGCGCCTCTTCGAAAACGAGCCGTGGGTGCCGTACGAAGACCTCGCGATGCCGAACGCACCACAGCCCGTCCTCGACTGGAGCCGCTGCGCTCTGCTCCACAACCGCATCGTCGAGCTGGGCTGGCTGGGACGCAACGACTGCAGCGGGAGAGACCCGGCGACGAGGGACAAGACGACGTGGTGGGCCAAGTACCAGCACGACGCCGAGCGGATCCAAGAACGCCTCACGCCGGACCTGGTCGACTTCTTGCAGCATGCCCAGGTACCCGAGGAGGGATTGGCCTTCACGCACGAGCTGGCCGGCCTCGCGCATCCGCACGACATGTTTTCGTATCTCGACAACTTCGACGAGGGCGAACACATGCTGCTTCTCTACGAGGCGCCCTATGATGTGACCGGAGACATGTTCGGCCTGGTGTTCGACAAGTACGACACTTTGGTGCACTTCTTCCCGTGGCAGGACGGCGTCCACCGCGGCGATTTGAACTGGTTCCCGTTGGAGCTGGCACTGGGGACGTACCTTGGCATGATCGAGTCCGGCAAGTATGTCGCGCTGCCGCCCGAGCGGCTCAAAGAAACGGAAGGGCAGAACTCGGACCTCGTCCACTCGCCCTGGGCCAAGATGCCGTGGGAAACCAACGGCGGGATCGAGAGGACCGTCGCCAAGCTCGACCTCCTGATGCAAGCCATCTGGCAGCGGATGCCCGCCGAGGCCCAGACCGAGCAACGTCAGCTCAGACGCCAGCAGCGCATGATCTCCGAGACATCGCTACTGCGCGAGCATGGCCCCATCGCCGCCGCCGCCCCGGGAAACAGCTTCCTCCACCTCTTCCTGACTCGAGCCCCCGGCTGTCCTTTCGACTACATAGCGCCGGGCCTCAGATGTCCGACGGACGAGACCATCGCGGCCATACTGGCTGAGCCGCCCGTGCCGGAGTCTTACGTGGCTGGCGGAGGAGACAGGTCCGCACTGCCGGTGCTCCTGTTTCCATCAGATGAGCGGGTGCAGGACGACGTCGACGGTGGAGACTTCTACGGGTGGTACAACGCGACGCTAACCGGCGTGCGCGGCGGGCTGTACCTGGACGGACCACGGCACTACAACGGCTACCAGGACGGCGTGCAGCTCGTCACGCCCTTCTGCATCAGACAGAACGGCTGGGCGCGGACGGGCGACGGGCGCGAGATCGAGGACTGGCCTTGGCGCATGTTCGACGAAACGCGGGCGGCTCATGGGTCTGAAGCATACGTCTCGCTGTTCCAGCTTGGCAATAACGCATTCACCTACGGCCATCACACAGCCCTGCACGTTGTTCTGGACCATTGGCTAGATCTGGTGGAGAACGGGCTCTGGGCGGTCGGTCCCGACGGGGTGGAGGGCGGCATGGAGGTGTTCAGGATGGCCGATTCGGAGGAGCACTGGTGGAGATACTGCGTGCAGCCGGCCTCGGGTTAGCCGGGGGGTTCGTTGCCGCGCGTCAAGCCTTTTCCATGTCCAACGGCTCTTTTTTGTTTTCTCCTTGCGGCGGGTTTGTTTCTTGGGGCCGTGATCGGACCAGGGTCGTCACGGAAAGGGAGGGATGAAACACATCTCCACTCACGTCATCAGAACTCTCAGGCCGCGTCGTCCCCTGTTGCCAAACCCCGAGCCTGGCGCGGAAGCTGAATTCACCGTTGACGGACAGTACAAGAAGATGCACCAATGCGCCCCTAGACGCCGCCCGGCGATGGACTGCATGGCCGGGCCTCGGACCGCATGGGCGGAGTGGCCGCGGAAACAGCCACCAGAACAACCGGGAAAAATCCACCAAACAAAGCCGTCAAAGCTCGCCCGTTATATGAAACTAACCCTAGGCGAAAGCTTGGCTCGGCCTTCTACTTGCGGGGTGCATGCGACTTAAGCGTTTCAGACGGCGGGCCAGGGCGCCCTCGGTGCTTTCCCGATGCAGCCTCTCGCCCGCGTGTTAATGAAACACATGTTGTAGGCACTTACACACAACAATGTAAACTTAGCCTACAGCCCCCAGAGATCCTCCTACGCATGGGTACATGGCTCCACCAATCCTACCCCCTCCCGCCGTTTGCCGCTGCCGGACCATGTTTCCCCCGTATATAACCATCCACCCGCCCTGTCGTTGATCATTGACCCATCACCCCTCCCAGCGAGCTTTTTTCCCGGCCAGGCGCCTTTTGAACTCTCCCTCCCCTCTTTTACCTTCTCTCCGGTATCCACTCTTTTCCCGTTCGTCCCACACTTCAATCGTTACCAAAACACCATCCACCACCATGCCCAGCCTCGCCACCATCCTCGCCATCGCGGCCCCGGCGCTCGCCCTGAGCTCGCCCCCCTCGGGCGCCCTCACCGTCGGCGACTCCGGCGACTACTCGACCATCCAGGACGCCGTCGACGCGCTGTCCACCTCGTCCTCGTCGGAGCAGGTCATCTTCATCTACTCGGGCACCTACTCGGAGCAGGTCGTGATCCCCGCGCTCTCGGGCGCCCTCACCGTCTACGGCCAATCCGACGACGAGACGTCGTACGGCAGCAACACGGTCACCATCTCGGCGGGCAAGTCGCAAGACGACGGGCTCGACAACGACGGCACGGCCACGCTCGCCGTGCACACGGGCGACGTCAAGGTGTACAACGTCAACGTCGAGAACACGCGCGGCTCGGGCTCGCAGGCCGTCGCCCTCTCCGCCTACGCCTCGGGCAACCACGGCTACTACGGCGTCAAGCTCACGGGCTTCCAGGACACGCTCCTCGCGCAGCAAGGGACGCAGGTCTACGCCAACTCGTACATCGAGGGCGCGACCGACTTCATCTTCGGCCAGCAGGCCGTCGCGTGGTTCGAGAACGTCGACATCCGCATCGCGTCGGCCTCGCTCGGCTACGTCACCGCCAACGGCCGCGACTCGGACAGCAACCCGTCGTACTACGTCATCAGCAACAGCAACGTCGCCGCCGCCGACGGCGCGAGCGTGTCCGAGGGCGCCATCTACCTCGGCCGCCCGTGGAGGGACCACGCCCGCGTCGTCTTCCAGGACACGGCGCTGTCCGACGTCATCAACGCCGCCGGCTGGAAGGTGTGGGACGACGACGACACGCGGACCGACGCCGTCACCTTCGCCGAGTACGGCAACACGGGCGACGGCGCGGACACGTCGGGCCGCGCGAGCTTCTCCGAGCAGCTGAGCGCCGCCGTGTCGATCGAGGACGTGCTGGGCAGCGATTACGCGGATTGGGTCGATTCGGCGTACTTCTGAGTGCGGTTTTTTTTTTTGTCCTCGCTGCTTTTGCTTTGCGTTGCTTTGCTGCACCCAGGGGGAAGTGGTGGTGAAGGGTGAGGAAGGGTGTTGGAGACGGGCCCGCTGTGCTTTGCGGTGCTCGGTCGGTGTATGCTTCTTTTTGCCCTCTTCGTCTTCTCGATTGTGGATATTGTTACCTTGAGTTCTGTGAATACGTACCATGAAAAATCAAAAAGCTTTTGTCTGGGATTGACGTCTTCTTCCCCCTTCTCCCTCTCGCCGTGTTTTCGCCTGTTGAATTGGATCGCTGTGGTGGTTGCTGGTAATCTGTAATAGACCGGGTTGTTGTTTTGCTTGGGGCTTGCTTGAAGTTTGCCCGTCTGTGTACGGGTCGGGACTTGAACTCTGCCAGATTGATAGACGTAATGTGGGCAGGGTGTAAGTTTGGTATAGGTGAATAAGTGAACAGGTGGAAGTTGGTAGGCGGGCGAGCAAGTGAAAGGTAGGTGGGCAGTCGAAATGTCAACGGCCAGATGAAAGGAAATACAAGCATCTTCGTAAAGACGGCGTAACAAAACCCGGAAGACGTAGGAAACTTCCCCAGCGCGGTTAAAATCACACGGGCCTCCAACTAACAATTGAGACTGTTTCATTTTCGTTCATTCGTGATTTCCTTTTCGTTCGTTCAAGAGAAGCAGCGAAGAGAAGTCTACTTCCCACCAGCATGCTCGCTCGCAACCCCCCTCGTCGACCTATCCCTCGGCGCCTCGCTCGCCACCTCCTCCGCGCCCGCAGGCAGCCTCTCCTCCGCCGGCGCTCCCCCCACCGTCCCGCGCACACCCGTCTCGACGTCCTTGCCCAGCGCGCGCTGGCTCGCGAAACCGGGATCGTGCGCGTCGATCGCCGACGCGTCGACGGCGGCGCCCACGCCCTCGAGGCCGCCGCCCTGCTTCGCGCGGCCGTGGCTGCCGTCGTGCCGCAGCTCGCTCGACGTCTGGCCCTGGCCCGGGTGGCCGAGCCCCGTGTGCACGTCGCCGGACGTCGCGCCGGGGATGGCGTCGGCGGCGGCGGTCGAGGCGCCGCCGGGGGGCACTTCCGGGTCGTTTTGCGGCGCGTGGGTCGCGGCGGTGGGCGCGCTGCCGGCGGGGAGGGTTTGGACGTGGAATTCGCCCGCCTTGTCGGCTTCGCTGGCGAGGACGCCGGGCTTGTGCTGTGGGAGGGTCGGGGTTAGCGTTGGATCTTTGGACGAGGTGGGGGGCGTTGGAGGTGGGGTTTGGAAGTGAGGGGTTAGGGGAGCCTGGGGTGGTGATGTGCGGGTTATGTGCGAAGGGGGATTGGAGTGGGGGGAGTGGGTGACTTACGCCGCCCTTCTCGAGAGGCTCGGACGGGGGGACCTTGGAGCTGAATTCTCCCTCCTGGTTGGAGACGGACTTGACGGCGTCGGTGTTGGTGGTGGCGGACATGGTTGTTGTTCGAGGTAGAAGTTGAGTAAAGTGATGGGGGGGTTTTTTTTTGGTGTTGGATGAAGTTGAAGTGGAGCAGTGGAGGATGCTGTCGAGGAGATTGGGTTGAGTGAGCGAGTCGGAGGAAAGCTTTGCGGGATGGTCTATATAGGCAGGTACAGTTACCGCCATGATGTATGATGTAAGACTGAGTTTGTTTGCTGCCGGGCCTCTCTCATCGTGACATCACTTGTGCATCCGCCTGGACCAAACTCCACAAAGCACGATATGGGAGGATCCACTTTGGACCGACGTGATTCGCATGTTTCTGACATCGAAATCGCAGTGGCAATCGCAAATCGCAGCAAGTGTGGTCCCGTCGCCGCTGATGAACAACGTCCGTGCTCTGGGGGCGACTCACAATCGAGATCCCCGCGGCCCAACCTCCGCCCTTCCACCCCCGTCGCTCAAATCGCACGCAGCAGTCCCCACAGCCTCGTCCAATTGCTGACGCCATATGCTTCAACCAGCCCATGGCAGATAAGCCTGCCCTGGCACGCACCCAGACCGGCAGGGTCTGCAAGCTGTGCAACAATCTGGATCCTCGCAGCCATCCCGCCACCTTCCATGATCAGGATAGCACAAGTCGCTCCATCGCCCGTCTCAGCCTTCGCCTCGACCCTGTGCGACTGAAGCGCTCCGAGCAAAATTGCCCGCGCTGCTCTCTGATTGCTCAGGCGCTTGACGCCCATTTTGAAAGCTGGCGGAAGACGAAACCGCGGCTGCTGTTGGATCTGGTCGAGTGCGCCCCTCTGCGCCTCGAGGTGCGCTCTGATATAGGAAAATGTGAAAACATAGAAATATACGCCCCGTACAGTAAGTTGCTTTCTTCACCTCATGCTTCGTACCCCGTCCATTCGGCTTCGAAACGGGCAACACATATCTTCTGCTTCCGTTCGAGCAACTGCTTGCCTGCTACACGCTCTCTGTTCTCGAGACCATGCCCACAGCGAACCCATCAGGAAATCGACGTGCTGCCTTCTGAGCTTTTCCAGACAAGCCGTTGCCATGGCCGACCCTGGGCTACGGTCAGTCCGTCCCAAAGCATTCCGACTCGGACGACTCCTTCGAGTTTGCCCGGAAAGCCATAGAAGACTGTATCAAGAACCATAAACACCGCCTCTGCGGCCAGAGTTTACGGGATGACTTCATCCCAAAGAGGCTCATCTACTTGGGCAAAGACCTCGACTCCACAGACCACATCAAGCTCTGCGAGTCTCCCCCAAACAAAGCCAAATACATCACCCTCAGCCATTGCTGGGGCAGCAGCGGTCCAACATACATCACCACCACCGCCAACCTCGCCGAGCGCAAACGCCACATCGACTTCTCCGCCCTCCCGCAATCCTTCCAAGACGCCGTCACCATCGCCCAAGAGCTCGACACCCACTACCTCTGGATCGACGCCCTCTGCATCATCCAAGACTCCACCGAAGACTGGGAGGTCGAGTCGGCGCAAATGGGCTCCATCTACGCCAACTCGCACCTCACCGTCGCCGCCACCGCCGCCCCCAACAGCACCGCCGGCATCTTCTCCTCATCCACCCGCCCCCGCCCCCGCACCCTCACCTACCGCGCCTCCCCGCGCGCCAAGAAAGCCCACAAGCTCCGCGCCCGCACGATCCCGGACCACCACCCTCATCCCCACCCCTCCCCCTCGACCCCCGTCCCACCCCTCCACCTCCACCAAGCCCAACCGCCGCCCACCCCCTCCGGTCCCCTCCGCCTCCGCGCCTGGGCCCTGCAGGAACACGTCCTCTGCGCCCGCATCATCCACTACACCGCCCACGAGCTCCTCTTCGAGTGCCGCATCGCCGCGCGCTGCGAGTGCCGCCACATCCGTCGCAAAACCGCCACCTCCCCCTCCCAGAGTGTCTCCCCCTCCCCCACCTCCCCCGGCCTCCTCCCCCGCCTCCTCACCACCGCCCGCCGCGCGCACCACCGCCGCACCTGGCACGCCATCGTCGCCGCCTACTCGGTGAGGGAGCTGAGCTTCGCCGCGGACAAGCTCCCCGCGGTCAGTGGGATCGCGAGGGGGGTGTTGGAGATGAGGGGCGGAGGGGGAGGAGGCAGGGCCGGGGCGAGCGGGTACGTCGCGGGGTTGTGGAGGGAGGGGTTGGTGGGGGAGTTGCTGTGGGCGAGGACGGCGACGGCGACCGCGGGGAGGGACGACGTCGACGTCGACGACGGGGATGGGAGGGATGGGAGGCGGCGGTTGAGGCCCGTCCCGCCGGTTTGGCGCGCGCCGAGCTGGTCGTGGGCGAGCGTGGACGGCGGCGTCGGGTACGAGTGGGTCGAGGGCCCCGCGGGGGATCGCGGCTGCCGCGATGGGGAGGGCGACGGCGATGGCGCGGTGGGGGTGGAGGCGGAGGCTTCTTCGTCGTCCGACTCCGGCTCCTTCGCGTCGCTGGTCCGCATCGGGGAGGCGGTGGCGATGCCGGCGGGGAGGAATCCGCTCGGTGCCGTGGCGGACGCGTGGTTGAAGCTCGTCGGACCGGTCTTGGGCGGTCGTGGTCGTGGTCGTGGTCGTGGTCGTGGTCGTGGCGGGGCGGTGGCCGTCTCGTTGGTTGCGAAAACGGGCGATGGCGAGAGAGGCGGGCGGGTGCGGTATTGCTTGAAGCGCGCGGATGGCAAGGGCGGCGGCGTCGTCGACATGGTGCCGGATTCGCTGCTCGTCGCCGCCGCTGCTGCTAATGATGATGGCGATGGTGGCGGCAACAGCGTTCGCAGAGCGAGGGTGGGTGAGGAGGATGATGATGATGATGGAAAAGGAGGCGCTGCTACTGCTTTCGAAGCGAGCGTTTTGTGCTTGGGCGTTGCGAGGTGCGAGGGCTCGTGGATTGCGGGGTTGGTGCTCGTCCCGTCGGCGTCGTCGGCGTCGTCATCGAAGGGCGGTGCGAGAAGGTGGACGGATGGAAAGGGGTTGGAGAGTGAACGGTGTTATGAAAGGGTGGGCACGTTTGCGTGTGGGGATGAGTGGTTTGCTGGGGCGGAGAAGAAGGCGTTGGTGCTTGTTTGAAAGGGTTGCGGGGAGAGGAGTCGTGTGGATATATTTGTAGAGAGTTGAGTATATTTGCTTGTTACTCATATGGTATGTTGTTGCGTTGTTAAAGCTTTCCGTAGGGAAGGGCTTGCCGTTTTGTGTGTGCTGATAGAGTGTAAGAACACATCCGGAACACATTTAGTGTGAGGCGTTGTCGCCCTGACTGCTTCTCTACTTGTGACAGACCTGGCGTGTCTGGTTAGCAGTCAGTTTTAGGCAATTTGTTTAAAGCCTCTCCTGAGTTCCGCCGAGGACGCCACATTCTTCCTACACGAGCAGTGGAATCCAATATCTGGACGTCTTTGTCCTCATTCAGGACTTATATTTACGTCTGGCCATCGGATTCAACTACACAGGTGAGTGCGATGCTGTGAGAGAGATGTGGATGGACTCAATCCCTTCGCAACCTGCCGTGGAGAGAGAGTATTTCTGATCCCTGTGAAGAGTCTGGGGATCATTGACAAATGGATCATCGGCTTGCTCACGAGGGGCGTGGGGGCTGTGCATCCCCCGTATGTGATCGACAGGGGGGGAGGCCTGACGAAGGGTTTCCCGGTCAAGTCTTACTAACCGAGAAAGGAAATGGAAGCACACGCCCTCAGATGCCATAACTGGCCATGATGGGGAAGGTGTTACCTCGAGCATGTGGGCCCCTTCGCTGTCCTCGTGCCGAGGCGAAGCGACGGTGTCCACCGTGCTGGGGCGCAGCTGAGGGAGTTTTTACGACTAGCGGTGGCTCGGTTGCGAGAAGCACGTGGAGTAATGTTTGGGGTGTTTGGTGATCTGTGTATATCAAGGAACTCGGGTGAAAGAAGGGTTGTTTGCTATGCTATTCCCGACGGTGTAGGATATGCATGTGAGATGGTTTCAGGGACCGGAATTCCGTATCCGAGTCTCTGGACCCTGGTACGCAACGATCCATGGTGTTGGAAAGCCTAATCCCATAGTTGGCAACCGTGGGACTCGCAGTAGATGGTGTAAACGTGTACAGTACCTTCCACTTTAAACCGCTGCTGTCTTTACAAAAAGCGTCCTTTAGAAGCGCGATACACGCTGCTCAACACTCCGCCTAAAAATATCGTCTCCCGAGACCTCGACAGCCATGGCAACACCAGACCACAAGCAGAACACGATGGATCAACAACAACGCCGAATCATGCCTTCGCCACATCAAGCGAAGGGATTTGGAGACCTGCCGCCCGAGCTGGCCGAGATGGTCATCAAGGAGCTTCCTATGCTTGAGCTCGCCAACATTGTCAGGACTTGCAGCGATCTTCGTCGACTGGCAGAACCGTACCTCTACACGGAGGTTAATTATACCTTTGCGCTACTCCGTACGATAAGCAACAGGCCTGAGCTGGCGAAACACGTCAAGGTGTTTTCATATAACTTACTAAACACACCCAAGTTGGTGCCTCAAATGGAATCCGATAGGGCCTTACTGAAAGCAGCGAGAGAAGAAGCCCGGAGCAGATTTAACGCAGGCGAACAGCGGCAACGGCCAGATCACGAGTGGGATTGGAATAACGGCGGAGAAGAAATGTATTGGCTGCTGTTACGTTTCATCAACCTGAGGACGCTGCGTCACGGACCCACACACGGGGAGCTGCAGATGCGGCTGTCGATATTGCTAAACGCCCTTCGACCACGATTATCCGAGCCTCAAGACTTTTTTCCTGGATTGAAGAATTTGGAAGTCGAGGTCGGCTCTGCGACAGGACAGTTTTTTACCCGGTGCGAATATGAAGCGGTTCTCGGCAGCCTCGACAGCCTGGTGCTCAAGTGCCAGCAAAGGGTGTGTACGCCACCGTTTTTCCTTCTATACGATTTGCAGCAGCAAAGCTCCCTGACAAAGCTTGCGGTCGACTGGGTGCCGGAAGCGGCGGGTCTGGTGGAGTGTTTGGTCAATATTTCGCCTCAGTTGACCGAGTTCCGATGGTACTCGTGGATGCACTCATTGCAGTACCAGCAATACTCTAACCTCGGCGCTCTTGGTGCCGGACTGCGGAAGGCAAGGAAACTGGAGCGGGTGGACATCAGGCTTCGGGTGCTCGAGCATGGAGATTCCTTCACCGGCGGCTCGGCCGAGGCAGGCAATGAGTGGGGCATGGTTGGAACGTTGGGAAGCTTCAAGGGCTTTGAGCATCTGGAAGAGCTGCGGATCCCAATATGCGCCATGTTCGGCTGGCAAGTGCCAGAGGTGGAGGGCATACACGGCGACGACTGGCTGCCAACCAGCCTCCGGACGCTCACGTTGACGCAGGGTCTCGGCGACATGCACAACTACCAATGGACGCCAGGGCCGACGGCGGCCTTGTGCCGGGGACTCCTGAGCGGAGCACGCACGCGACTGCCCGGGCTGCAGCGACTGTCGATAAGGCGACAAGAAAGGAAGGTGTGGTTGCAGCCAGACGACGCAATCTGGCGGGAGCTCTTTGAGGCAGCGGCGGCTGAGGGGGTGGAATGCGACGCGTCTCAGTTTGGCGGGGACGAGGAAGCGTAGGAAGCCGTGGCGCGGGATTTTGTTTGCGTATTCGCGTTGGGCAGCGGAGAGGAGGCGGCATAGCGGGGAGAGGTGGATAGGTGGATCGAGTGGCTCGGAGGGCCTGAGTTCCGGGGCCCGAGCGGCGGACGGTGGGCGGGAATTTGAAGGGGCAGCCCACGCTAGGTGTTCCTTGCAGGGCGCAGGCTACGGCACGTCACAGGGCGAAACAACGGCCTAGCATCCTCACTAACTCGCTCTCTTTGACGACATGACGACATGGCCCTCAGCTCGCACCGCCCAAATGCGTCCACCATTCCTGCCCTACGTGTCGCCTATTGCACCGATCCAATGTCTCCAGGGCACGGCCTGGCCCACTGTCCACTGCGAATCGACCAACGCCCGTAAGCGCGCTCCTGCCACAGCCGCGGCTTCGCGCGGAACCATGCACTGCCCCGGTGCAGCCCACCCACCCTCTTATTGTACTATGCCTATCCACAAGTAGCCCGCTCCCGCCCATGCCGTGCTCCCTGCAACACAAATGTCGAACGTACCAACTCCTTCCGCGCCGGCCCGCGGCCACACGCGCCATGCCACCGTGCCCAATGCCCTCCACGACGCCCGCTTCAGCGACATCAACCACTCCGACCTCTCCACCCCCTCCGACGACGACTCGCCCGGCTCCCATGACTTCCCCTCGCACGACGCCCAGTCGCTCGTCGGCGTCAGCATCGGCCATGCCCAGACGCACTTCACCTCGCCCACCACCCCCGCCGCCGAGAAGGCTGCTGCCATGGACGACCTGATGGAGCCGCCCTTTGGAGACACAAGCCAGTATGGGTTGGAGGGCGCCAATGACTCCAAGGCTGACGACAGCACCGGCGCCTCCACGCCTACTGTCCAGAGCTCTCAGCTTCTGCAGTCGCCCAGGGACAGCCCGCCCGAACCCGCCACCCCGCGCCTGGAAGCCTCGCCCCAGAGGATGCCGTCGCCATGGAGGTCGGGCCCCAAAGTCTTCCAGAGGTCCGACGACCTTCGCCAATCGCTGCGGGAGAGCTTCGCCGGTCACAGACGGCGCGCCTCCTCGGGCTCCCAGACCGATGGCTCCAAGAAGCGCTACACCTTCAGCATGCCCAAGAGCCCCAACCTTCTCAGCAGCTTCACCTTTCCTGGCTGGGCCACCAATGATACCGCCTCAGGTTCGAGGAAGGCGAGGTCCCATACCTTGATGGGCCCCGCAAGTCCTCGACCCGACATTGACTCCACCTCGTCCAAGAGTGCAAGTGGCTCCAACCTGTCTGCTCAAACGCGTCGCTCGACAATCCAGAACGACGGCGCAGAGAGCTCGCCCGAACACTCCCCTGCCCCCCAAGAGCCCCCGCCTCAAGTGATTGTCGAGAAGCCCACCCCCGCCCGGCCACCAACGAACAGGCAGATGACACCGAGGAGTCTGAGGAGAACGGCGTCAGACGAGTCTCTGGTCCTTCATCGTACACTGTCCAGAGCTTCCTCCCTTGGTGACGACAGCCGATTTGAGCATGTGTCTGAACAGGTGAACAGCCGCCTAAAGGCGATCAAGGACTCGTGGCAGGACGCCAACTTCAAGCTTCCCGGCATGCCGTCGATGCCAAGCATCAATATACCATCGTCCTTGTCATCGTCTCTCACAGACCTCACTCGAGGCCGAGCTGGCTCGCTAAAGGGTGCTTCCACAAATAGCGCGCGGAAGGCTACCCCGAGCCCGTTGAATCTGACCAAGGCTACGGCGGAGAGCGCGAAGAAGAGCCCGAGAGTCGGTAGCGGCACTCTTGGCATGACTCCGACCGCTGCTGCTCACCACCCGTTCTTCACCAAGGCTGTCCAGGAACTCAAGGGCGACGTTGTCATTTTGGGAGGCTATCGAGGGTCGATCCTACGCTCCGCGGAGCCCCCGCACCGCCAGCTTTGGGTGCCGATCAAAGTCGGGCTGAACCTTCGCAAAGTCGACCTTGAGGTCGGTCTCAATCCCGAGGACGAAGAGACGATGGAAGAACGCGTGATTCCCGGGGGCATGTTGACGCATGTCGGACCAGTTGACGTTGCACGGAGGCTGTTCAAGCGCCTGAGGGCGTCGGAGAATGCAGTGAACGGTGAACTCCGCGTTCATGAGTACTCGTACGACTGGAGACTGAGCCCGCACCTGCTCAGCCGCAAACTCATTCAGTACTTGGAGAAGCTGCCTTGCAACCAGCCGGGCACGCCCAAGGAGAAGAGCGGCGCCATCGTCATCGCGCACAGTCTTGGTGGTCTCATCACTCGCCACGCCATCAACCAGAGGCCGGAGCTGTTTTCCGGCGTCATCTACGCTGGCACCCCGAACACATGCGTCAACATCCTCGGTCCGCTCCGCAACGGAGATGACGTCCTCCTCAGCTCACGAGTCCTGACCGCGCAGGTCAACTTCACCATCAGAACGAGCTTCGCACTGCTGCCACTGGACGGGAAATGCTTCTTCAACAAGGACACCAAAGAGGAATTCGACATCGACTTCTTCGATCCCAAGACGTGGATCGACCATGCCCTTTCGCCAGTCGTGGCAACGCCTCTCCCGCCGCTAAAAGATAGCACTCCTTCCGGCGGCATCACCGGCGTCATCAGCTCCATGGCCAGTGCACTCCCCAGCCTGCCATCTCTTGGCCGCAAGGGATCCATACCCAAAAGCAACAACCTCTCCGAAAAGGCCAAGGACGAAAAGGCCAAGGCGACGTCGGCCGCCAGAACCGCCAACGCCGAAGCCAAAGCCGAAGGCGGCGCGGCGGGCAGCGGCATGGCGCCGCAGATGGGCGGCAACCACAGCACCGGCGACGAATACTCCAACAACAACAACACGACGAGCAGCACCAACAACAACAGCAACCCCGCCACGGCAGTGACCCTCCCGCGCGACGCCGCCATCGCCTACCTCACGCGCACCCTCGCCGAGATCAAACGCTTCAAGCAGGAACTCGCCTTCCGGCCGCACCTGGGCACCGCCAGCCACGGCGGCACCAACGCCTACCCGCCCGCCGCCGTCATCTACGGCAAGTCGATCCCCACCGTGTACGGCGCCAAGGTCGCCAGCCTCGACCACATCAAGCACGCCGACTGCTACGACGACCTCGCCTTCGCCAGCGGCGACGGCGTCGTCCTGGCCCGCGCCGCGCAGGTGCCCGAGGGCTACAACGTCGTGCGCGGCGGCTGCGTCAGCTCGGACCGCGGGCACGTCACGCTGCTGGGCGACCTCGAGGCCATGGGGAGGTGCCTCGGCGCGGTGACGGGGGCGCGCGGCGCCGGCGTGGGGTTGGGCGAGGAGTTCGGGGTCGCGGCGAGGGATAGGGAGAGGGGGAGGGAGAGGCTGAGGGTGAGGGAGAGGAAGGGCGGGAAGATGAACGTGGACGACGGCGCGCCGATGCTGTCTCAGGAGCCGCCGCAGCAGGTGAACGGGCACGCGGCAGCGGCGTGAGGAAGAAGAGGGAGGGGAGTTGTGGCGGTTTTCTTTTTCCTTTTTTCCTTTGCTTCTGTCTTCTTTTGCGTGATACCTACCTTCACCGAGGGACCTGCGACGGGTGGTGGTGGCTATTGTCTTGTCTTTCGAGAGCTTATGTGGTTTGGCTACTTCATGCTGGCTGGCCGGCCGGCTGGCTGGTTGACTGAAGTGACACCTTTTTCACGAATTATATATATTGCTGTAACAGTAAGTAGGTACGACGGGTCCGGCTCACTACGGAGTTTTCTGTTTCTGTATTACATGTAGGGAAGGGAAGGGAAAGGGAATGGAAAGGGAAAGGGTAAGGGGAAAACAGGGCTGGTCGGTCGGTTTAAGCGATTGTTAAGGGATACGGCATATACTTTTATCTGTATGTATGTATATACACGGTAGAGAGACGATATAGATTTTTTTTTTTCTTGTATGCATGACTGCTATCGTGATTGGGGCGTGATTGGAGCATGAACTGCAGGGGTTTGAGTATTGTAATTGAAATGGGAAGGGAGTGGATAAAGAGGGGGGTTGTTGCACGAGTGCTCGAAGTGAGTGCGTGTGAGAAGGGTGAGCTCTTCGAACGGTCTGTCGGTCCCTTATACGTCAAGTAGGGAATACGAAGGATTTTCGATGCATCGTTTAGTTGTTCCGGGCCTCGGGTTTCTCCTTCTTTCCGGTGTCCTTACTTCTCTCCCCGATCGTCGCCATCGAAGGCCACGATCAAATCCACAAGACTTGGCCGGTAGCAAACTTAAGAGGGCCGTGATGCGCTGAGCCTTGCCAAACCCTTGGCAAGACGTTCGAAGTTGCGAGGTTAAAGGGGGATGGGAGCCGTGGTGTTACCACTTTTGGAAGTCCGGCGGGGCCGCCGCCGAGTCTTGGCGTGCGCGCATCCTCTTGGTTGGCGACCATGTCCACGTCCACTCTACCTCCGGCGGTCTTGGCGAGTGCAACATGTCTTTACCAGGCACCGTCGGGTCATCTTGGCGAGGATGGTCTTTTCCTTTCGTTTTTTTTTCTTTCTTTTCATCCCGTGCGATATTCGGTTGGTTGAACTTGTACATACGGCACACCCCCTCCCCCTCCCCCCTCCCCCCCTCCCTTCCCACTCACTCACTCGTCATCATCCTCGCTGTCCTCCCCGTCCAACCCGCTATCCCACCCCTCTTCGTACTCGTCCGCTAGCGACTTCAGGCCGTTGGATAGCTCCTCCCGCTGGTCGATGCCGACCAGCCGGCCGACGAGCATGCCCATGGCGCGCAGGCGGCCGGAGGTGGCCGACGAGGTGGACAGCGCGGTGCGCACGGCGAGGTTCTCGTCGTCGTTGTGGTTTTCGAAGGAGAAGATGCGCGGGTAGCTGTCGAGCGAGGAGGGGAAGAGGAGGGGAGAGGTGTATCTGTGGCAGCGTGTGAGTGTTTTCTCGTGCGGAGCGCGTGAGAGGGGGGCGTGAAAGGGAGAAAGAAAGAGAGTCAAAAGGAAAAGAGAGAGGGAGGGAGGGTTGGAGAGGTATAACGAAAGAGGGAATGTGTAAAAGGGCAAGGTGTGCATGTAAGGTGTGTGACGGCTGGCTTGCTGGCCGGACTAACCTCTGCACCATCGGCGCGCCCGCAAACCGATCCCTCGCGCGTTGATTCATCGCCGCGACCTCGCCCTCGCCCTGCCACGCGCCTCGCAGCGCCTCTGCGCGGCCGAACAGGCGCGTCTTCTTCCCGACTCCTCCCCTCCTACCACCACCACCCCGTCTCCCCCGCTGCATCATCTGCACGATCTGCTCCTCGGGCCCCAGACGAGACAGATCCACATCCCACTCCTCCCCTCCCTCGTCGCCCTCCTCGTCCTCGTGCACAACGGACGCCTTCTTCGCCCTCTTCGCCGCCGCCTCCGCGCCCTCCTCCCCCTTCTCCCGCACCCGCTCGTCCAACGCCTCCCGCAGCCTCCCCGCCTCGCCCACGCTCATGCGCGCCTCGACGACGCGCCTGTTCCCGCCGTTGTCGAACACGGCCTCCATCTGCGCCAGCGGCGCCGCGCGGCCGCGGTCGCGCAGCCGCGACGGCAGCGTCGCCGTCTCGAGCAGCGCGGCCTGCAGCGCGGCCGTGTGCCAGCGGGCGGCGGGGTCGACGTCGCGCAGGTACCCCGGCCGGGGGGGTTTGGGGCGGGCGGCGAGGGGGATGTAGGCGGAGGCGGTGGCGGCGAGGGCGTGCAGCGAGAGGGACTGGTTGGCGAGCTGGCGCAGCAGCGCGTCGCGCGCCTTTTTCTCTTCTCCTTCTTCTTCCAGCCCCCAGACCCAGATGGGCAGCTTGCCGAAGTCGTCGCGCAGCCGCTCGACGTAGCGCGACGAGAAGCCGCCCCAGGCGTCGTCGACGGAGGAGAGGACTTGCAGGCCTTGCAGCTGGTCGCACTCTTCGATGAAGGGGCGGAGGTCGCTGGTTTCGGGATGGATATGTTAGCTCGTCATGCTCGAGGATAAAACGGCTGGTAGGGTATTTGGGGTATGACGCACCGATCGGGCAGATCGTGCTCCCTGTCCAGGCCGTCGAACAGCTCGTCGCCCACCGCCCAGCCTTCGAACGGCATCAGCTGCGACTGCAGCTCGTACTCGTGCAGCTGGACCAGGCCCTTCGGGTGGTAGTAGACCCGGCTGTAGTCGGACCAGTACCGCACCGTTTCTTTGGTTAGCGCGGGCGGCTGTAGGCCGGTGTCGAGAGCTTGCTGGTACGCGCTCGGTGGGATGGCGGGGGCGCGGTGGGTGATTGTGGCGCCGGGCCTGCGAGGATGGAGATGAACGGTCAGTTGTGTTTTAGTGGATATTGGGATAGGATCGGAGGGCTCTATGTAGTTTCAAGAAGTATGGTTGAAAGGACTCATAGCGTATCTCGAACGAGGAAGGCGGATGCAACACGATTGTGATCCAGATTGTATGCCTCGCTGCTCCTCAATAGCGTAGAAGAAGAAGAAGCGCACTTTCGAATCCAAGCTCTTTTGGAGAAGAAAAAAAAATCATAGGAAACCCGGACGGCATGATGAAGAGAAAACATCTAGCAAAAAAAAAAAAAAGACAAAACTTACCATAACGCGGAATTCCCTTCATCCTCAGCTTCGTACAGCGCGTTGATCTTCCGCAAGCTGCCAAAGGCGCCCTTGAGGTCATAAATCACGGCGCGGGGCATGAAGGTATCCGACCCATCGGCGCCGATGCCAGGTCTGAAGTGGATGTCATGGTCCACGGGCGACGGCTCTGCGGCTGCGGTGCTGTCCTTTGCCGGGTCGTCGTACGTGAAATAAGACTCCTACGCCAGACTAGGTGAGTGGGATGGTTTTCAAGACGAAACTGAAGACAAAGGGAGTGTACCTGGGCGTTCCAGAAGTGGGTGCCGAGGTAGTTGGCCTGCTGGCCGAATTGTAAAGTTACGATTTCATGCATGGCTGCGGTGTTGAGCTGAGCAGCGGTGCCGAGGCGGACGCGGGGTTTCTCTCCGCGGAAGCTGCCGAATGCGTTTCTTCGGGCCAACAGTCTCGAAGATGATGATGTTCTTTGCGCAAGACGGTGAATGTCTTGGCGTTACTTAACCTACCGGCGACGTCATGTTGTCTGTCCCCGCTTGACTACTTTACATTAACATCACTTCTCTGGATCCACAAACTGCATCATGTCTTATTTGCTTGAACAACCAGCTATCTATATTTCGCAATCCATTTTAACCCATGAGCTGCAGCTGATCGTGCGGTGGCCACCTTGTCTGCGCAAAGCTCAAGCATCGCTTGATGCTCTGAAGGTATTTTCTTGTAGTCTCGTCACTCATAATATGCGCCGTCGCCTTGTCGCTTTCGTGCAGCTTCTCTCGTGCCGAACGCTCGTGGATACCAACCATGGTAACTCCAATGGGCCAAGCACTGAATAAATAGGTTAGCAACCCCTCAATGATAGCGTAGCAGGGTAGACTTACGCCTTGCCGATGCTAAGACGGAGATAACCGTCGTTGGCGTCCACATAACGCCTGTCCTGCGCTGCCTTCACAATCTCGACCACTGCTTCCAATACACTGTCGTCGACCTCGTTCTTCTCAAGCTTCCTGAACAATGGCCGCAGATTCTCCTTAGCCTGGACCATGGAGTTGTATGCCTGCTTTCCCTGGAAACTGGTCTTGACACCGTCCTCGCGCTGAGCCAGCGCAATTTCCCACTCCAGTAACACCATGTTGAAGTACGAGCCAAGCTGCCGCGCAAGGAACTTTTTGCCCTCGTCGTCCTTTGGCAGCGTGCCCGCCACCAGCATTTCTCCTCCAGGTACAGGCTCCAACGCAGTAGGGATCGGGCCTTCGTAGAGCTTTGCGACAGCGGACTGGCCGGTAAGCCTCTTGTAGCGCTTCAAACGCTGCCTGTGCGTCTCTCCGAACAGCCGTGCGGGCTCTTCGAGCGCGCGTAGCTTCTCGACCAGCTCGTCATCGGGTATGTCCTGTTCTCCATCGCGCAACGGCGTCTCCTCCTTCTCGCCGTTCTTGTCCTTCGGTGGCAACTCAGGCAGCCCCAGTCGCTTTCGACGCTCGCGCTCTTCGGCCTCTTCTTCCTCCTCGCGCAGCTTCCGCGAATGCTCGGCCAGCCGACGCTTCTTCTCCTGGCGCTCGGCCTCGCGGTCCTGCTCCTCCTCCTCGAGCTTGCGCTTCTTGTCAAGCTTATCTAGGCGTTCCTGTTCGGCTTTCTTCTGTTCGGCAAGGTAAGCCTCTTGACGCTGGGCTTCGACCTCGGAGCGCTTCAGATACTTTTTGGATGAGTCGGCGGCGGACGTCGAGGAGGATTTGCTCTTTTCGATCTGCGCAGACATGAGCTTGGCGAAGTCCATCTTGGCGGTGGGCAGCTCGTAGCCAGTAGAGCAGTGTGTCGTGCGTGAATGAGAAAGACTGAGAGTTGAGCAGCGGAGGAGAGTCGGAGCCAGCAGCTCACGCGTGGAAAGCGGCCGTGCGGCAAAACTTCGGCGGCGGAGGTGCACCGCACCTTCGTCGAAGCTGAGCTCCACCATCGCGCGCGCATTCTCCGCGAAACACAAAGCCATTGCGCCAGTCCAGCTCAACCTTCGCACACGCGCGCACCTCCACGTGGCCTGTCGCGCAGTCCACCAACATCCACACAGCTCCACGCGACATCGGCCCTCACCTCAGCGCAATCGGCCGCACTACAGATAACCCAGCAACCATGAGCACCAGCGGTGGTGCCGCCAAGGTGGACCGGCAGACGACGACGCCGTTCCTGCTGAAGCTCTTCTACCGTAGCAACGCCTTCCACCGCCTCGACGAATTCTCGCCGCACAGCTCCGCGCCGCCGCCGCCGCACCTGCAGATCTACACCTGGCCGACGTGCTCGCTGCGCGAGCTCACCCACCTGCTCGTCTCCGCCCTGCCCTCGCTGCTGCCCGACCCGGCCATCGGCACGCGCCTGGCCTTCCGCCTGATCTTCCCAGACACCCGTAGCGGCGGCGGCAGCGGTCCCGGCGGCCCTGGTGGCCCCGGCGGCCCCGGCAGGTACCTGAGCAAAGAGCTCGGCAGCGTCATCGTCGGCGGGGGCGGGCCGGGCGTGGACGAGGACGACGTCGCGCCGGCGACGCCCACGGCGCCGGCGAACGGCCGCGGCGCGCTGGACAAGCTGGAGGGCGATGCCGACAAGACGCTGGCGGACGCGCGCTTCGTCATCGGCGACTACGTCTCGTGCTGCATCCTGCCCCCCGGCGCGGACGGTTCCGTGGCGACGGGCCCGCCGCCCGCGAGCCGGTACCCGGCGTCGAGAGAGTACGGGATGAGCAGGGGAGGACCGCCGCCGAGGGAGAATGGCTACGGGGATAGGAGCTATGGCGGGGGGTTTGGGAGGAGAGGCGGAGGACCGAGATACGAGGGCGGCGGAAGGCTGGGCAGCGGGGGAGTTCCGCCCGGCGAGTGGAGGAGAGGCGAAATACCAACCGGCGGACCGCCTCCAGGTGGATATGGAAGGGGGCGTGGGGGACGTGGGTCGAGACCGTACTGAGCAGCAGTTGCTTCAAGCGTTATCGCGCTCATCATGCCTTTTCGAACCTTCCAATCAACGGACGACATATCGGAGCTTGGATCTCGCGGCCATCAAGGAAACTTTGAGCTTGACTGGGTCTTATTGAGCCTCGGAATAACCACCAAAATCACGGCCACGCATTTAGTAGGCCTGGGGAAGAGCACTATAGCAGCAGAGCAATCATCTGCGTGTGAAGCTTGCAACGAGAGAAGCTTCCCGAAGTAGTCATCCCACATGGCGGATGTCATTCTAGAATATGCAGAGAAATTCCGAGCAGAGCGTCACGAGCCTCGTGAATAACAAAACAATACAAACGCATTTAGAAAAGATTCGCAGAGAGCCAGCGTGCGAAGATTGTTTCGTAATGACTGGGTCTCGAGTGTGCCTCGGACAGTCGTTGTTGCCGGAGTGTCTGAGCGGGCTTGGCGGGCGGTCAGAGCGGCTGGCCGAACCAGGCTGTCGGGAAATCGTCCACCTACACCGTCTCACAAGACCTACATCATTGACTGCAAGCTTCACGACCTGCAAGACTCAGTCGCAGTCCTCATTATCGCCCTCCGGCCCCGGAACCTCACACATACATATTTCCCGAGCACTCAGCACCCGTCACATAGCTTCCACCGTTCTCCCAACAACCAGCTCCCGAGAGCGAAACCACCGATAACACGCGAACCAAGTCCCGACCGCCACAACCGCGAGAACGATGCGACGACCACAAAGCTCCACCGCCGCGGCGCTGTTCCTGACGGCGGCACTTCCATCGCTAGTCTCGGGCGTCCTGTTCGACTGCAAGGACGTCGTCATCGACGGCGCGCGGTACGACTTCCACGAGCTGGGCGGGCCGCGGTCGGTGCACTGGGTGGAGAAGCAGCCGCCGGCGGTGCTCAACACGACCTTCACCATCGACATCTGCCGGCCGCTGAAGCCGGTCAAGGGCGTGGACAAGAAGGACCAGTGCCCGACGGGGACGCGCGTGTGCGGCGTCACCGAGAGCCACAACCCGGTGGACAACACGTCGGCCATCACCAAGGTCGTGCCCATCGCGGGCAACTACGCGCAGTCGTCGGGCCTGCACCTCGACCCGCGGTGGACGCGGCTGCGGGGCTCCGACTCCAACGCCGATTCCGAGAAGGAGGGCCTGCGCCTCGAGCTCAACGGGGGCAAGTACCCGTTCCACAGCCGCAAGGGCCAGAAGCAGAAGGCTCTGATCGAGTTCATCTGCGATCGTAACCGCACCGGCACCGAGACCGACCTGGACAACCGGGATACGGTGGACGATGGCAAGGAGGATGGGGAGGAGAAGGAGGAGAAGATGAGGCGGCAGTTGGCGAAGAAGCTGCGCGCGAGGGAGGATGAAAAGGAAGATAACGACGAGGACAGCGGAGATGAGGACGATGGCGACGGTGACGACGACGACGACGACGATGATGATGATGAGAAGCCGGACAAGAGCAAGGCTCTGCAGTTCGTCAGCTACAAGCACGAGGACGACTTGGACGTGCTGCGGCTCACGTGGTACACCAAGTTCGCGTGCGAGGACGGAGGGGACAGCGGGTCCGGCGCCGGCAAGTCGGAACACTGGGGCTTCTTCACCTGGATGATCATCATGTAAGTCAGCATCCGCGGCGCCTCCTTTTTCGTCTCTCTCCCCATTTTCAGCGCCGCTAACATGGATGTTTTCTCCGCAGTGTCTTCCTCGGCATCGCCGCCTACCTCATCTTCGGCAGCTGGCTTAACTACGAACGCTACGGCGCTCGCGGCTGGGACGCCATCCCTCACGGCGACACCCTCCGCGACTTGCCCTACCACATCAAGGACTTTGGCCGCCGCATCACCAGCTCATTCCAAGGAAGCGGCTCGAGAGGTGGTTACAGCGCCGTGTAAGTATTTTCACATCTTCGTCACACCGAATTCAAGCACAACGTCCCCCAGACGGGGGAGGCGGAGGGGAGGCCTTGCTTCATCTTCTCTTATCATGTATTACACATCGTCGCCGTTCGCGATGGGAGTTAGGGCAAGGGTTTTGAAGGGATGGAAGTAAAGTGAATAGGGCTCAGTGGAGGATCACACAAAAAGATGAAGCACCGGCGAAGGCGAGGGAAATCAGACAGAACTTGGCAAGAGACACGCGACCGTTGGTTACCGCACACGCTTCGTCCCATGTCCTCTCCCCCACTCCTTTGATCAAAGCAGTGCGGCGCCCCCCGTGCCTTTTTCCGGAAACGAAAGAAATGCAATCACTATACCGTTTTTTTCTTTTCTTACCCGCCTCGATAACGAATTCACACATCCCTTTCCGAGTTAGGTCTCTTAATAACCTCCCTTACCCGGGGCTGCAGGACACTCTGAGCTTAACTGCGCGAGGAAAGGACTGAAGAGATGGCGTGCAGTTTGCGGAGAACGGGAGATTAGATGGATGTTTTGCGGCGCGCATGA
The DNA here is from genome assembly GCA_022560015.1 of Diplodia mutila. Taxonomy (NCBI): domain Eukaryota; kingdom Fungi; phylum Ascomycota; class Dothideomycetes; order Botryosphaeriales; family Botryosphaeriaceae; genus Diplodia; species Diplodia mutila. Next base: position 41,154 of record JAFISB010000113.1, on the reverse strand, counting down.
GGGCTGCCTCTTTCTTTTCCTCGTCTATCTTTTCCTTTGGAGTACGGGTTGAGATGTCCCCCCACCTTCCTCTTCTCAGTCATACTGGCTACACTTTAACTCGGCACAATGTAAGAGGCGTTTGGTTGAGTCTTTCTTTGTTGCTTGATGTGCATGTCGTTCGTCGGGTAAGATGTTGGGGAAAGCATGACCGGCGTGTTGTACGCAAGGGGCATTGAGCGTTCGGTTTTTCCATAGTTTAGCACTACTGATCTTTGTGTAGTGTTCGGTGCTAAAACGTGAGCGAGTGAGGTACATTGTACTGTTGGTGTTGCACAACCGTCGACTATACTCGCAGCTGGCGAGAGTGACAAAGGGAGCGGGGGTTCTTACGATTCATGATGGTGGAAATCGGAAAAACCTCGCTGGTGATGTGGTTTCACTTGGGGCTGATGACCCACATTGCGTTACCGCATGCCGGAAGCGGTATGAACTTCAACTGATGGTAGAGTCGTCGGGCTCAATTCCATCGGTCGAGGATGGCGCATGAACGGGCGACGAATGGTCATGAGACACGCGACGGGGTATGCAGTAGCACCTGCGGCAGAGCCAAAGCAAGTCGAAAAGCGTTTGGTGGTGGAGTTCCCACCGCCAGAGAGCAGCATCCCACTAGGAAGATCAGCAGCCGGCATCGATCCGCGGCTCATCGCCGGAGAGTTAACCTACGGGATCACGGCCCTTGATCCCGCTTATCTCTTCCAACGAGAGCGCAAGGCTGAAGCAGCTGCACAACTACACGTCATCCCTTTGCTCCGACAATGTCCCGTACCCAGGTACATCGGGGCGCCTGGGTCCGTGGTGCGCAGGGAATACCCAACGAAGCACGAGATTTCTTGCGACGCGGCTCCGCGAGGGGACTACAAAGATGCAGCTGGCCCGCAACGAAAATGTTCAATTAGAGAAGGAGCCGTTCTTCTTCCTGCCACAACTGCCAGAACCTGTCGTTCCTGCCACAACTGCGCGGGGCACACACATCTCTTGTGGTACCTGAAAGATAAACTCACCATCAATCATGGCTCCGATAGACATCGAAGACGTCCTCTCCAAGCTCGACCTGAACGAAAAGGTCGAGCTGCTCTCGGGTGAGTACATACATCCCATATCCCCTCCCAACACATGGCTAAAACATCACCCCCAGGCATCGACTTCTGGCACACCAAGCCCATCCCGCGTCTCTCCATCCCCTCGATCCGCACCTCGGATGGCCCCAACGGCGTGCGCGGCACCCGCTTCTTCAACGGCGTGCCCGCCGCCTGCTTCCCGTGCGGCACTGCCCTCGCCGCGACCTGGGACACGCCGCTCATCCACGCCGGCGGCGCGCTCATGGGACGCGAAGCCATCGCCAAAGGCGCCCACGTGATCCTCGGCCCCACGACGAACATGCAGCGGTCGCCCCTGGGCGGCCGCGGCTTCGAGTCGTTCAGCGAGGACCCGTACCTGGCGGGGGCGATGAGCGCGGCGACGGTGAGGGGCATCCAGGACGAGACGGGCGTGGCGGCGACCATCAAGCATTTCGTCTGCAACGACCAGGAGCACGAGAGGCAGGCCGTCGACTCCATCGTCACGCAGCGCGCCCTGAGGGAGATTTACCTCATGCCGTTTCAGATCGCCCAGAGGGATGCGCGGCCCGCGGCGTATATGACGGCGTACAACCGCGTCAATGGCGTGCATATGAGCGACAATCGGGACATTCTGCAGGGGATCTTGAGGGATGAGTGGGGCTTCGATGGGCTGGTGATGAGCGATTGGTATGCATCATGTCCCGCATTCTACTTGTTTCTGATAGCCAGCTAACCGGGTGACAGGTTCGGCACCTACACGTCCGCGGACTCGGTCAACGCCGGCCTGGACCTGGAGATGCCCGGCCCGCCCCGCGTGCGCGGCAAGCAAACCCTCATCGCCCACAGCGTGCGCAAGATCTCGGACGAGACCATCGACCTGCGCGTGCGCAAAGTCCTCGAGCTCATCAACCGCGTCGACAAGCTCAACATCCCGGAGAACGCGCCCGAGAAGTCCATCGACTCGCCCGAGACGTCCGCCGCGCTCCGCAAGGTGGGCGCCGCCAGCATCGTCCTGTTGAAGAACGAGAACTCGGTCCTCCCCTTCAAGAAGGACAGGTCGCTCGCCGTCATCGGGCCCAACGCGAAGATCGCGGCCTATGCCGGCGGCGGCTCCGCCAACCTGCGCCCCTACTACGCCGTCACCCCCTTCGACGGCATCCGCGCGCAGAAGGACGACGTGCGGTACGCGCTCGGAGCCGAGGGCTACCGCAGCCTGCCCGTCCTGAGTTACCTGACGAAGACGAAGAAGGACGGCAAGCCGGGCTTGACGGCGACCTTCTTCACCGCGCCGCCCACGGATGCGGCGAGGAAGCCGGTGGATGAGGTCCAGGTCGAGGCCTCGGACATCTTGCTGTCGGACTACCAGCACCCGGCCATCACGGGCGATACGTTCTGGATGGACCTGGAGGGCACGCTGACGCCGGAGAGCGACGGCGAGTACATCTTCGGCGTGTCGGTGTGCGGCACGGCGAAGCTGTTCGTCGGCGGCGAGCTGGTCGTGGACAACACGGAGAACCAGCGCCAGGGCGACACCTTCTTCGGGTCCGGGACGGTCGAGGAGACGGGCACGATGAAGCTCCGCGCGGGCGAGACGTACGACGTGCACCTGCAGTTCGGCTCGAGCACGACGTCCAACATGAAGACGCCCGGTGCGACGGTCATGGCGGGCGGCGGCGTGCGGGTGGGCGGCACGCTCGTCACGGAGCCGCAGGCCGAGATTGATAAAGCCGTGGCGCTGGCGAAGGAGGTGGATCAGGTCGTCATCATCGCCGGTCTCAACGTAAGTCAAGTCACACCGCCTGTCCCCTCCCCTTTCGCCATCAAGGCGCCACTTCCACAGCACGGTGCAACGATTCTCAACACACATACAGGGCGACTGGGAATCCGAAGGCTACGACCGCCGCCACATGTCCCTCCCCGGCCACACGGACGCCCTCATCGCCGCCGTCGCCGCCGCCAACCCCGCGGGCACCGCCGTCGTCCTGCAATCCGGCACGCCCGTCGCCATGCCGTGGCTCGCCTCGGTCCCGGCGCTGCTGCACGCATGGTACGGCGGCAACGAAACCGGCAACGCCATCGCGGACGTGCTCTTCGGCGCCGCCAACCCCTCGGCCAAGCTGCCCCTCTCCTTCCCCGCGCGCAACGAGGACAACCCGGCCTTCCTCAACTTCCGCTCCGAGCGCGGCCGCGCCCTGTACGGCGAGGATGTGTACGTCGGCTACCGCTTCTACGAGAAGCTGGGGCGGGACGTGCCCTTCCCTTTCGGCCACGGGCTGTCGTACACGACCTTCGCCTTCGACGCCGGCTCCTTGCGCATCACCGACTCCTCCTCCTCCTCCTCCTCCACCGACGTCGACGAAGACGCCATCATCACCCTCTCCGTCGCCGTCCGCAACACCGGCCCCGTCCCCGGCGCCCAGGTCGTCCAGGCGTACGTCGCCCCGCCCCCGTCCTGCTCCATCGGCCGCCCGCCCAAGGAGCTCAAGGCCTTCGCCAAGTCGGCCGTCCTGCCGCCCGGCGAGGCGCAGACGGTCCGGATGGAGCTGCGGAAGAAGTACGCCGCGGCGTTCTGGGACGAGCTGCGCGACGCGTGGTGCGTCGAGGAGGGGCGGTACGGCGTGCTCGTCGGCGATAGCAGTGCGGATACGCCCGTCAGGGGCGCGTTTGAGGTTGGGAAGACGTTTTGGTGGAGGGGGCTTTGAGGGGGCTCTGAGGGGGCTCTGAGGGGGAGGGGGAGGGGGAGGTGCGATGGTGGGACTTTGTGGGGGGGAATGGAGTGGAGGAGGTGGGGGTGGGAGAGGTGAGAGGTGGGAGTGACGGAGTCAGTGGGTGAGTGGGTGAAAGCGAGGGAGAGCAAGGAGTGAGACAGACAGACAGACAGTGAGAGCGACTGCTAGAGCGGGACGGGGAGAGAGCGGCACCACGTGTAGCTTTTTTTTTCGGAATACCCATCACCTTTCTTCTTTCTTCCTTTCTTTCTTTTTCTCAGCGAGGCTCTGACGCTGCCAACCACGCGTGAGATGACGGTTCAACAAAATCGTCCGGGCTGACAATCGCCAGCGATACATGGTGACCGACCCGAGGCTTTCGTCGACCCCGCGTACGATACGTACGCGCCCATCCAGCCTCCCGCAGCAGCAGGATGCATGCAAGCGAAACCACCACGACTTATGTATACGGAACGCATGAAAGACAACCGCACGACAGCAGGGCACACATACATACATACACAGAAGCCGCAGATCAGCTCAGGCCGCCCGACGCAAGCCGCCGCACCGCACCGCACCGCAGGCTGCAGAACAGCAGATCAGATCAGGCCGCCCGATTGCAAGCCACCGATCCGCGGCCACCCCAGCAGGTGGCGGTGAACAAGGTTGCGGCGTGCAGCAGCAGCAGCAGCAGCAGCAGTGGCAGGTGTATGTAAAAGAGGATATGCAGTCAGCGTCGCACAACCCGTGCGTAGCAGAAGAGAAAAAGAAAAAGAAAAAAGTGGAGGAGGGGGGGGGGGGGGGGGGGGGGGGGGGGGGGGGGGGGGGGGGGGGGGGGGGGGGGCAGGCGGGGCAGGTGGACGGCGGCGGGCCTTGAACGCACCTCTCCACGAAAAAAAAAACCGGCACGAGTATGTACAGTACAGTACATATACATCTATCTCGTGCGGGGCTGGGTTTTGCCGTACGGAAGCCCTTCGAAGGGCGGAGGACCGGTTGCGGTTCTGCACGACGCGCGGCGACCGCTGCTGCTGCTGCTGCTGCTTGCCCGGCTTGGTGGGATGGTCTCGGAACCGTCGTGTCTTGATGGCGATGAGGGAGGGAGTCGAACTCGAACTCGGGGGGGACTGCACGGCGGCGGGTGACGAAGGAGTCGGCCGGCCCCTCTCGACCTTGTTATTTCGCCGGGGATATTTACCCGACTTGCGTGGGGAGTTGAATCCATTATCGGGACGTGGATGCGAGCTTTAGAAATCAACAAATGCGTCCGGATATTGGATTCCACTGCCTACGGAAGGTAAGATGCTGTCCGCTACGTTAAAGGCTTTGTTCGCTTTGGATTTTGTAAGTCTAAGCGAACCAGATCGGCCCCTTTCTATCACGGTCTGATATCGAAAACAAGTGTCGCGTACCTGGTGGTTCATTGTGAATGTAGTAGTTGATTACTTCCGGAGCTATCTCAGAGTGCTGCTTCGGTACGTACGGACCCAGCTGCGTACCGCAGCATTCTCCATGTCCTTGGAACCTGCTCCATGCCATCGTGAGCCTATCGACCAAGGTTGGACGTCTTGAAGCAAACCTTTAGCTCGATGGGTCGCCAACCTTCAGTACGCCAATAGTAAAATAGAAAGAAAAAAATCCCCCCAACCATTTTCATAGCGTAGAAGCTATCCCTCAGTCCGTACGCCAATAGTAAAATCAAAAAGAAAAGAAATCCAAATGCTTTTCATGGCTGCAAGCTGTCCCTCCCTCGCGAGGTACGCTTATCTGCTATGATGGTCCCAAGTTCACTTTTGAACCCCATGAACTCGTGTCCTTGTCCCGCAGTCGTCTCCATCCGCTCCAATCCTTCTCAGAATCCTCCCTGTTCTTCGTCTGGGTGCGGGCCTTCGTCGAAAGCCATCTACCCGGTGGTGTCGTCGCGTCCGTCGCCCGGACCGCCGCCTTGCTGTCCAAAGACTTGCTGTCCGTTGTAGAAGCGCTGTTGTTGCGGCGATTGAAAATTGTAGTTTGAGGGGCGTAGCATTGCTGGCATCGGTCCGTACATCATCCCAGTGACGGGAGTGTTCGAGTCTGCGAGTTGATACTCGGCATGCGTCTGACGGGAGGGACTCCGTCCGAACTCGAAGCCCTGCGGATGTTGCTGCTGATGGAACCCATGATCCTGGTATGTGTTTGTGGGTCGTAGATGTTGCTCTTGATGGAACCTATGATCCTGGTACGTGTTCGCAGGCCGCGGATATTGCTCTTGATGGAATCCTTGGTCCTGGTACACGTTCGCAGGCCGCAGATGTTGCTGTTGATGGAACCCTTGATCCTGGTACGCGTTGGTGGGCTGCATGTGCTGTTGACCGGGTCCCTGACTCTGGAACATGTTGACGGGTTGTGTGTGGTGCTGACCAGGTCCCAGGTCCTGGCCCTGGCCCTGAAATGCGTTCACGGGCTGTGTGTGTTGCTGTCGATAGCCCTGATTCTGGAACGTGTTCGCGGGCTGCGGATATTGCTGACGAGGTCCTTGACTCTGGAGCGTGTTGGTGGGCTGCGGATGTTGTTGCTGACGAGGTCCCTGACTCTGGTACACGGCATCATACCTCGCCCTCTTTCCCGGGTCCTTCTGCTCGGAGGTCTGTACGTTCCTCTTCTTATCCTTGGCCTTACTCAACGCATTGATCCTTCTAGCCAGGAGCGGGTGGGAAGCAACGTTCACATCCATGTGGGGTATCTCACTACTCAATTTCTCGTCCGTCATGTTAAAGAGCCTGGCAATGTCATGCACGCCCATGTACTCCATCATCTGTGTGTACGAACTCGTCAGGAAATGGATGAAGTCTTGGTCGTTGGTGATCTTCGTAGGGTGAGGTACGGGCGCATGTGGTTGCGCGGGTTGCGGGATCGGGATCGGGATAGGCTGTGCAAACGAGGAGCTCTGGCGCCTTTGGTGCTGAGCTGCCGTGGATGTGGCGTCCGTCGCGGCGGGTGCGGCATTCACCGGATCCTCGTTCGAGTACCAGTCGTCGGCATTCTGGCGGTCTTGACAAAGTGAAGTTGCGGAGGCGGCAGGTGCGGCATTGAGCCTCTGCTTGTTCGAGTGCCGGTCTTGAACATTGGGGCTGCTCTGGAGTGAGGCGGCCTGCGCTTCGGCCTCATCTTCGAGTTCGGCAGCCGTACGCTTGTCGCCAGCGGACTTTTGAGATCAGAGTCCGAAGACTTCTCAGACGGCGCGTCGACAGGACCGCAATCCGAGTTGTCAGTGCCTTGGGTACCGGAAGGACCCGCAATTGCAAAGCCGCCAGCGCCAGGTACAGCGACCCAATTAGAACTGTCAGTGCCTTGAGTACCGGGAGGACCAGCTGCGTCAGAGCCGTCGGGAGAAGACCTTCCATTATTATTAGTGCGCTGCTTCTTGTTCTCATCTTTGTCGTCGGTGGCCGCGGGGTTTTGGTTCTGGGTGAGCGAGTCCAGGGCGTCCTGGCGAGGTGACGCCATGGTGTGCGACGGACGCTAGTGCGAGATTGAGCAGGGGTTGTGCAAGGGTAGTGGTGTCGATCGCGCAGTGTGCACAGTGCGGGTTGTGGGGTTGGTTCGGTAAGAGTTGCTTGAAAAAAGGATGTGGCGGCGGGCTCGCTTAGTCGGAACCGAAACGCCGAGAGCTCCGATTGGCTCACTCAGCCCGTCGCCCAACGGAAACGCGCCTCACCGCTGCACGAATCGAAGTGAAGTTGGTAGGCATGTCGTACCGGTAGTTCGTCCGCCCAAGAGCCTATCATCAGATCTTTTTTTGGTTTCTTGTGAGGAGATTGATTGGTTTTTGAGTCTCATTGTTCGCCCCTAGGCGCTCCGCGAATCACCCCGAGGCGAGTGGGATCGCAGGCGGGGCGTACACGTCTCACCAATGCCGGGGCTCATACCACTTACCTCTCAAGGTACGGGGCATCGTGACATCTTCGTCGGCGAGGCGATCGCTGTGGTTGACACGGCGAAAGGTCGATCGTTGTGGGGAGTGGGGTTGATTGGGGCAGGTCGGCAGGCTTGCCGCGGCGCCCGTTGTTGTCCTTGTCCTGGTCCGTGCGCTAAACTCCTTAGCTCAGCTGCTCCACCCGAGCAACCCTAGCAGGAACAACCGCAGGAATTCCGTGCACGCGGAAACGCGAGGACAACAGCCTCGTGGGCAATCAGTGCCGCCCGGATCGTGCGCGACATCCTCGACGACATGGAGCTTTCGTAGTACCGGGAAGACCTACTGTGGGCCAGGATATGGAGAGCGTTGGTGCGCGAACGAGACGGCGGGCAGCACACTGGCCAGGACTTTAGGAGCCGCCAGATTTTCAGCCACGAGCTAAGGGTCAGCCACAGGCGCAACTCCACATCCGACAAGCCCAGGTACGATTCCTCCCCATCTCTGGAAAACGGACGATGCCCGGAGTCGGGGGTATGCGGTTGAGGAAGGACCCTGTCCGCGTGCCTGCCCTACAGTGCAACAATCCAACTACAACTATTTCCCCCCATCATCCACCACCGGCGGAGCCTCACCCAGTACTTAACCTACCTACCGCACCGAGCATCTCTCCCGCGAAAGATTTACCAGCGCATCGAAAAGAATACAGCCGCTCTCACCCGAAAGAAGAGTTTCGACCACGTCCGCCAAGCGCAGCCTCACCTCAGCGCCTCACCTCAGCGCCTCACCCCAGCGCCGTACCGACATCGCCGAAGATGGCGCAACCGGAGCCCAGCACGGCGGCGGCGCACGACACGTCGGAACCGGAGTCAAACACGGGAGCACAGTCGCGCAAGGCAGCGAGAAAGGCGAAGAAAAAGAGAGGAAAAAAGCTGTACGGGTTCCAGATCAAGCAATAACCCGAGAAGAAATTGCTTACTGCGTTGTACCCGACGACTGGGACCATCAAGCGCGCCAACAATGGGGAGTGGTTCCCCTCGTACATGACTCCCCCAGCATTCACGTACCCGGCGGGCCTAACGCTTGAGGAATTGGCAAGGAACAAGAAGACGACCACCATCGAGTGGAGCTCGGGAGATCTGCTGTACACCACCACCCATCTCCCCCTCTGTGACTTTCCCATACAGCTCGCACCCTTCTACCAAAGGATGGTACCGAAGGGTACACACCTCTCATCGTTCTGCATTGGACAGATCTTCGAATGGAAATGCCGGGGGCTGTTCGGAAAGGATAGCCTCAGCCAGCTATTCCCTTTTGCTACGAAGCGTGGTTTCATCAAGCAGGCGTACCGTCCTATGGGAACCGCATACAAAGTCCGGGTAGGATCTGAGCTGAAATTCGGCCTTCTCCTTGGAAAGTACCTGCTGTGTGGAAACGAGGGGTACCAGTAGTTTAAGGAGAGGCACCTTAGAACCTCGGAATCGGCCAAGGACGTGGACGAGGAACACCCCTGGTGCACAGGTCCGATGTACTTGACGGCAAAGGGTTGACCTGAGTACTTCATCCTCCCGTTCATGGGAGATTTCCCCGAGTGCGCCCAGGACTTCGACGCGCTGCAAAAGACACCGGAGTACCCCGACCCCTTCAGGATGAACCTTTACCAAAGGTGCAAGGCATCGGACATGGCTTTGTCCATTTTCGCGGCGAACCAATACGGTTCCGGCATAGTGAATCAGTTCCCCCGACGCGACCGCCATGGTGAAGGTACCACTGAAGCGAAACAAGCAACTCGGACGCCACAAAGACGCAGCGAGGACGCATCCAGCCACGTTCGACATGCGGCACATCAGGGACGAGATGGACAACGACGAGGCCCCGCTCTTGGACGAGCTCCAGAAGTACGGAGCTTCGGGAGGGAAGGCGGAACTCTTCGACGCCGGGCGCATGCACGATTTGCGCAGAGAGAGGCGTACGGGAGCACAGAGGAGGACGCGGACTACCGGGATGTCCGGCCGGTCGCCCACAGGATCCGGAGCCGCAAGGGGCGCGCGAACAAGCCCACCCCGGCCGCAGGCCCGTCTACCTCGCAGCTCAAAAATGAGGAAGACGAGCACGTCTCCGGTTCGCAAGACGAAGATTCCTCCGCCTTGCAGGACGGTATTTTCAACAGCGCAGGGTTCCAGCGTGGCGAACCGGAGGACGCCGAACCGCGGGGAGAGGACGACACCAGACTGCCAGGGAGACGAACACCGAGCCGTGAGCGTCGGGGAGTTTCTCCGGCCAACCGCCCTCGCAAAAGAACGCGGAGCTCAAGGTACCCGAGGCTCCTCCACGCACAGGCAAAGGTTCCAGCAAAGACGAGGGCGTCGGCGGGGGAGAACACCGAGCGCGCGACGCGGCTTTCCTCACGGGAGAAAAGAGAGGGACGATGGGATGGAAACGGGGGTCATCGCACCGGAACTTCGGGAAAGTAGGCAAGGCAAAATGATAGATTGACATTTTCTCCTCGGTCGGCGCACCGGCACCGCAGCATGTCTTTCCTACGCGGGCAGTTGAAGCATATGTCCCGACGTGAACGTGAATTTTAAATTTGTACAAACGCATCCGGATATGGGATTCCACGACTCACGTAGTCAATCGTTTATCTTTAGATCGATCGAAACGTGCACGTCATTGGGAGTGAGGATGGACGCGTGTCGGTGGATCGCGCCGACCGAAGAGAGATGATAAAGTAAATAAGCTACGTGGGTAGTTGAAGCATATATCCCGACGTAAATGTGAATTTTGGATCCGTACAAATGCATCCGGATATGGGATTCCACTACCTACGTTAGTCGTTATCTTTAAACGTGTAATTTGAAAGCGAAGGTGGACGTGTTGGTAGAATCGCGCGCCGACCGAAAAGATAATAAGCGGAAGCTACGTGGGCAGTTGAAGCATATATCCCGACGTAAACGTGTATTTTAAATCCACACAAACGCATCCGGCTATGAGATTCCACGCCCCACGTTGGGCGTTCATTTTTAGATCAATCAAAACGTGTCATTGAAAGCGAGGGTGGACGCGTCGGTGGATCGCGCCGACCGAAGAGATAATACCTAAGCGACCAAGCTACGTGGGAGCTAATCCTACGCGCAGCAGCAGGTCGTACGATTACACCTAACTGGTTGGTTTCCTCTCCAACTGTTCGGCGAGTCGCCAGAATGTAAACAAAAAAGGTAGGAAAAATCTAACCCCCACTGCACATCTCTCCCACCCGCCACCTTCGATATAAGCGTTCATCGCCCAATCTTCCCATTTCCCCATTGATAATCCGAATAAACACCCCCCATCCCCGCCAATTTTCCGTTTGGTGTGTGGTCATTGGTATCGTAAAGGAGCGTGATAGGCCGGGCACATGTTTGAAGTGCCCGGCGCATTAAAAGCGTCTCGTGGTGTCGTCAGAAAAGAAGAAAGAAACGGTGTAGAACATTAAAATGCAGCGTACCGCCCCGCATGGCTCCTCTTGCCCATTAAAGCCTTAGAAGAGGGCGAAAGCGGCAGCGACACCGGCCATGAGGGCCACGGCCGGCTTGCCGTTCTGGGCCGCCGCGCCGGTGTATTGCGGCGGCGCAGTGCCGGTCGTGCTGGCCGCCGGCGTGCTGGGCACGGCAGAGCTAGGCACGGGCGTGACCGGCGGCGGAACAGACGTGGTAGGGGACGTCTCAACCGGCGGGGGCGCGTACGTGGTAGGAGAAGTTTCAACTGGCGGCGGAGCGTACGTGGTGGGGGTTTCGACCGGCGGGGGAGCGTACGTGGTGGGAGAAGTCTCAACCGGCGGCGGAGCGTACGTTGTGGGGGTCTCAACCGGAGGAGGAGCGTACGTGATAGGAGAAGTTTCGACCGGAGGAGGAGCATAAGTAGTAGGAGAAGTCTCAACTGGTGGCGGGGCGTACGTCGTAGGAGAAGTCTCAACCGGAGGCGGCGCGGAGACCTCAGACGAAGGCACCGGGACGGGAGAAGAGGGGACAGGTGCCTCGGAAGTCGGAGGCACAGGAACGACAGTGCTAATGATGGTAGTGCCAGATGAGCACTTGTGGCACGGCTTGGTAATGGTGCTCGTCTGATAGATGGTAGAAGGCGACGGCGAAGGCGTAATAATAGTCTTGCTCGTGGTCGTGGTCTCCGGCGGAGGAAGAGGAGTTGTTTCAGGAATAGAAGAGGGGGGCACAGACGGGTAAGTCTTGGTGGTCTCCGGCGGAGGAAGAGGAGTCGTTTCAGGGATGGAAGACGGCGGGGGAACCGGGTGCGTCTTAGAGGTCTCTGGCGGAGGAAGAGGAGTCGTCTCAGGAATGGAAGACGGAGGGGGGACCGGGTGCGTCTTGGAGGTCGTTTCCGGAGGAGGAAGAGGAGTCGTCTCAGGAATGGAAGACGGCGGGGGAACCGGGTGTGTCTTAGAAGTCTCTGGCGGAGGCAGAGGAGTCGTTTCAGGGATGGAAGACGGCGGGACAGTCGGCTTCGTGCTCGGGTGGGTGATAACACTGGTGATGTACGAAGTTGTCGAGCTGGTTACTGGGCTGCAAAAATGTCAGTTTAGGATCTCATGCAGGGAGGAAATGCTGCTTACCAAGTCGTGGTGTAAATTGTATAAGATTCGGTTGTGGTACTTCCACCGGAGCATTTGTGGCAAGGAACAGTAATGATCGAGGTGGCAGTTTCGGTGGAAATTGTCGAAGAAGTAACCGGGCAGATTGTCGTGTACGTAGTGGTGTGCTCGGTATAGGTGCTCGGGATGTACGTTATGAAAGTGCTGTTGGGGTAGGTCGGAGGCTTCGAAGACGGAGGAGGAGGTGGCGGAGGCGTAGTCACCTTGGTCTTCGAAGAAGAGGGAGTATAGGGAGGAGGGGTGTAAGGAGGAGGAGTGTAGCTACTGGGAGAGGGAGTGTAGCTGGACGATGGAGGCGGAGTATAGATGGAGGATGGAGGAGGCGGAACGTAAGTGGAAGAGGGAGGCGGAGGAGTGTGAGTGCATGGTCCCTTGCACGAAGTAATGGTAAGGGTAGATGTGACGAGCGATGTATACGTCGAATGCTCCCAGGTGGAGGTGACGGGACAAATTGTAGTCGTTACATATGTAACCAAAGTAGAGGTTTCGGTGCTGGGGACAGTGGTGGTGTTCCACTGAGGGTGGTCCTTGGACCAAGACTTGTCCCAGGCGTGAGCGGAGCCCAGCAGGGCGAGGAGAGCGAGAGAGCCACGCATGATTTGCGGAGTCTGGATTGACGGCGCTGAGTGGTGGATAGCGACAGGTCGGAGGGCTGGTCGGTATATAACGAAGGGTTCAAGCAACCGTAGCGAGCGAGCTGCTTTTGTGGGGGCTGGAGCACGGGGCTGGCTTCTTGGATGATGCAAACGGGAGGCAGGAGGAGGCTCTCTATATCCCCCCCGGCCGGGGCTCCATCGGAGGCAGGCTTTTCTCGAACCGCTTTGGGTAGGGTTGCATTTTCGGCAGGAAGCTTAACGGCAGTGACCTCATCTGACTCTCCTGAGAGGTGGAGCATTCCCGGCGGGTTCGGCGGGCTGGGCAGGCTGCAAGAGGCTGCATCTCGTATAGGAGGCCGATCTGGGACGGCGTGGTGTCGGCGGTCTGGCGCGGTAGGGCATGCAAGCGGGGGAGCTAATGCAGTGAACTCAACAGCAGACGACCGGGATGCCTCTGCCCTCACCACTCACCGGACCAGCCGTCGAGTAAGACAAATATTGACAGCCCAAGACCTGGTCCTGGCCGGTGCAGCGCCCGATTGAGCGGCGGATCCTCCTTCCACGAGCACAGCCGGCTCCCAAAACACTCGGCAGTTGGCTGGGTAGGCAGTCAATGGGTCTGGAGACGGTTGCTGCAAGCGGCGGGCGTCCTCGTGGAGGTCTCGGCCTCGGAGGCTTTGGCGTCGGGTGGCATAGCGTCATTGGCGAAGCTTCGGGCGGGCGGGCGGGGCATCAGGATTCGCGTGCAGCGGCGCGGGCAACCGTCTGCTCGGGCTGCATCGGGCGGTGGCTGGCACGGGCTGCGCTGGGGTGCTGGGGTGCTGGGGTGCTGGGGGTCTCTGAGCTGGATAGTGTGAGTGTGTAGAGGTGGCGAGGCGCTAGTTGCTTGTTTGCGGACGGCGAGAGCGGGAGGCGCAAAAATAGAAGGAAGGTACCTATGGCCGGCGTCCCCGCAAGCGCAACGGCAGGCGGCGGCCGGCACTTTTGGGGAATGTTCAGGTTCAGGTTCAGGTTCAGGTCACCCCACAGCAGGCTGCAGCTCGTGCTGCGTCTGGCGAGAAACCATCTGCGCTGTCAGCAGGGCCGAGTGTGTGTATGCGTATGCGTATGCATGCAGCGGCATGGGTTGCACGGCGGCCAGGCGGGAGGCGGGTCGATGATTGGGGAGCGGCCGATTGCTTGCAGGCCGGTCGTGGTGTGCATCGAGTGGCTTCGCGAGCACTTTCTGCTTCCATCCATCTCGACCCGCCACCGCAACCGACTCAGCGAGAAAAAAGCCATCAAAGCCGAGTGTTTCGCTCACTCGCCCGACCGCTCGACCGTCGCGCCATGTGCCAGCGGGCAACACTCCGTCAGCTCCTCCACCGTCAGCTCCGCGTTGCGTTCCTGCGTCCGCTGAGCTCCTACTCAGGCACCACCTCTCGCGGTTGGTGGGCGATCTGAGGGCTGGACCCGCATCGCGTCGGTGGCTGCTCATTCAACAGCGCAAGCGCAGCCGGGCTGTCTCGGTCCTTTGGCGATCGAATCTTCGGATGGCTGCGTGCCTGGCCCGTTGCAAAACTGGAGATGCACGGCTCGAAAACGGGCACGCCGTGACGATCGCCGTCCATCCTCCACGCTGCACTAGCACGATCAGCGCAGTTTAATCTCACAACTGCACCTTTCCCGTCTAACAACCTGGGACCCAACCCGGCCGTCAAAAAAAATGTGTCTTCCTATGGTACCCGCGGGAAGCCACACGCATTCGCCCCACAGAATCCGAGAACGGCGTACCGGCGAATAGCCTTCTGCTTTCCATCAAATTTCTCATTGGCCGCCCCCGAACCATGGTATTCTCACCATGTGCATGACTAACGGCAAGCTTTTCACCCATCGCCGTTTCTGCCTCAATTGCCGGCCAGCCCCGACCGTACCAATCTTCGTCCAGCTCAAAAGCCTAAACCGGCCACCCGGTGACACAACTACCGACCTTGGGGTGAAGCGAGAAACATCAAGAAAAAGAAAAGTTTCTTCTCGAGGCGGAATGTGCCACTACCGCCTGGTACGCATGCGAGCGGAGGAGGGGAAAAAAAAATAAAGCCACGTCCCAGACGTTCGCGTGAAAGTTGGCACGGGCCCCAGACCAACCAGGCGACGGAGAATAGATGTCGACGAGGCTCGATTTGGCAGGAAGAACACCGCAGAAGATCCATCCCCATCGTCATCGTTAAATCCTTCCTGCCAACCGACCTCCTGAATCGGACGTGTCGACTGACCATCCCCTCGTATCCTTCTGTGCGCCCTCTCGCCATCCTTCCCTTTTCCCACGCATTTCGATCGTGTTATATACGAACACTCTCCGCCTCCCGTCGATAGTCCCATCATCGTTCCTTATACAGTCGCCTTTCCGCTCTTTCCCCGCACCGCCTGCGCTGATGACGATGGATGAGGGAACTATCGCCTTCTCCTCGTATTTGCGTGCGCTGTGGAGTGAGGGGTAAGTGCTGCTTCGGCTGCCGGTCAGCCCGACGGGTCCGGGATGCGCCTGTGCCGTCCGGGGTGGGGGGAGGAAAAAGGAACGCAAGAAAACCGGTCTCGGAAGACCGATCCACCGTGACACTGGAGCTGTGCCGCGTTCCTTCGGCAGCAACCCTGCTGACTCACCGCGACCTCATCGCGTCACCTCGGCCCACTCACTGCCTTGCCCTCTCCATCGCGCGTTCGATAAACATTGGCCATCGAGAGGGAGCGGCCCGGCGGCCCACGATGATCAAAGCACGTGTCGTGCTTTCTGATTCCCTTGTGACATTCTCGTGTTCCTTTTCCAGAAATAGGATACAGGTCTCAAACTTGCAGAGGGAGGAGGGACTCAACGATCCTACGTCCACTTTTCTCAGCCTCGCCTGCATGTCCATTATAGATGATGGCATGAACTATGCATATCCGTCGACCACGAATGGCTGCCTGACTGGTCTTTCGCCCTGCCGTTCTCTACCACTCGCTGCCGGCCATCTGGCTTATGTGCCTGTCCCCGTCACCACTCGAAACCATTCCGCTTATAGCAAACCTTCGTTTTATCCACACGCCAAGACTTAACACACACATACACACACACGCTCGTCATTTCCATTCGTTACATTGCCCTCGAGCGAAGTTAAACCCCTCCCGTCTGAATACCCGACAAATCATTCAACCCACAACCCCATATCCACCTCCCCGCTGCTCTTGATTTTCTACAGCTGCCATTCGTTCATGGACGTGGTGTCGCTTGTGATGCCGAAGATGGCACGCATATCAGTGCGCCAGACAGCGAAAAGCGATCGTTGGATACGGCACAGTTGCTCTTCTTCGCGTCTATGATACGCGCTAATCCACGTGAACATCACAACGCCATGGCTTTCTGCCCAAGGGCTAAAGTTCAGTCCTTATTTCCTTTCCTAAAAAGTCCTACATACTAGCTAAACACATGCTTCTTTTCCGCTTTCCCCACTTTTATACTTCGGGTTGTCAAAAAGAAGCTTCGGTGCTGCAGACTTATGTAGAAAAGGGCAATAAAAGACGATAGATGATTCCTCCTCCGCATCGTATCCAGAAATGCGACTTCGGTTTCGTCTATCCCTTCACAATCAGCAAAGGTAGCGAGGGGTAAAGAAGGCGGAAACCCGTCCGAGAAAACTCGAAAAGACGGAGAACAAAGCAAGACGACGACGGTACGGCGGTACTCTAGTACGAAAGTCGATGATAGCGAATCCCAGCGGCGCCTCAAATTTTCCCCGTCTTCTTCCCTCTCTCGAATTCGAGTTTCGTCAATGACGTCTCCGTATCTCTCTCTTTCTCTCTTGCTCGTTCCCTTGCGGTGCGTGTCGGTGTAAAGTAATAAAATTCGGCGAATTCGCAGGAAGATCGAGCGGAGAAGCGGTGCGTCGGACTGTGAGCCGGTCCGAGGGAGCGGGGTGAGCCAGCTCGAAGGAGGAGGCCCCGTTTCACGTGGACCGCTCCTCAAAGTAGCGGTATCGCCTCTCCCCCCGCACCCCTTTATCTCATCAGAATCCGTGTTGTTTGTAATTTGTCGTGTATTGTGTTTCTTTCGGCATTGAGCCAGTCCGAAGGAGGGGTCGGGTTGTCCAAGAAAAAACGTCGTTGTTTTGTGGACTGGTAAAGTCTCACATTTTTTTTTTTTCAATAATTCCTCTCAGGTCTCTTCCCGAAAGATGATCTCCGGGACTTTTCAAATTCTGCTGTTTTGCGTGGAAGTTCTAGTCGACCGTGCGAACCCACAAGAGGTGGTCATATTCTTTATTCTGCTTCTGCTGCTTCTCAAGCTCCGATGGCCTATCGTCGAGCGAACACGATGTTACCAGAGGTTCTCCTCGTGAAAGGTAAAGGAAAGGATCGAACCGGAGCGAGCATACTCACCACACGGGCCCTGACTGATTATTGTTCATCTGGCCGCTGTGGTTCTGTTGGTGCGGAGCCATCTGTTGTTTGGCCTTCTTCGCCGTGGGATTGCTCGGACCCCAGTCGTCCGCGAAGTCCACGGGGTCGTCCGCCAAGGTCGGGTTGTCGACGCCGGGCGGGGCGCTGCCCCAGTCGTCGTCGAAGTTGACCGGCTCGGCCGTCTCGGCAAAGGTCATTCCCGCGCCGTCCGGCGGGTTGCCCCAGTCGTCGTCCATCAGGTTCGTCTCCGGCTGCTGCTGCTGCTGCTGCTGTTTCGCCGCCGTCGACTTGCCGCCATTCGAGGCGCCTCCGTTGGTTTGCGTCGTCGAAGTGTCGACGAGCGGCTTGGGTTGATCCGGCTGCGGGGCGGCGGCGACGGTCTGGACGACGCTGTCGAATCGGCCGTCGCGCGCCTTGGGCGAGAAGATGCTTGTGACGGCGCCGTCGTCGGCTCCGAGGTCCAGAATCTCTTTCTCGGGCTGAGGCGCGATGCTATCCTCGTCGCTGTCAATGTCGCTTCGATCGATGTCACCGGATTTCCACACTGTTGCGTTCGGGTTCCAGCTGGCGACATCCGGCTTCCAGGCTCCCTGGTTCAGATCAAAGGTCGTGGTGGCCGTGGTGGTAGCAGTTTCTGGCTTCCATTCCGCTGCGGTTGGCTTCCAACTTGTAGTTGTCTGAGGCTTCCAGTCCGCAGCGTCAGGATTCCACGCCGCCGACTCCGGGTGCCATTGCTCCGCTTCGGCGTTGATCTCGCGAGGAGCTGCAGGGGCTGGCTTAGGTACAGCCTCCGGTACCTCATCGCCCATGGTGACGCTGGCCGCATCATCCGCCTCACGCTCCGCTATGTCGATGGCAGGTACCCATTCGGCAACCTTGGGATCCAGGTTGTGTGCGCGGTAATCGTTCTTGAACTTACACGGGAATCCTCCGCGACAACCCGGGCGCTGGCAGACGTGCCCTTGGTAGCAATCGGACTTGCGGCAAGCGCCTTGCTTTGGGCAGGGGTAGCCTTGCACGATAACCTTTAGAACATGGAAAAGCTCTGAGCTGAGCGGGTTGTGATCGTACTCGCAGTCAAGGCCGGATGCAAGAGAGGGGCAGTGGCCGCGGAGTTGATATTCGTTGCAGGGTTTCCTTCCAGGCTCCTTGGCCATGGAATTGTATGCCGAATACTCTTCAGCCGTGGGGCGGGGGAGGTAGAAGTCGAGACGGTCACCGTATTTGTTGACCGGAATCATGCCTTCAGTCTCTGGCGTTGGGCGAGGAAGGTCTGCTGCGGTGGTGAAAGCGCTGTTGAATTTCTTTGGCTGAGGTCGTTCAGGAGGGGGCATGGTGTCCTTGGCCTTGGGCGGCTCCGGCGTGTCCGAAGCCCACTTGCTTCGGAGAGCGTCAGCAGGGTGCGGCTTCGTCTCTTCTTGATGCCGGGAGCCCATGCTAAGTTCCGAAATTGAGCCTGGCTTCTGGGCACGAGAAAGGAGACTGTTGTTGGAGATTGACCCGTTCCTGGAAATTTGCTGGGGCCCGTTTCCCCAGTCCTCGGCGAAACCGGCAGTCGAAGGCCTCGGGCCCTCCCTCCAGCTGTCACCAGCGAATTTGGACTGTATGGCAGAACCCTGCCTTGCCTTGGGGCCTTTGCCCCAGTCCTCGGTCGAGGCGGCCGGCTTCTTCGAGCTTGCACCCCAATCATCTCCATAAGCTGGTTCCGGTGCGTTGTTTCCCCAATCGTCGGCGAATGCATTGCCGTCTCGCCAGGCTTCTTTGCTCTTCGTCTTGATCTGAGGCACCTGAGGGGAGTCGGAACCTGGCAGGGGGTGGCTGAATTTGCAGTTTTTACCAAATTTGCAGATTCCCTTGCGCACGAACATAGGGCACGGCTTGGGACCAGTTTGCTCTTCATCGATGCTGTTGGATTCATTCCTAGAGGCAACGCCGTTAGGTCTGGAGAAGTCACCACCCTTGACCGGCTCCGGCTGAGCCAAGGTTGGCTTGTTGGCAGCACCCTTGATGGTGGTGGTGCCGGGGTTCCAACCAGCAATTGGCGAATCACGGAAGACCGAGGAGAAGCTCTCAACTGGGAGGCCGAGAGAATGATACTCTGATTGGTGAGCGGGGGCTTTGATGAGGGTGATCTTGTCAGCTTTTCCCAAGTAGGGAGTGAGGAGAGGCATGTAGCGAGTATCATGGCAGCCGGCAAAGAAGATGTGCTTGCACTGGCCGGCCTCGGCAAAGAGCCGGAACGTTTCTGATGGGGTAATATTAGCCGCGTTTCAGTCGGGAGGTTGTACAAGACGACCGACCTTCAACCTTGGTGAAGACGCTGTCGCTATTCTCTCCAGCATCAACAAAATCGAAATAGCCCTTGGTGCTAGTGAAGGCGGCAGCGATTGGGGCAATGGAGCGTGCATGAGCACCGATGAGACCTTGGCGGCTCAGGGCATGGGAAATGGAAGCAAAGTTGGAGTAGATGCGGACAACCATGCGGCAGTGGTCGAGAGAACCGATTTTACGGAGACGGTCCCGGATCTCGGTGCTCAGAAGCTGAGCAGCACTGACGCCGCCCTCACGGGAGTTCTTGATCAGATGATCTTTGAAGGTGTAGCCATCGCCGTCGACAAGAAGCAGGACGAAAGGATTCTTCTCCTGACCGCGAGCTTGGCGCTTGTACTTCTCGCGATTCTCCTTCTCCTCTTCATAGTCGCTGCGGAGCATGCGATAGTCCTCGACCAGGCTCTCGTACTTGCGTAGGATCTCCTGCAAGGTCTCGTAGTACTGGCCGTTCATCATGCGGAACGACCGGACCTGAGACTCGCAGGCATCCAATTGAGCATCTCCGAGCATCTTGGCTGGGGTGTAGGGGATTGATTCGATAAGAATACGGGTCAAGGTCGATGCAGTGGAGAGACAAAATCTTGTTAATCTGTGCGGAGACCCGGGAATTGAGATCTGAATGCACGCCGGCAGCGACTGGTGTTGTCAGAGATGACTAGCAACGGGTGACGGCTAAGACATGAGCAAGGAGCCGCCTAGCAACAGGAGCAAAGCTTGGGGGTGAAAAGCGCAGTCGAGGAATGTGAATCGGAGAAGAGAAATAACGTGCGGGGCTTGGCAAGGAAACCGCGTCGCACGGTCAACATCCGCCCCGCTGTAATTGGCCTGTCGCATTTTGCAAGCAAGGGCCGTTTGTGATAACGGCCGCACACTTCGACTGCTGCGAGCTGACTTTGCACGTAGCCCTGCACGCCTTCGGAACCCCTAATTGGCGGTCGATGCGGTCAGCTCCAACGCCGCTCACCTTTACGGGACATGAATTATTGTATCAACACGCTGCTGTTGTATTCTTCTTCACGACTTTCGACGCACCGGCCGCCTGAAAACTTTAAGCGAAAACAGGTGACTGCCCGTTTTGTGGCAGAACTGCGGGCGACGGCGGCAGCGATGAGGCAATCGCCGCCATAGCTCCACGTCCAAACGCACTCCAACCCTCCACCGCCTGCACCTTTCCCTGCCGCCTCACCAAACCATGTCTGGAGGCTGGAACACCATCGAGTCCGACGCGGTTTGTGCGCTGCCTTCCTTTGCTCTTCCGCCACTGCCGCTGACCCTCCCGCGCCCAGGGCGTCTTCACCTACCTGCTGCAGAACCTCGGAACCAAGGACGTGCAGTTTGAAGAGCTCATTTCTCTCGACTCCGACTCCCTGCGCCAGCTTAGCCCAGTCTACGGCGTCATTTTCCTCTTCAAGTACCCGACCGACGAGAAGCCCTCGGCCACCCCCAAGGATGGCACCTTCGACCACCAGGCCGCCGAAGACATCTTCTTCGCCGCCCAGACCATCCAGAATGCCTGCGGCACCCAAGCCCTCTTGTCGGTGCTGCTGAACAAGGACGGCGAGATAGACATCGGCCCGCAGCTGCGCGAGTTCAAAGACTTCACCACCGCTTTCCCCTCCGACGTACGCATGCCCCCGTCCACACCCCGTCTCTCACTAACAAGCGCCCCAGCTCCGCGGCGAAGCCCTCTCCAACTCGGACCTGATCCGCGAGACGCACAACTCGTTCGCCCGCTCCTCCCCCTTCGTCGACGAGACGCAGCGCGCCGCGACGGGCGACGACGACGTCTACCACTTCGTCGCCTACACCCCCGTCAACGGGCAGCTGTACGAGCTGGACGGCCTGCAGCCGGCGCCCATCTCGCACGGCGCGTGCGCCGCCGACGACTTCCCGGACAAGGTCATACCCGTCCTGCAGCGCCGCATCGCGCGCTACCCGCAGACGGAGATCCGCTTCAACCTGCTGGCCATGGTGCGCGACCTGCGCATCCGCGCCCGCGACATCGGTGACGTCGAGAGCCTGCAGCGCGAGGAGCAGAAGCGCACCGGCTGGATGTGGGAGAACGCGCTGCGCAGGCACAACTTCGTCGGCTTCGTCGGCGAGCTGGCCAAGGGCGTCGCGAAGGCGAAGGCGAAGGAGGGCACGTACGATCAGTGGGTCGACGAGGCCAAGGCTAAGACGAGGCAGCGCGTCGAGGATCGCGCGAAGAAGGGCGTCGCGGCGGATGAGATGGACGTTTAGAGTGCCGGGGTCTGGGGCTGGTTCGGCTGGCTTTGCGGCTGCTGCTGTGTTGTCTTTGCATTAGCAGGCGTCTGGAAGGGTCGTCTCGGTTATACAATGATATCAATGCGATTTGTGTGGGAAAAGGGGATTCTTCTGATTGCCGTCCGGCTTTCTAGGTGCAATGATACGGAAGTTGCGAATGAAGGGTCGCATCTGGATTAAAGCGGGAGGGTTCCTGCGCGAATGCTTCAGTCATGACGTAACATCGAGAGCTTCGTTGGCAAGCAGTCGTGCGTGTAAAGCGTTTCCTGAGGGTTTGTATTACCAATGGCAGACTCATCACCTCTTTGACTGCAGGATGCTTACGTGGGTATGCTCGATATCGTTGTGATGTACAGGCTTCCCGTACTGGACTCGATTTTCGGGGAGACGCTCCTTGTGGCTGGTAGATTATGGACATTACAGCTCTTTCTTTGCCGTAAGGGTACATCTATACCGTAATGTTTGGTCAAAAAGCATGAAGGGTGAAAAGGTCTGGAAGTGTGAATTCATAACGGCGGAGCGCTAGAGCCCCAGTTAACCACGGCACCGGGAACATATTGGTCAGGTTTTTGTACTATTACAGGCGTTTACGGGGATGAATGTTGCTGGGGTGCTCAATTGCAACAGACAACGATATGGACGCTCTTTTCTTTTGTTTCCAGCAGAGGCGCCTAATTTGCACGGGAATCCTGCCTCACGCCAAGAGATATGCAGAGCACATGGACTGCAAACGGGATATTCCATCCCCGCTGAACGCCTTCCTGTACGCGGAATGAGTGGCGGGATCTAGAACGCAACGTCTTCCAAAAGTCTTCTGGGAAGGACATGGAGAGCCGCCCCAACGAGAGCGGTGGAGCCCGGATCTCCAGATGCGCGCACCATCACTGCGGGTGGATCCTTGGGCCCCGCATAGACGTCCGAGCGTTCCCAGCCTCGCACACTGACCGGCCGGACAAGGGAACAATGACGACTTCCCGCGCGAGCTCAGACGCCAATGACGAGATGGTCGATAGATCGGAAAAGGCCAATTGGAACCAGCAAGGCGTGATGCGCTGTGGTTGCAGCGGGAAAAAAAAGGCACACGAAACATGTCTCACCGGTCACTGCGGTGACAGCTGGGCGGCGCCCTCGCAGCAGCCCAAGGCGCCGAACAACGAGGGCGACATAACCTTTCGACGCGGCGGCCCAATGGGTCTGGCAGAAGGACGGGAGAAGAGTGGCGATCGGCGGCCGGAGGGCGGAGCGAGCGCAGAGAGTAAAATATGGGGCGTTCGTCTGATGGCAAAAAGATGGTGGCTGGGGGAGGCTTGAGCGAAGCAACGGCTAACACGGCGACTCGTCGCACAAAAGCTGTTGCCGCTGCTCGTTCCAATGGTGCAGCAGCAACGGTAGTGCATGGTTGGGCGTGGCGGCAGCGATACAGCGAGGTCGCGATGTGCTTGGCTGAAGGTCCGGGGAAGGGTGGAGGGTTGCCATGCCAGGACTGCGCTGGCGGCTAGTGATTGGCTCACCTGTCAGAATCAGGCGGCGGGCACACCGACTGACGCCCTAGTGCCTAGTGAGGCCAACGCCAGCCATCCCGGCCCTCCGTTGAGATAAATTCCTATTTCCCTGACCTCGACTCTGCCACTCTATCGAATTCCCCTTTTCGCTTCTGTGTGCTCTTTAATTTTGTTGCTTGGGGGGTTCCATTTGCTTGCAGTTGCCGTTTGTTTACCCGATTCGGATCATCATCACCCAACACCACCACATTTCTGCTTCCACATTCCTGCACAACCATGTCTTCAATTCATCTGGGCAGCCAAGACCGCTTCGAGGTCACCACCCACCCGGCCGTCATCACCCCCTTCGAGGACGTCGACGACCCACTCATTGACGCCGACCTGTCCACCCAATCCATCGAGCGCGACGACTACTACATCTTCGGCCCGCCCTCGCAATCCTCCGACGGTCGATACACCATCAACTCCCGCAGCTCTGGCCGCGGCCGCCGCCTCTCCAACCGCACCCAACTGACCGAACCATCCTCCATCTCCGACATGCCCTCCGACTGCTTCCCGCTCGCTCAGCAACACCATCAGAAGCGGCCTGCGAAAGTAACCATGACGAGGACGAGCAGCCCCGCCATCTCGCCCACCAAGTCCGCCACTGCCACCTCCCACCGCGACATCACCGCCTACCGCAGCACCATCCCCGACGCCGACAAGGCCAAGACACACCGTCACCACCGCAGCCATCGCCCCTCCGCCCCCCGCCGCCACCACACCACCAGCGCAGAGACGCCAACCCGCTTCCACCCCGAACCGATCACCCACTCCTCCCACCTCTCCACGCCATCCCACTCGCGCTCCCAATCCCGCGCCCCCCTCATCCTCCTGCACGTCACCCTCCTCCCCTCCTCATCGTCGGCCTCGCTCCCCTACCCGCCGCACATCATGCGCCGCGTGCTCCCCCGCTCGACCATGCGCGCCTTCGCGCTGCTGGAGGAGCGCCTCGCCGACCCCGTCCTGATGACGCGCGGCCTGCTGGTCGCCCACCCGCGCGACGAGATGGACGTGCTGGAGGAGCGCGTGCTGGAGGGCTTGGAGCTGCGCGCGCCGCGCGTGCTGAAGTGCGGGCATTTCTACGGCGGCGGCGGAAACGACACCCCTTCCGGCAATGCCGAGGACGGGGACGACGAGAAGCACTCCTCCCATCGCAGGCGCGACAGCGGCATCGAGGCCGCAGACGTGTCCGCCGGCGCCGAAGAGGGCGTAGAAGCAGTCGAGGAGGAGCAGGAAGAAGGAGTAGAAGAAGAAGAAGAAGAAGTAGAAGAAGAAGAAGTCATCTGCGACGAATGCCACGCCCACCTCCCCCTCCCCCCAAACACATCCAACACCCGCTGGACCATCAAGACGTACGCCGCCAACGGCCTCCTCGCCGGGCCCGGCGCCTGGGCCGCCGCCTGGAGCGAGATGGAGCGCGTCGACGTCGCCGTCGCCCCCCACCTCAGCGCCGCCCAGCACCGCGCCCTGCGCGCCGCCGCACGCGCCGAAGACGCCGCCCGCGCCGCCGCGGAGGCATCCCGGGCCGCCGCCGCCGCCGACGCCGCGCGCCGCGAGGAAGAAGAGAGGGAGGCCCTCGTCAGAACGGCGAGGGAGGACGCCCGGGCGGAGGCGCTGCAGCGGGCGGAGCGGGTGGCGGAGGACGAGCGGAGGGAGGAGGAGGTGAGGCGGCTGCGGCTCATCGGGAGCGCGGCGGTGGCGGCGGCGGCGGAGAGGCGCGCGGCGGAGGAGAGGGTGAGGGAGGCGAGGGAGGAAGCGGTGAGGGCGGAGAGGAGGAGGGTCAGGGAGGAGAGGGCGAGAAGGGCGGCGGCGGCGGAGAAGGCGAGGAGGGAGGTCCCGCTGGCCGTGCTGGTGCGGAGGGCGCTGTGGGTCGCGTTGGCGGATTGGCGGAATCTGCTCGTTTTGGCGCTGGCGTGGCTTTGCTGCGTGGGTGCCGGTGGCGGTGGTTCCGCTGTTGTTGGCGGTGCGGAAGTTGCTCGGTCGATGGACTTGGATGTCCTGCTCTTCGATGCCGCGCCGGCGCCGTTCGTCGTCGTCGACAATGCGACGGCGGCCTCCAGTGCTCCGTCGGACGTCGTCCACGCCACTTCCACCGTCACGGCCACGCGGACGTCGACCGCGATCGTCACCGCCTTCGTCCTCGAGACGCTGAGCCCTCGGGGCCCCGCCATCGACGAGCCCGCCAGCGCCACGACAACAACCGCCGAGGACGTCGTCTCCGAACAGCCGACCGCCACGCCCGCAAGCGACGACGCGTTCAAGGACGCCGTCTTCGCGGCTTCGACCGACATCCTCGCCTCCGCGTTCGAGAAGATGGAAGCGATCATCTCCACCCTGGCCGAGGCTTACGAGGCGACCGATGACGATGACGACGCCGAGGACGCGGAGATTCCTGCAGAGCACGACGACGCTGGTTCCCCTGGATCCATGCAAGCGCCGGTGGCAGTCGAATACTTGGAGCCGCAGACGCAGATGCCTGCCGGAGAAGAGGAAGACGCCAACGCCGCGCCGTCGACGGACCTTGCGAGCGCCGCCGAGGTCGAGATGTCCCAGACCGAGGGTATGTGCTGCACCAACAAGTCGTTTGAGCTTGCTTATCCCACGTGCGGCGCTGCCGAGCAGTCGGCTTTCGACGATGTAGAGGAAGAGCTGGATGCCGCTGCTGCCGGGACGTCGTCGTGGGGCCGCGAGCTCGATTTCGCGTATTTCGATCGCGCGCCGGTTTGTGCGGCGTACTAGAGTGTTCGTGAGACGGACGTGTGTGCCGTTTACGGATGAACGCTGAGATGATCGTGGATGAGATGATGTTGGGAGAAGTGAAAAGAGTAGGAGGGATTGTTTATGAGGCGGGATGGCCCATTGGCAGACGCACTCTGTTGCGTGCTTTTTTTTCTTCCCCCGGTTTCTTTGTTTCTTTGTTGTTGGTGATGTCTGGTTTTAATAAGCGTTCAGCATGGTAATGAGCATTATGGGAGTTTGGGACGGGATCGGGCAATGGGACTGGCGTACATGCGAAGGAAGGCTTGGGTATGGGGTTATTTTTGATGATTAGCGATTTGGCAGATAATCACGCGGAGCCAATAACAGATTCATGGCATCAATGTTTGAAGTTAGTCATATTTACTTTAGTCCCTAATACGTGACTTCCTCACTCTCATTCCCCTTCTGAATACTTGAAAACTAAGTGATGTTCGCCTACCAGAACTGATCAATCTGCTACATTTGGAGGCCCGCTTCCAGTATTACGCGTACCAAATGCGTACCAAATGCGCTTCGGCATTATGCGGATCCTGGTTAATAAAATAATGAAAAGATACTCGACTTACCAGGCTGTTGACCCGTGTTGATTTAAGAAGAGTTCACGGTCTTGGACATCGAAGTAAAGGCGATGACCATGCAGAAAACGTTGTACGTCCGTACCATTTCTGGAACTAAGCTACTACTGATGCGGGATGAAAGAGATGTCCAAGGTATGAAGGAGAACGGTGTAGGAAATAGAACGAGAATTGGGAGGACTGATCTTTAAGATGATTGAATTGCTTTTACTAGCCTCGGAACGTGAGGTCGGCCGATTAACCTTATGCGCGGAACTTAATATAAAGCCAGAACGCAGCCTCCCAGCCCGAAGTTGTGGAGTTTACCTCCGGCTGTCCCGGAAGTTGTAGCCGCCGTGGTCTACCAACCTGATGGTGTTATCTTCGCTTGCTCAGAAAGAAGACTATAGTTACTAACGGCCCTGGTCGGACGCGGGACACAATTATCATGCGCTATTTGTTGTTTACGAAGTGATTTTGATGCTTCTTTCCTGCCTTTGTTGAGTTGTGAGTTGCAAGAAAGCCAGACATGACCATCTACAAGATACTCGTGTAGCAATCAAACCTTTCATTCTTCTACATTCAGAGTTTGCTTCCCATGTTGATATGCACCGCCTTGATTTGCGTGTAAGCCTCCAAACCCGCCTCGCCCAATTCACGGCCTGCACCACTCTGCTTCACACCACCAAAGGGAATCCTGCAGTTGCTGTTAGCTCTCGGTAGTCATGGGGAGAGGAAATCAACCGACCGATAGTCGCAGTCATTGCTGCTGTTCACCCAGACCGTTCCGCTCTCGATCTCTCTGGCCACCCGGGTCGCCCTCTCCAAGTCTTTGGTAAACACCGCCGCCCCGAGTCCATACGTCGTGTTGTTCGCCAACCTCAACGCCTCCTCCTCAGAGCTGAACTTGCCAATCACCACAAACGGTCCGAACACCTCTTCCTGATAGATGGCCATCTGCTCCGTCACATCGGTAAAAATCGTCGGCGCCACGAAAAACCCCTTCCCACCCTCCGTCGCCGTCTCCCTCAACGGCTCGCCGCCCGCAACGAGCGTCGCGCCCTCCCTCTTCCCCACCTCGACGTACTCCAGCACGCGCTCGTACTGCCGCCTCGAGACCTGCGGGCCCTGGAAAGTCCTCTCGTCCCACGGATCCCCCACCACGCTCACCTCCCTCGTCGCCTCCCGGAACAACCGCACAAACTCCTCATACACCCCCTCCTCGACCAAAATCCTCGACGTCGCACTACACACCTGCCCCTGATTCGCCATGATCCCGACATGCGTCCACCCCACCGCCTGCTCCAGATCCGCATCGCCAAACACCAGCGCGGGGCTCTTCCCGCCCGTCTCGAGCGTGACGTTCTTCAGCGTCCCCGCCGCCGCCTTCACGATGCCCCTCGCCGTCGCCGTCGACCCCGTGAACGCCACCTTGTCGACGCCGGGATGCCCCACCAGCGCCGCCCCCGCCTCGCCGCCGAGCCCGTTGACGACGTTCACCACGCCCGGCGGGAACCCCGCGTCGCGCACGCAGCGCGCGAGCAGCAGCGCCGACAGCGGCGTCTGCTCCGCCGGCTTCAGCACGACGGCGTTGCCGCACGCCAGGGCGGGGCCGAGCTTCCACGCCGCCATGGCGAGCGGGTAGTTCCACGGGACGACCTGCGCCACCACGCCGACGGGCTGGCGGATCGTGTAGGCGAATTTGGTGGGGGCGGTGGCGATGGTTTGCCCCGCGAGCTTGTCGGCCCAGCCGGCGTAGTAGCGGAGGGTGTTGAAGGCCTCGGGGAGGTCGTCGGCGAGGGAGACGGCGTACGGCTTGCCGTTGTCCCAGGTGTCGACCGTGGCGAAGAGGTGGCGCTGCGATTCGACGAGGGCGGCCAGCTTGTGGAGGAGGGCGCCGCGGGTCGTCGGGTCCATGTTCTTCCAGGCGGGGTTCTTGAGGGCGGCGCGGGCGGCGGCGACGGCGGCGGTGATGTCGGCGGCGGTGGCGGCGTGGACGGCGGTGATGGGGGTTTCGGTTCTGGAGAGAGAGAGAGAGAGGGGTGTTGAGAAAAAAGGGATGGTCTTGCGTGGGCTTGGGTTTGGCAAGGGAGGTTGGGCTTACGCGGGGTCTATGGTGGTTATCTTCTTTCCTGACTGGGAAGGGACGAATTCGTTGTTGATGAACAGGCCCAGTGGCTGCGTGTACTTGAGCCCGTTGGGCGCTGTCAGCTCGGCGAAGAGGTCGGACATGGCGGTGATTTCTTCCCAGTTCTTCAATCAGTCAGTTAAGGTTTAAATTGGCCTCGGCGGGAATTTATAATTGCTGCCAAAAGTGGAGGGAGTAGATGGCGTCTGGAATATCAGACCGAAAGCGGAGAGGTCGCATGGACTTGCCGCGTTTGGATAGCTTGCCGCCGGTACGGACTAAGGGCTCGCTTGCTCGGACTCGCTTGCCCCGCACTTTCCTTATCTCTGCTGCTGCTGTCGTCTTGTCACTGCAACACCAAACGTCCACGTGCATCCCGTCAGACACCTGTGACAAGACCTTGCGCCGACTACTGACAGGTCGAATTCGCCTCTCTAATGCCGTCGGATTGCTTCACCTTAGGCTCTTGAGAGTCGCGGTTAAGTTGTGTGTGTTCCCTGCGTCCTTACCCCGCCTCCTGCAACGGTCGTTTTTCGAGACACCGTGTCATAACCCTCACCATCTACACCGGCCGTAGACGAAACGCCCAGTGACACAGCCTCTTGACGCCTTAAAAACACGCTTCGACTGTCCTCGTCGAGCCGTCGCAGCGACCGTGCGATCTGCGGAGTTAACAGCACTGTTGCGTTGGGAATGCGCCGAGATCAAAAGCTGTGATGGGATTGATGATGATGATGATGCTGAGAGAGAAAAGAAAAAGAGGCCATGAGGGAAGCAATGCCGCTACAGAACGAAATCCACCCAAAATTATGTCCTTTGACAAATTGTCGGTCAGCATACCAGATTATCTCCTCCAACGCTCATTATTCCCTCGTCAGGCAATTGCGGCATATTTTTACACTTTGGTGATGATGATGACGACGGCATGCGAAGCCAGCAAAACTCAATTTGACCGCCCAAGGGCGACCAAGAAGTTTTTGACTCGGCCATTCCCATGGAAAGCCCACAGACGCCCGCTTTTCCCCTTTTGTGCTGTAGAGGCAATTTGGTGTTCCTCGAAACAAAACAGAAACGGAGACGCATCAAGCCGTGGCGCTCCTCGCCGGACTGGCCGTCCTGGAGACGCCGGTGCTGGAGAAGCCCCACGGGTCCGCCCTCTCGACCTTCTTGTCGCGCAGCCACTCGTGATACCAGTTGGTCTTGTGCTGGTCGGGGTTGCTGTCGTACGGGATGCCGTGCCAGGAGCGCTGCTGGCCGCTGTCGGTGCTCCGCGCCATCATCTCCTCGGAGGAGCTGAGGTCCACGGACGACGACGACGCCGCGAGATCGGCGGCCGACGAGGAGAGGTCCGCCGAGTTGGCGAGGTCTATTGCACGCTCAGCCTCATCTTCCTCCCACTCAATGACGACGTATTCGTCTTCGGTGTACGTATCTGAAGCCGCGTATTCATGCGTCTCTTGCTGCTGCTTCTCGGGCGGCGGGGTCGGAGGGGATTTGGTGAGCTGCGGCGCTTTTGTTGAAGTGGCTTTGGTGGACTGCATGTCGTGGAAGAAAGAAGGACGAATAGGGGGGGCCCTGAAGGGTGCAGATGAGGGAACAACTAAGTGTGACTTGCAGCTGCTGCACGGCTGGGGGATTTGCAACTGGGGGACTGGATGATAGCGGGCTCGCGAATAGCCTCCGGGGAAAGCTCCAAGGTTTTATAGCTTGTGACGCGCCCTAAGCACGAAAGTGTGGTGATAAGCCCCATTCCACCGCGCCCCGCACGCCCTGCATCTCGGGTGGTCTCGCCATCCACTCGTGCCGATGCGGAGAAGCCGTGGAAAGCTCACCCTGCAGCACAAGACAGCCGGGCCCGGCGTTTCCTGTTTGTTGGGGATGCGTGCGGCGGCAAACCCTCCGTGATTCAATATCTCAACAGAGATGCGCGTCCAATCCCAACGCCGGTGAGGCAGGCAAGCTGCATTGGAGATACGAAAGCGGCCCGCGGCCCTTATCAATTAGACTCGCCCATCGCCCGCATGCGCGTCATCGCACAGCACAAGCCTGTGGCAGAGCGGGCAGTAATAATGCCCTCGACACACCCAGCCGTCCAGGCATCCCGTGTGAAATACATGCGAACAGGGCAGGTCCCGCATCTCCTCCTTTTTCTCTACCGTGTCCAGACATATTGCGCTGGCGAAAAGGGAAAAAACACGTTAGCAGCGACCACACCGCTTCGTTCCAGGGGAGGACCCACCATATTGCGTTTTCGAAAACATGACGCGAAGCTTTCCGACGCTGCGCTTCCAGCCAGGCTCCGTAGGGCATCGACGGTGCGCTGTCATCCAGCAGGACCATGACATCTTGTGGAGTCGGCAGCTCCTCCGAGGCCGACTGCACCACGGGCACACTAGACGGCAGCGACGGGCCAAAGTAAGCAAGAATAAAGGGAGAGGTTCATCTTGCAGGCAGAAGATGAGACACCCACAAAAGCACGGAAACGAAGAAGAGGAAGACCAGGGCCGCGGGGATGAGGGCGAGCAATATTCGTCCGAGGGGAAACTCGGCTTCATCCATTTTCGCTGTTGACGACGGAGCGAGGCTACGGCACTGGCAAAGTTCGGAAGAGAGAGAAACAAGTGAGTTCTGCTCGCTCGCAAGAAAAACCGCTGCCACTTGAACTGTAAAAGCAGACGGGCTTTGGAGCAGGTCACGCGAACGGGGGATCACGCTACCATCGTGTCACATTTTCTGAGCTGCGCATGCCTTGCGCATGCGACAAAAACACATCTAGGCGCCGCAGGTTGAAAGCCGAGCGAGACGCGGCGGGGATGAAGTATTGTACGTCTGAGGGCTGCGCTGTTTTCATCTGCTGTCAGTATAAACACGGAGGCAGCTTCGAATTAGGCGCAGCGCAATCGTACCTATCCTTCGGATTGAAACGCTCGAGATGGCCTGCGACCGATCGACAAAGTGGGACGGACGTGGAGGAATCAGCCGACGCTTCCCGCTTCCCGCTTCCCGCTTCCCCGCCAGTCCTTCTTTCAACAACGCCCTGGTCCCCATCCCTCCTCTGGAAACGGCGATTTCGGAGATGGAAAGCAAGCAATAACACCTCACGAGCAACGACATCATCGGAGGAAGCCTTCGACTCTGTGCGACCGAGTCGACGCTGGCCGCCGTGCATCAGGCGATGGCCGTGGTGGCAAACACTCATTGGCCAACCCCGCACATGTCCATTCGAAACCATAATTTACCAGCATCATATCACTCCCTGCGAGGAGCTGCCGCTGTGCGAGCTTCCCAGCTCCATCGAAGACCTGGGCGGCGAATCGAGCAGAGGCGATCCCCCCTCCCCAGCTTACGCAAGAATCCCTTCATCTCTGCGCCATGCCTGCAGCCAGCCGCAGCTAGCCTCTTGCCCTCTGCAACAACCCCTCACTGCAACATACCACTCTGGATCCAATCCCCGGATACTCGCCGCTGCACTATACCGCAACAAGAGCATATCTTGGACGTACTCAAACACGGAAGTGAAAAGCAAAGATGCATTCCTATTGGCTCTACTTTAGCACTTGGACATCATAGGCTAGGTGTTGCTATATCCGGACATTGAGTCCTAGCCGTGAACGCCGCAGTTGTCGCATCCAACCTCTCGTTCATCACCCTTTTCTTCAAACTCTCCGCTGCCTTGCGCCATTCCAAAGCCCTCACTGGGTCTTGTGGACTCCGGCCACGTAGTACGCATTTTGACCAAGGCGAAACCGATCTGTGTTGTCGCTGCAAAGTTGCCGGGGACATTGCGCGCAGTCGCCGGGGACCGACTTGGCCAAGCCTTCCACGGCTGACCGACGGGATGTAACCGTTACTCGGACAATGCCGTGACCCGATCTGCAGGTACCGGAAACCGTCCGAATCTAACCTCTCCCGCCTATCCATCCAACCTCCTACCGGTATAGTGTATCCAAGATCATCTTAGCCACCATCTCAAGACGTCCAAGTCAGGCACAACGTCGTTGCTCTACCATGGGTTGTCTCAGGTAAGGGTGGCAAAGATCCAGGTGGCGCTTTGGTGCGAGCTGTCGTGTCAAGGCTTAGGGCACAGCTGCCAACCTCCTCTGCTCTACACGGAGGATTGCACCGTGTAGCAGGGTCTTCGTATCCATCAAGCCATAGCAGCTTCAGCTCTCTCGCAGAAGAAGCAGAAGACAAGAAAGGTATAAAGAGGCGACCAACTCACCATCGTAGAGCCCTCACCATCAAGCCATCCACTCTCAATCCAAACAACCAAAGGCAAAACCCTCCAAACCACACTCAACAACCATCAGATCCTCTTTCATCCACACATCCAAAAATGCATCTCACCGCCGCCCTCGCCGCCCTCATCCTCTCCGCCACCATCCCCCTCGCCACCACCGGCAGCCCCCTCCCCGAGGACTCCTCCCCGTCCCCCGCCACCTGCCAAACCGTCTTCGGCGTCATCGCCATCCGCTCCGGCAGCCCCATCCACCTCGCCTCCCTCTCCGCCCGCGACGGCGGCCTCTACCTCGACCTGCCGACGCCGCAAAACGCCATCTGCGTCCTTCCCCCCTCCACCCCCACCCCCACCGCCGTCCCCTACGACCCGTACCCCACCCCCTCCCCCACCCCCTCCGCCCCCGCCTTCGCCACCTTCCTCCACTCCGCCTCCGACGCCACCCTCCACCTCTACAACGGCCTCGCCCCCGCCGCCTCCTTCCAGCAGCTCTACACCGACCGCTCCGGCATGGGCCAGGGCGTCCTGCGCTACACGCGGCTCGCCAACGAGAGCGTCCCCGGCGGGTCGCGCGGCCACGTCGAGACGGCGCCGTGGTCGCTGGAAGACGGGGAGGGGGAGGGGGAGGGCGACGGGGAGGGCGTGCGGCATCTGGTTTTTGCGGGGAGCGGCGGCGGTTTCTTCGCGTGTCCGCTGGGGGATGGTGGGGAGGGGGGGTGGCGCGTGTGGACGGATGCGGGCGTCGCGGAGCCGTGGGGGAGCGTGGGGTGTCTTGGGTTTGCGGCGAGGGTGGTGGTGGAGGGCGGGGAGGGGGAGGGGGCGGTGGCGTGTGTTTATTCTTGAGGGGAGGGGGAATGGAAGTTTAAAGGGCGGTTACACTCTTTTGATTTGTTCGTTCCTACTTCTTCTATTCGAGCGAGCTGTGGGGAGGTTTGATGCATGCGTTTTTTGTTCCTCCTTCGTTTTTTTTTTTGTTTGACACGCTCTTCTTGGTTGATGATGTTGCCAGGGTTGGCTGCTAGGATGGTATTTTTAGACAATAACGTTACAGACTCTTGGGTTACAAACCGTACTATCAATCTCTCTATTTGGAGCGAAGAAGCTTGTAGTGTGCTCGCTTACAGATTAGTGAGGGAAAAGCCGTGTATAAGGTAGACGGTGGTTCGCATGTCTTTGCAAGATCTCAATCTTCTTCACAGGAGGATCATATTGGCACAGCCCTATGTTCACATCCGGGATCTCCTGTAAGGTCGATCCGCTCGTTTCGTTAGTTGGTCTCGGTCAGCACAGATATGCCTCTTGCGGACAATACGCGAACCATGATCCGCGTAGTCGGGAGGAATACCAATTGAGCCGGCCCGGTCCAATCGTTTTTGACTAGGATGTTTCCAGGGTCTTGCTTATGCGATCACAGGGTACAAAGGCGAAACTGGACGAAGTAGGGTTGCAGGTAGGCGGGACTGTTTCCTATCGAAGCTCCAGCCCCCAAGTTCCCCACCTTCGACCCCAGCAAAAGGTGGGAACACGGCGCGACCCAACATTGATCGTCTTTCTTACCCCGCCATCAGACGACGGAACTAAAATGCCGCCTAGTCCATTTGATACCCACCAGCCAGTAAATGCGCAGCATGGGCGCGTGTCTGGGATTCGTTGCCATGCCGCCGGAGAGCGCTAATCTCCTCTGCGGGCGATATATACCTCGGGTAAAGCCCGACATTGTCAGGTCGGATTCTAATCTTTTTTTTCCAACGGATCTCACGTTCACCATCATGGCCGACCAACACGTGGATGTTCTCATCGTTGGGGCGGGCTTCGGCGGCATCTACCAAGTCCATGCCCTACGCGACATGGGTCTCTCGCTCAAGGTGGTTGAAACCGCACCCGACGTTGGAGGCACTTGGTGGTGGAACCGCTACCCGGGAGCCATGAGCGATACGGAAAGCTACCTGTACCGCTACTCCTGGGACAAGGAGGACCTGCAAACCTATCCGTGGACACAGCATTACCTTTTCCAGCCCGAAATCCTGAAGTATCTGAATCACGTGGTCGACAAGCATGACCTGCGGAAGTATATGGAATTCAACACGGAAATGGTGTCCGCAGACTACGACGAGAGCTCCAACACCTGGCACGTTGGCCTCAAGACCGGCGACACCGTGAGAGAGGTCACCGCGCGCTACCTCGTCACCGCCCTGGGGCTGCTCACCAAGCAGAAGTTCCCCGACATCCCCGGCGCCGACTCCTTCAAGAACGGCAAGATCGTCCACTCGCAATCGTGGTCGCCCGACATCCAAGTCGAAGGCAAGAGGGTGGGAGTGATCGGGAGCGGCTCGACGGGCGTCCAGATCATCACCGCCCTCGGCCCGCAGGTCAAGTCCCTGACCAGCTTCCAGCGCAACCCGCAGTACTCGGTCCCCAGCGGCAACCGGCCCGTCGACCCGCAGTACCGCGAGTGGGTGAACGCGCACTACGACGAGATATACGAGCAGGTCCGCAACTCGATGACGGCCTTCGGCGTCGTCGAGTCGACGCGCTCGTTCCACGACTGCGCCCCGGACGAGCGCGAGCGCGTCTTCGAAGACCTGTGGCGCAGGGGCAACGGCTTCCGCTTCATGTTCGGCGGCTTCTCCGACATCACCACCGACAGGGAGGCCAACGAGGCCGCGTGCGCCTTCATCCGCGGGAAGATCGCGCAGACCGTCGCGGACCCCGAGAAGGCGCGGAAGCTGATGCCGCGCGAGCTCTACGCGCGCCGCCCGCTCTGCGACAACGGCTACTACGAGCAGTTCAACCGGCCCAACGTCGACGTCGTCAACCTCCAGGACACCCCCATCGTCGCCATCACCCCGGAAGGCATCCAGACCGCCGACGGTAAGCGGAACTTCCTCCCCCCAACCCCGACATGTCGAACCGGCACCGTACTGAATCTTGACGTTTGGCAGGCACGCTCCACGAACTCGACCTCATCATCCTCGCCACCGGCTTCGACGCCGTCGAGGGCAGCTTCGCCCGCATCCGCATCCGCGGCCGCGGCGGGCGGACGCTCAAGGACCACTGGGCCGACGGGCCCGTCAGCTACCTCGGCTTCTGCGCCGCGAACTTCCCCAACCTCTTCATGATCGGCGGGCCGCAGGGCCCGTTTTGCAACTTCCCGCCCGCCGTCGAGGCCAGCGTCGAGTTCATCACCGCCGCCGTCGAGCACGCGGAGGAGGCGAGGGGGAGGGAGGGGAAGGAGAAGGGGGACGCGGTGGTGGAGGCGACGAGCGAGGCCGAGGCGGAGTGGGTGAGGCTCTGCGATGAGTTGTCCAGCGGGAGTTTGTTTAGGACGTCCGAGGGCTGGATCTTTGGGAACAATATCCCCGGGAAGCCGATTGCTTGTCGGTTTTTCTTTGGCGGGTTGAATCGGCATCGGGCGATGGCGAAGGAGATTATTGAGGGGGGGTGGCGGGGCTTCAAGCCGTTTGTGTAGGGCATTCAATTGTTCATGAGAATGTATGTGGCTGACATGAGTTTTTGTCCCTATTGCGTGTGGATGAGTAGTCCACGATACCCCTCTTTCTTATTTTATTTTCTATTTTTTTTTTGAATATTCAGGCTATGAGTAGTGTTTTGAGGGTTGCCGCCTTCATTATATATTTTCTTCAGTTCTCAAGACTAGGGTGCTTGCTCCTAAGACTTCGGATGAGCTTGTGATGATGAGCTGTTGCTGTGGGTCATGCGTTGTCAAAGCCCAAAGCCTCCAAGCGATCTCATTTGGCACGTTTTTCGCGTAGCGATGTCGCGTGTACAGGGGGGCCAAAAGCAACGAAAGTGGATCCTAACATGTACAATGATTGGCTTGACTTTGCGTTCAGCTACACTCGAGATGTGGGCCCAGAGGCTTGGTCGGTTTTAGCTTCGCTCAGATATTGTGGATTTCTCCCTGCTCTCGCTTCAGCTGGCCCATTGTCCTTCTCCCTGCTCTCTCTCAAAGTTGAACAAGCTGAGCAAACCTGGTATCGCTCAACTGGCGAAAAATGCCTTCTCCTTTCGAATTTCGCCGCCGATTGAAAAATTTGCGGCCGTTCAGACCAGAACATCAGTCCGACCTGAGTCAAGTCCCAGAACCTGAGAACCACCCCAATGGCTCGAAGAACAGCACCGGCCAGACGATCTTACCACCAGCCCTTTCATCGCCAGAAGTGAACCATGACCAGCCCGAGCAACCTCGCCAGAACAATGCAGAAGAAAGCTCGCCCCTCAATGTCCAGACGGTGGAGAAAGATGTCGATCACTCAAGCGATCTGGCCACTGCGTTTGCAGAGGCCTGCAGCGACTCTACCAAGGAGGTTGCGAATTCCGGATCCAAGTTGTCGGGAAAAGACTTAGGTGTGCTCTTCGAAAGCATGAAAAATGCCGTTGACAACCGTCTCTCAACAACCTCCTCTGACATTAACACCGGGCTTGGAATTTTCAAACGCTTTCTCGATACCTTCTCGTTCCTCACGGCAGTCGACCCGACGAAAGCCAGCCCACTCGTTGTCGGCGGGCTCAAATGGCTCACGGAAATCTTCTTGAGATACTATGAATTTTTCGAGACCCTCTCTGGAATGATCGGACGATTCGCAAGCTACTACCCTATCTTGGAAATCTATTCAAAAACGTCAATCGCAAGCCACGGGAGCATTCTTTCCGATCTTTACGACGACCTCTTTCAATTTTGTGCAAAAGTTCGGGAGATTTTCATCAATGAGCAAGGAAAGCAAAAAGAACAGGTGAACGCGTCTGTCCTGGGCCATTGTGTCTGGGGTTCCTACGACGAACAATTCAAAGAGATTGAGTCCGATTTCAAACTTCACATGGATGTCCTCAGCAAACAATCAGAAGCATTAAAGCTTCAACGCCAAGAAGGTAGGTTGAAGTCATGTCTACTCATGGGCCGTTGACATGTACAATCGCTAAGGGAAACAGACCGCGAGAGCACGAAAAAAAGAACTCAATTCTTGGAATGGATCTGCACTGCCGATGCTGAGTTGGAACAGAACCGAAAGCAAGAATCAACGTTGGAGAAAAAGCATAGCGGGACCGTGGGATGGTTGGAAAATGACGCTCATTTCCAGGAGTGGTTTCACGGGACGGAATCCCACCTTCTTTGGTGCAAGGGCGGGCCGGGTAAGGGAAAGACGATTGTCGCATCCCATGTCCACGACCACATCACCAAACATGTCTCCAAAGCCGAGGGCAGGATTGCTGTTGGTTTTTACTATTGCGACTACGAACGTCAAGGCGATCTCGACCTGTCAAACATTCTCAGGGTGTTGTACAAGCAGCTGTGCAGAAACATGCACCCGTTTCCATCAGAACTCCTTACTCTCCACAAGCAGAGCAAGGAGAACTCCGATCCTCTTACTCTGGGAAAGCTCAAAAGTGTTTTGACCACTATCCTCGGGAGTTTTGACCGGGTATACCTCATCGTTGATGCTGTAGACGAATGGACTTCAAGGACCACGGGCAAGTCCCAACATCGAACCTCTCCAGATATTCACGGAAAGGAAGTTTTGGACCTACTTCTCCAAATGTTAGGTTTCGCATCCGTGGTCAAGGTGTTCATGACCAGCCGACCGGAGCCTGATATTGAAGACTACTTCAAGTACACCGACGGCCGCGTTGCTCAAATCGATATGAACTCCTTGAGCCTGAGGGAGGACATCGTCCAGTTCATCGAAAACACAATGGAGGAACAGCCGTTCCGTCTTTTGAGCAACAACATGAAGTCTGAGGTTGTCGAATCTCTTTCCGAAAAATCCAACGCGCTGTACGTTTCCTTCACTCCCAACACCAAATCATCTCCGACTTTTCACTAACCGTTTACGGTCGCAGGTTTCTGTGGGTCAGACTACAACTCGATGCACTCGCATATCTAATAAGAAGATGCGATTCAGAAGAGCATAGAGCTGTGACTCAGGAAGAACTGAGAAACATGATCGACAAAATGCCCAAAAGCTTGAGCGAGACGTACGACCGGATGATCCTGGCCATTATGGAGGAAGAAGATGACCGCAAGCACCTGGCCCTTCGAGCACTTTCTTGGCTTTCTCACATTACACGACCTTTAACCATGGACGAACTCCAACATGGACTGGCAACAATCACATCTTCAGGCACTCTTGTCCTTCCCAGCCCGGACAAGATCATACGTGTTTGTCATGGGTTCGTCCAGACTCGTGATGCCCGAGTCTTTCTCCTCCATCTGTCTGCACACGAGTTCTTACGAGAGAACAAAACCATTCAGGGGATCCATCCTCATGCAGATATCGCAGAATCTTGCCTCAACTACCTGCGTATGAAGGACCTTCGCGAAGATGCCCAAGCGCTGGAAATCCACGATTTTACGAAAGTATGGAAGCTATCTAATTTCGCTTCTTCGTCCTTGGATTACCATGTCTATGAGGCAGCCAAGTCTGGAATCAGTCCGAAGCTTCTTCAGTTAGTTCGAGGATTTCTCTTCGACCTTTCCGATGAAATCCACTTCATCCTTAGGATCAGACACTATGACAACATTCCCATGCAGCTGTTCATGTTTTCAGATCGCTCAACCGACAGTCCTGTAGGCCGGAAGGATGCCTTGCATAATGTTGATTTCTCAACGTTCCTCTATACGTCGTATCTCATCCAAGTTCAGGAAATATGCGCTATGGAAGACCTGACGACTGGCAACTTTCCGGACGGTACGTTCTACGCGGTGTCGGCATTGCGATGCTTAGCATCTGCGGAGAAGCTTCTCAAACCTGAAGGCCGATTCCCCGTTGATGCAGTGTTGAAACCAGCCATGAAGCGCGGTTACGATGATATAATCAAACTAGCGTTGGATCGAGGAGCCCGAGTTTCGCCAGAGGTCAACGATGCCGCCTTCGCAGGAGCATGTCGCAAATGCAGTCCGGGAATAGTGGAGAAACTGATCGAATGTGGCGCGTATGTAAACCCTACACGTACCTTTCAGTCTCATACACCTCTCGGAGCAGCTTTCGACAGTGGCAACCTGGAAACAGTCAAAGTACTTTTCGCACATGGTGCAACCCTAGCTGGCGACGGGAAACTATTGGGATCTCTGTTCTCATGGCACAATGACGAAACTTGTGTTGAATTGACCAAGTACTGCATGGACCACCAGGGCATGCGGCCACACTCCGAGGTATCAAAAAACGATCCATTTATCTCGTCCGCTGCTTCAGGACGCATTGAAACAATGAGCCTGTTTCTCGAAAGGGGGGTGGATGTCAATAGCTATGAGGCGAGAGCTGGCACAGCCTTACATTTTGCTGCACATAATTGGCAGGCCTCATCGGTTCGTTTGCTCCTGGAGCGTGGAGCGGACCCCAACCTGGATAGCCGCGATCATGGTGGTACACCGCTTCATGCAGCCTTGTCGAACGACCGCTGGGGTGGAAGTAAAGGTACAGCACTACTCGAGACACTAGATTTGCTTTTGGGGCATGGTGCCAGTATCACAGCTTTCGACGAATTCTTTGGCACACCGCTTCAGAGAGCTGCTGCTCTTCGCTTTTCAAGCGATGAACCCGAATCTGTCGATCTAAGATATAAGGCGATGAAGTTCCTCATTGACCGTGGGGTAGATGTCAAGAAGGACGCTTCAAAGACGGGGGAGTACGGTTCCGCCCTGCATATTACGGTTATGCCAGGAAAATGCTTCAAGGGTGTCGATAGTTCGAGAGAAGCCAAGCTTTTACTCGACTGCGGCGCGGATGTGAATTGCAAAGCGGGCCCCTACTATGTCCCGATTCAAGCCGCCTCCGCACCCGACACCAGAGAAAATCAAGTGGCAACCATGAAATTGCTCATTGAACACGGCGCTCAAATCAACACGACGGGGGGGAAATATCACACCGCGCTCCAAGCGGCGGCTCGAGGTTATGATGCTGGGGCGAAAGCATCTTTGCTAATTGAACATGGCGCAGACGTCAATATCTTGGGGGGG
>JAFISB010000112.1:0-127561 GCA_022560015.1 Diplodia mutila | reverse complement strand
TCCTCCCCGCATATCCCTGTAAGGTGGGTGTGTTTACGACCCCCCCCCCCCCCCCCCCCCCCTCCCTCCTGCGGTTTTGCTTCGAAAAGGCTGACGGTGCTGTTGGGGAAAGATTCGTACGCGCCCCGCTATGTTGTGCCTATGATCGTCAACGCCATCACGTCGCTGTGGGCTGCCTTCTTCGCCACCATTCTGCGCATTGTGCTTGTTCGTCTCAACAAGAAGATCGAGGCGGGCATCTCGCTGCTGGAGCAGGGAAGCGAGGAGCAGCGGAGGCGGGTGATCGAGGAGCATGGACTTCCTGGGGAGGCGGTCGACAAGGGATTCAGATTCTTGGTGTAGACGTAAATGTGGCTGGACTGGGTTCTACATTTTGGGAGGGACTGGTGGATGAGAGGTGCTTCTCTATCGAGCTTCGTTACTGTTTCGCTCTTGAGCACGAAGAGCTGCCCATCTTTGGAACAACGGTCTTGACATATGTCGTTTAGAGGCGCCATAGAGAAATTAGAAGTACTTTTCAGGCATTCGTATTGAGCTTTATCAAAGCTTCGGAATATTCCGAGTGTTTACCTCCGGTGTCTATTTACAAATCTTTCGTTCTAGACCCAATTCTTCCGCCACTTTTGGACGGCACATTTGATTGTTGGGCGGGCTTGAACTTTGCTTTCGCGCATCAGTTCTCGTACATTAATCGTTCATGGCACACATTGGGGTAGATCATCGCGCCACGATGACAAGGACCATTATTTCAAGTTTCGTTTTAGGGTAGCCCAGCTACGAACAGTCATATTGTAAATGGAAAATTATTCGCAGAATAGAGTAGAGTAGCGGCGTCCCGCTTCAACTGGTGCCAGTTGCGCGTCCTTGGCGCGCGCTGTCCCGGGACTGCCGAGCGGAGCTGTTACTTGCAGCGGTACATAAGCCTGAATCACCTCGGAAAATCAAGATGGTTAAATCCAGGTAATTCCGGCGGGTGAATCCTATCGCGGTGGATAGGGCATGACATGGCGCATCTCAAGCAACTCATTGGATACTACTACAACCGTCGTTCGGCCGAGCAGCAAAGCTTTGCCAAGAGAGGCGAAGATCTGGTTGGCACAATGGAGCGCAAGCTTGTCTGATCTGGTTGATGGTGGTGTGGGGGATGACGACGTCAATAGTTCATGCGTCGATTGTTCGGATAAGTTTCCGCGAGGTGGAGATGGAGCCATCTTGAGCGGAAAAGGAGACGAGGCAACATTCTAGAGGGCCGTGCTATGATTTACAGCGAATGATAGACATGTTTGATGCTGTGACATGTTGTGTCTGAAAGCAGATCCATTTGACATCATCCAGTACTTTTCCGGTAACGATTACCTTCGATGGATTAGCGGCCGGACTGTTTCTAAAGGAAAATCTGAGGCGATTCTTAAAGCAACAACAAACTACGACATGACTCTACTTCATCTTTTGGCCATGATATTGTGAGGGTGACCTATGGGTACCCGTTTCGCGTTGAGGGATTCATTCATCATGAAAGGCATTATCCGTAAGGCGAATGCGGCATGCAGGGCTCATGATTGGCCAGGATGATAGCATCAATTGCTAATCCAAGACACACCTTTTTGTATCGAAAAACTACCGCACATGGGGAATCGTGGACCAGCGTGTTCGACTGCCCGCTTTACAGCTTCGCACCAGCGCGAGACAGCTGGCTCAAGACCTCGGCCGCGCCTCTCTCGCCGCTCCTCACAGCACCCTCCATATACCCCTTCCACTCCCCCGCCGTCTCCGTCCCGACGAAATGAACATCGCCCACCGGCTCCCTCAACGCATGGCCAACCGCATCAAGCGCGCCAGGCGGAAGCGCCGTGCAGGGACACCCCCACCCGGACCACTGCTCCTTCGCCCACTCATGCCCCACCGCCTCCACGAACAACCTCCGCGGCGCCTCCGCATCGCCATACAGCTCCCCCACCTGCTTCAACAGCGCCTCGACCTGCTCCCCACCCGCCAGCTTCGCCCACTCCCTCCCCGGCTCGCCGGCGAGGAAGCACGTCAGGATCCACTTCCCGTCCGCCGGCACGCTGGTATCCCTCACCACCGACGCGGGCCCGCGGAACGACTGCGCGAGGCCGCAAAACCCCCTGTCCGCCCAAAACGCCTCCCGGAACACCAGCATGACCTTGGTGTAGTACCCGTACGCCGCCGCGTCCGCGAGGACCGTCTTCTCGAACGGCAGCGGCGGCTCGAACGCCATGGTCGCCAGCACCGGCGACGGCACCGACACCACCGCCTTCCGCGCGCGGAAGACCTCCCCGGCCGCCGTCTCCACCGCCACGCCGCCCGGCA
Source organism: Diplodia mutila (assembly GCA_022560015.1). NCBI lineage: Eukaryota > Fungi > Ascomycota > Dothideomycetes > Botryosphaeriales > Botryosphaeriaceae > Diplodia > Diplodia mutila. Next base: position 125,230 of record JAFISB010000112.1, on the reverse strand, counting down.
CCCGCGTCACGCCCCTCACGGGCGTCCCCAGCCTCACCGCGCCCCGCGGCAGCGCCTTGGCCATCTCGTTCGCGAACAGCTGCATGCCCTGCCGGCAGCGCAGGTGCTGGCCGCCGCCGCGCCGGTCCGACCGCATCTGCAGCAGGCCGCCGCCCGACTTGCAGTAGTTGAGGAAGTGCAGGGCGGAGAGGTCGCCGGGTTCGTGGCCGAGCATGGCGCGCGTCCAGACGGCGGCGGTGGCGAAGGCGGCGTCGGAGGCGCCGAGGCGGTCGCGCAGGTAGGCGGCGAAGGTGAGGGAGTCGAGGGCGGGGTCCGACGGGGCGAAGACGTCGACGGCTTGGCAGTCGCGCTCGACGGTGTCGCGGATGTGGGCGATGTGGGCTTGGGTGGCGGGGTCGAACTGCGAGGGAGGAGGGGGGAGATTAGCGGTGTTCGTGTGGAGTGATGGTGCGCTATTGTTGGTGTGTTGTTTGCTTACCCCTGGTAGTTCGCCGTACGGGAAGGCGGAGCACTCGCCGTCGAAGCCCTGGAAGGCGCAGTTGCCCGCGGTGTTCTGCTCGATCAGCTCGGCGCCGTACTGGCGGGCCAGCGCGATCATGCGGCTCTGGTTGGTGTCGTTGATCCACGCCGCGCCGAGGTCGACGACGCCGTGGCCGCCCTCGAGCGGCTTGCTCCACGTCTTGCCGCCGACGCGGTCGCGCGCCTCCAGCACGAGGCAGCGCAGCCCGCCCCGGATCACATCGCGCGCGGTGGCCAGGCCGCTCAACCCGGCGCCGATGACGACGACGTCGAGCCAGTCCTTGGCGTCGACTTTCGTCGACGGCGGCGGTCTGACATGGGGAGCGGCGACGGAGGCGACGGCTTCCACCTCGAACAGCCAGGCCGGGTTGGCGAGCTGCGGCACCGGCACCAGCGTGATGGCCGGGCGGTGGGCGCCGAGGAATTTCTGCACGTGGCGGGTGTGCAGCCGCCGTTGCGGGTCGTAGTCGACGATGTAGAGCGTGAGCTTCGTGATGTCCGTCACGCGCGCGCCGGCGGCGGTGAGGACGCGGCGCAGGTTCAGCAGCGCGAGGTGGATCTGGGATTCGTACGAGGCGGGGACGTGGCCGCTCGTCGTGGCGCCATACTGGCCGGAGATTTGGATGGTGGTGCCGCCGGCGGGAGAGGCGGTGCCTTGGGCGTGGTAGGCCTGCGGTGTGCCCGCGGGGTCGATTGCTTGGACTTTGGGAGACATTGCGTGTGAAGCCTAATGCAAGGGATGGGATGCAGGAGACGATGGCCGGAAGAACAGGTGGATTGGAAGGGAATTGATGGTTGGATATAAGAAACGATGCCTACATATCGTTACCTATCTCGTCACCCAGTGGGGCTGATGCGGTAGGTAAAATCGAAGGTGCAACCGCGATGGGGACGACTTCTCTGTCGTGAGTGCGGCCAGAATGCAGACTATCCGATAGGCCGAAAGATAAGCCGCCAAGCCGGGGAGACCTTCCCTATCATCGTCTCTTTCCAGTCATACTTTAGGGAGCACTGGCAATTCATTGGCACATACTCGAACCTCTGTCAGGAGCATTCGGGACCTCAGAAATCAACGAGTTGAATGTTTGGAGTGAAAGTCCAGGGCAACAAAGTGAAGGCCGGAAAGCCGTCGGGTTGGTGCGGGGTGCGGAGATTCTGATTGGCTAATCCTACAATCCATTATTGTTCCCCTTGGTTGATGATGATTTCGTTCATGCAGTTCAGTAGGAAAAGTTAACATTAATTGCGCAAAGACCGGAGATGGAAATCAATTCGAACACAGCCACGTTCCATCACCGTTTACAGTCGAGCCAATCCAAAGCTCTCTGACCTTGCAACCGCCACCATCTTCCTGTCAGCTTCCTTCAAATTTTTGATTCCTGCCAGAGCCATCGAGCGGCTGAGTTCTCTCTCCAGGATGTTGCTGACATTCTCAACGCCACCTTGTCCGTCAACCGCGAGTCCCCACAGTACCGCGCGGCCCACGAGTACAAAATCTGCCCCCAGCGCCACGGCCTTCAGAACATCACTGCCACGCGTAATACCCCCATCGAGGATCACGGGTATCTTCCCACTAACCACCTTTGCAATATCAGGGAGAACCTCGATCGTCGAGGGTGCGCTATCCAGTTGCCTCCCGCCGTGGTTGGATACTACGATAGCATCAGCACCGTGCTTGACGGCCAGAGCTGCGTCTTCCGGGGTCATGATGCCCTTCAGGATGATCTTCAAACTTGTTGTCTTCCGTAAGAATTCGATTGTGGATGCCCATTCCAATGATGCGCTATGCATGGATCCGCCTGCGGATGAAACGATGTCCTGGGCTTGTTGAGCTGTGCGGGCATCCATCAGCAACCGATTGAACGTTGGCTTCCGCATCTTCGGGGTATTGGCAGGCGACTCTATGTTCGCAAGACGGAGATTTTGAGGCAGCACCAAAGGAGTCTTCCGTTCGTTGATCCTGTTTCCGAGGACAGGCGTGTCGACCGTCACAACCAGAGCCTCGTATCCGGCAGCTGAAGAAAGATGATCTGTTTAGTTTGAAGCCCAAACACCTTTGCAGTAGGAGGCTCACCCTCGGCACGCTTGATCAAGGGTGTGCTCTTGGCAAGGTCTCGGGTCATGTAGATTTGCATCCAGAATGGCGGTGGGCTGTCCACGCAATTCCTTTCCTGCATCACGTCTTCCAGACTGGTAGTCGACTGAGAAGACAGGGTCATGTTCATGCCCAAGATCGCTGCGGCACGCGCCATATCGACTTCCCCATTGCCGCCGACCAGTCTCTGCATCGCGCTCGGAGCAATGCCTATTGGAAGGGGATATCTATGACCGAACAGTGTCGTACTTGTATCGACGTTTGTGACGTCTCTCATGACACGGGGTAGAATGAAAAGACTGTTCCATTAGCATGGGTTCAACACCTCCAGTCCTAGAGAGACGCACCGATCGAAGGCCTCGAAGTTGCGCTTTACAGCTTTCTCCTCGTCGGAGCCGCATGCATAGAATTCCCAGACATGTTTCGGCAACTTGTGCTTTGCCATGCGCGTGACCTCATTGACCGTGATTGGATCGTCATCTCTCATATTGTTCGAATGCGTTGTCCTTGATCTCGTTTCTCTTTGGTCAGCGAAATCCCGTGGATATACGTGCTCTTATGTTCGAACAATGGCTGACGCGAGAGCAAGGCTTTGCAGTGAACAACGAAGATTACCAGGGCGTGACGTAAGCAAGCATAGGGTCTACAGCCAACAGCATGGCCGCTCGGGAAGGATCCAGTAGAGCCGAACCGAAAACGGCTAGCAACCCCAACCTCGGCTATCGCTCCCAATGATAGTGCGATAGTTGTCGGAGGTTGCAGGATGGATGCTGACATGTCCGTAAGTACTGCAAGTCCAATGAAAAGAAGGTATGCATGTTGCTTCCCGAGTTTGGAGGCACCTCCCACTCTGCCAGTAAGAGATCCAGCTGGATGCACTACGCTATTCGGTTAGCGCGGATCAGAGTGGGCGATAAGCTATCGGGGATGACTTTCCTACTCTCCACCCAACCGTCTTCACGACTTTCGTCATCCACCTTCCTCCCCACCTTGCTGCTAACATGCCCAAACAACCCCGGACTCGATCACTCGATGGTTGCGCCACCTGTCGTTCGCGGAGGGTCAAGTGCGACGAGACTAGACCCGTCTGCACCAGCTGCCAGCGCCTGGGCCTGCCGTGTCGCGGCTACGAGTCTCGCCTTACCTTTGTGGAAATTGGACGGCCCTGGGCGACCGGCGACCTCGAGGATGGACGCTATCGTCGGCCCTTGTTTACGGGTACGTCTCGGTCTTCAATTATGGACGAGTGCAGGCTGAGACCTAGGTAGAAAAGGAGCGCTTGGTCATGAGTAATGACCTTCGCACAAGCATGCGCAGAACCCCGGCAGACCGTGTAATAGCCAAGCTCGACGACCAATCACAGCAGCTCGAATTGTCAGAGCAAAATGATGCCGTTGTCCATGGCCCATTCGCCGTCTTCAAGTGCGCTCAACCCGTATCGTCTGTCACGGTTCCAGACGTGGCAAATGAGGAGGATCAAATTCTGTCAGAATTCCTGCCGGACATGGATACCATCCCTGACGTAGTGGATTTTGGCGACGAGCAGTTCGTCGCCGCCCTGTCAGCCATCGACCAGATGTTTGACCCAGAACAACAACCCTATCCGGACGGAAACGAGCAATGTGGCCAGGGTCTCCCTACCTCTGCGAACCCAACGGACTCTTTTTTGACGCCGTACTTGAACCCATACCCAGAGTCCATGGCTCATCAAGACGCGAGTCTGCTCCTAAACCACTACAAAACCCATGTCATTCGCCTTCTGTCCCCGCTGAAGTATCAACGGAAGACACCATGGAACATTCTCCAACTACCATGCGCCATGACCACTCTAGCAGAAATTACCATGGGATACAGGGCAAATCACGCGCGGGCCTCTGTCTTTTACGGAGTCATGTCCATCAGCGCCTTCAACCTCAGTGCATCGTCGACCAGCACTGCAAAGGCACACTGGCACGGCATTGCCAGCAGTTACAGGCTACAGGCACACGAAAGCCTGAAAGCGTCGCTGGAGTACGAGATGTCGCCGCAGAAGAAGGCAAAGTACAAAGAAATGCTCATGGCCGTCCTCTGCATGGTCACCATCTCGGTACGTGCCATCCTACTCACTTGCTGCATCCTGCTAACCGACCCTTCCCGGCAGGCCTTCAGCGGCGCCGTAGAAAACACCCGCGCATACCTCCTCGACGCCGAGCGCCTGATCCGCCTGCGCGGCCTCACCAAACCCCGCATATCTCGCAAGATCCGCCTCCTCCACCACTGCTACGCCTACATCCGGCTCATGCACGAGACCACCTCGCCGAGCAGCAACAGCGCCGCATCGCCCTTCCGCATCACCGACTGGCATTCATCCTTCTCACCTTCCTCCTCCTCCCTCTCCTCCACCCCCCCTTCCTCCCACCACGACGTCAACGCCGCCGCCGACGCCGACGAGCACTCCACCTGGCACCGCGAAAAACCCTTCGACCTCGGCGTGCACGACCTGCACCTCGCCGTCCCCGGCGACTTCGCCAAGCACACGCTCTACCCGGACGTCTACGGCATCTCGGAATCCCTCATGCTGCTCATCTCGCAGACGACGCGGCTCGGCAACGAGCGCGAGGCCATGATGAACGACTCCCCCTCCTCGTCCTCGCCCCCCACAACCGCCTCCCCCGCCCTCTTCTTCCGCCGCGCCAAAGCCGTCGAGCGCGCAATCTGCCGGCTGCGCGACGACGACGACGAGGACGACGGTGATGGGAAGTGTTACGATGCGGACGCCGCCCACTACCCGCCCGACGCCGACCCCGCCGCCGTCGCGTCCAACCGCCGCGCGCTGGCGCACCTCGCGCGCGCGCTGCGCGCCGCGCTGGCCGTGTACTTCTACCGCCGCGTGCACGACGTCGCGGACCCGGGGTTGCTGCGGCCGGGCGTGGAGAGCACGATCGAGCACCTGGAGCGGGTGCAGAGGGAGGATGAAGAAGCGGCGGCGGCGGCGGCGAGGGGTGGTGGTGGTGGCGGGGAGGGGCAGGAGGAGAGCGGGTATACGACGGGGATCGTGTGGCCGGGGTTCGTGGCGGCGTGCGAGGCGGAGGGGAGGGAGTTGAGGGGCAGGTTCGAGCGGTGGTTCGAGGTGCAGGAAGGGAAGAGCGGGATGCCGACGTTTGGGAAGGCGAGGGAGGTGGTGCGGATGGTGTGGGCGAGGAGGGATGCTGGTGGGGGGAAGGGGAGGGGTTGCAGTTGGGTGGATGTGGTGAGGGAGCGGGGGGTGACGCTGCTGTGCACGTAGGTGGGAAAAAGTTGGGGCGGTTTGCTTGTGTCCGGTTCGGCGGATCTCGTTTCTGAGGTGACTTGCCCGAACGGGTTTCATAGACGGTGTTTTTCTGGTGTTCGTGGTGGAGGGGGGTTCTGCGGGGTACGGTCGGTGTGGCTTTCCTGATTCGAATCCTTGGAACTTTCCCCGGACCATGCAACCGAACACTGCAGCTTTTGGCGATCCGACGACACCCATCCCGCAGGAACATGTATCAGCGATGATATGATGCCAGCTGAAGCTCACTCTTCTCATTCCGTCTCCGCCATCATTCCACTCCCCGCAAACCCCCCTCGAGAAAGAGAAAATGCAAGCACCCGCCCTCAACGACCCCAGCCTGCTGGTCCAAAAGGCCTACATTGACGGCAAATGGGTCGACTCCATCTCCGGCAAGACCTTCACCGTGCACGGTAAAACCACCCACGACCCTCCACCCTCCTCCAACACCCTCCACCACCCACTAACCAGAGACCCACGAACTCCAGACCCCGCCACGGGCCACCCCATCGGCACCTGCCCCGAAAGCACCCCCGCCGACGCGCACCTCGCCATCGCCGCCGCCGCCGCCGCCCTCCCCCGCTGGCGCGCGCGGACGGGCCGCGAGCGCGCGCGCATCCTCCGCAAATGGCACGACCTGGTCCTGGAGAATCGACAAGACCTCGCCGCCCTCATCACGCGCGAGAACGGCAAGGCGCGGCCGGACGCCGCGGGCGAGGTGCTCTTCGCCGCGAGCTACCTCGAGTGGTTCGCCGAGGAGGCGGCGCGGGTGTACGGCGACGTGGTGCCGCACAGCGCGCCGGGGAGCCGCGCGGTCGTGGTGAGGGAGCCGGTGGGGGTGTGCGGGATGGTCACGCCGTGAGTGTTTTTCCCTCCGGCCCCCCCTTTGGTGTTGCTGTGGGAGTGTGTGTGAGGTTGACGATGGGGGTGCGGTGCAGGTGGAACTTCCCGGCGGGCATGGTGGCGAGGAAGGCGGCGGCGGCGCTGGCGGCGGGGTGCACGTGCGTGGTCAAGACGGCGGGGGAGACGCCGTTCACGGCGAACGCGCTTGTTTTGCTGGCGGAGCGTGCGGGCGTGCCGTCGGGCGTCGTCAACGTCGTCACCGCGCTGGACAACACGCCGGCGGTCGGCCGCGTGCTGTGCGAGGCGCCCGCCGTCCGGAAGATCTCATTCACGGGATCGACGCGGGTGGGGAAGCTGCTGATGAGGCAGTGCAGCGAGGGGTTGAAGAAGCTGAGCCTAGAGCTAGGCGGGAACGCGCCGTTCATCGTCTTCGATGACGCGGACTTGGATACCGCTGTGGCGGGGCTTGTGGCGAGCAAGTTCAAGTGCTCCGGCCAGACGTGCGTGTGTGCGAATAGGATTTTCGTTCAGGCTGGCATTCACGATGCGTTTGTCGAGAGGCTTCGGGAAGTCGTGGGGAGGTTCCGCGTTGGCTCTGGGTTCGACGATGCTGTCACGCATGGCCCGCTCATTCACGCGAACGCCGTCTCCAAGGTGGTAGACCATGTCGAAGATGCTAAGGCAAAAGGAGCAAAAGTGGAACTGGGCGGGAACCGGGTCAAGGCTCTAGGTTTGACCCCGAATGAAATTTCACCGGAGTAGACAGCTGACGACTGCAGGCCCCAACTTCTTTGAGCCGACCATCATCACAGGCATGACGAAAGAGATGAAGATCGCACACGAGGAGACCTTCGGTCCCGTTGCGGCCATCTCCAAGTTCGACACTGAGGAAGAAGTGGTCAGGTCCGCGAACGAAGTCGACGTCGGCCTAGCTGCCTATGTGTTTACCCGGGACCTTCAAACGTCGCAGCGTATGAGCGAACTGCTGCATGTAGGCATGGTGGGACTGAACACGGGATCGATTTCCGATGCTCCCTCACCGTAAGCTCGAAGGCACTAACCAAGATTGCATCCGCTGACATTTGAGCAGATTTGGCGGCGTCAAGCATTCAGGCTTTGGTCGTGAGGGCAGCAAGTACGGTCTTGAAGAGTACACCACGCTCAAGACGGTGGTCACTGGGGGAATCAACACTGTCTACCACTCCAAGCTGTGAATCCTAGACCGCAAAAGCCAGGAATAGTTCTGATGAATCAACGAATTGCAATACAACAGTAAACAAATGGAGATATATCATCATCATCACCATCCACGAACGTCCCCGCTCTACACCACCATCCTCCTCACCCTCCACCCCAACTCCCTCACCAACGCCCCCACCGTCCCCTTCGTCCTCCCCAACGCATCCCGATTCTCCTCCGCCCGCCGCAGCAGATACAGCACGCACTCGTCCAACGTCCCCCACGTGGCGTACTTGTAGCACTGAACGCCGCCGGTCCGCCCCCCGTCGCGCTGCGAGCAGAGCTGCATCGACAGCTCGTCCGCCATGCCCAGCAGCTGCGCGTACGCGACGTCGTTGACCCTCCCCGGCGGCCCCATCCCTTCCCCCACCCTTCCCGCCCCTCCCGCGAGCAACCGTTTCTGGATGCCCAGCGCCGTCCGCACGGACGTCTTGTTGTGCGTCGCGAACACCACGTCTGCATTCCACGGCCGTCGCTGCTGCTGCTGCTGCTGCCGTTGCGTAGTCGTAGTCGTAGTCGTAGTCGTAGTCGTAGTCGTAGCCGTAGCCGCATCCCCCCACACATCCGGATACCGCCGCAGCGCCGCCGCGAAGACGCGGTCCCCGCCGCGTGCGATGTCCCGGCAGCGGTCGGCGGCGGCGCCGTCGCTGTCGTCGTCGGACAGCAGGCTCTCCGAGGTGGGTTGCCCGCCGTAGAGGAGCATCGCTACCGCCGTGTCGTAGGCGAGGTCCGTGTCGTCCTTGGTGGCGTGGAGGAGCTGGGGGCCGCGGTCACGGCGGCGCTCGGATTGCAGGTAGGCGCCGCGCACCAGCTTGACGCCGAGCGTGAAGCGGCGGTCGCGCGACGCGGCGAGGTGGGCGGATAGGGTTTCGGGGGTGGGTTTGAGGTACCTGTGGGGCGGCGGGTTTGTCAGTGCGAGGGCTGTGGGCGGGCGGGGTCTGCTGCGTACATCTGGTACGTGTTGTAGACGATTGCATTGCCGTCGGCGTTGAAGTGCGCCATGAGTGCCTGGGCCGGGTGAGCTTTTGCTTGACGTTTCGGGGGGGATGCTGTGGTCGGCTTTACCAGGGTCAAGGCATCGGTTGCGCGCTGCGTCTCCTGCGTCTCCGCGTCTATCAACAGCCGCACGCTGCGGACCTTCGCCGCCGCGGATATCATCGAAATTGCTTTGGCGACGTTGCCGAAAGCCTTGAAGCACGCTTCCAGACTGAGAGGGGTACTATCGCGGGGAAGTGAATCGGACAGCTCTCTCAACTTCTGCGCTGCCGAGCGACCACCTCCGGTGTATTTGATCGCAACGAAATTACCCGGCTCGGTCAGCTCGACCGTCTTCAGATTGTTCTTCAGCCAGAAATGAATGTCAGCGGTGGAATCGTCCGTCTGGCTCTCTGCGTTCGATGCGGCGGGTAGCTCTTTGGCGTAGGCCATGATGGTGCCGGAGAATCCCAGTCGCTTCAGGTCGGCCATTTTCTTTCGTATTTCGTGGTCCGATGAGCCGCAGCAGAATTGGGGGTAGAATGTCTTTCTCATTATCCATGATACCGGTGGGATCTTCAGGAGCGTTTTCGAATGGTTTTTGAAGCCACTCATCAGGGGTCTCAGGATGATCGGTGGTATCGAAGCGGTAGAGAGGACGACCAATGATCGTAAGATGTCCGAAGTAGGCAGTGGCTTAAGCGGTCGATTTCTGGGTATGTCCTTCACGGGTACTGGTGATGCATTAGGTGATGGGGAAGACCTGGGAACTGCATTGAAGCCCACTGCTGCATGTTGGTTGCGGCGGCCAATAGAGGAAAGCTGTAGAAATCGAACAGCATGATCGGGGCGGTGGCGTAAACTACAAAGCATCGTGTCGATTAGACATAATTGTGAAGTTAGTAAATCCTGTCCCCTAAAGTATCTCGAGCATCCTCCGCCCTTATTTATCGCTTGTCCCCGCCCCATTGATAGAGAAGATAAGCCGGTTCAGGCGGGGTAGATAGGCGCGTCACAGCCCCATGCTTTGGTCCTGCTGTGCCGCTAAGTTTTAGGCGTTGCAACCCCACCCTTCCCGCCCAAGCTTTAACCTTACTTTACCCCTCACACCCGCAAGTTCTCGTCAGACACCAGTCCTCGTTATGGCCACTTCATCTATCCCTCGACTTGCACGGAGTTGAAGGGCACGGGAATAATGCAAGTGTAAGTTTGGGACCTCCTTCCTAGCCGTAAATGCTGATAATTAGTTCCGCAACAGGAAGCAAAAGCGCTGCCGGGGTGAGCAGCATCCCGTTATCTCATGCTTCTGATTGGTTTCACCCACGTCAATCTAAACAGGAGAGCAGCCAAGGTACGTCCGATGCCGGCGCATGCGGGCTGAGCGCGTCTGCCATCCCTAGGCGCAAAAGTGCAAGTTCAAGATCATGTGGCAGTGAGTGAGCCACAGGTCCAGGGGCAGCAACATGCCGTCACGAAAAGAGCTGAATCAATCGTTGGATGAATATGTCGTTCCTACGTCCTTTCCCAAAAAAAAAAAAAAAAAAAACTGGACCATCACGAACACGCCTCGCCCTTCCTCAGCGGCCCAACCGTATCCCGCAACCCAAACGCCACGTGCGGCACCCCCCCGTCAGACGCCCTCAGCACGCCATACCTCAGCACCGTCTTCTTCACATCCCCCGGCGTCGGCTGGCCCCCCAAACACCGCCCTTCCGCCAGCCGATCCAGATCCGCATTCCGCGTGGTAAACAAGATGCTCGAGAACGACGAGCTGGCGCTGTACCCGTTCACGGCGTACGCGTGCGCGCCGACGGCCGCGCAGACCAGCGCGACGACGACGGCCGCCAGGTACGCGCACAGCAGGTTGCGCCAGTTGTACGAGTAGTAGTTGCGGGGCCGCGACACCGTCACCTCGGCGGCGGTCGCGTTGGAGAAGAGCGCGGAGCTCATCAGGCCGAGCGTGACGTTGCGCGAGAGGTCCTCGACGGCGCGCGGCACGGAGCCGTTGCGGCACATCCACGGCGCGAGGATGCCGTCGAACGAGGCGCCGCCGCTGCTGCAGCCGCCCGCCGTGTCGTTGGTGATTTCCGGGCACGCGGGGATGCCCGTCTTGAAGAAGGACGAGTCGGCGCCGACGAGCGAGCAGGTGGAGCCGTAGAGGACGCGCGCGACGACGATGTCGGACAGCGCCGTGTAGAGCGACCAGTACGCGATCTGGCCCGGCGCGTAGTCGGAGGCGACCTGCGAGCCGTTGATGCGGAGCGGGTCGATGTGGTCCAGCTTCGTGATGGTGGACGAGAGCGTGCCGTCGACGCTGCGGAAGTCGACGGTGTACGAGGCGTTCCACATGTGGCAGGAGTAGTTGTGCCCGCCGGGTCCGTTGGTGTTGATGAAGAAGTGGTTGGGGATGTAGTTTTCGTCGAGGACGCTCATCGTCTTGCCGGTGTACAGCTGGCCGTAGGCCGGGCTTTTCAGGTCCGAGTACATGGACTCGTTCCAGGCCTTTCGGAGCGTTGCCGCGTCGTCCAGCTTGATGGTGTTGTTGGCGATCGCGGCGGAAAGGGTTTCGCATTTGATCGCCGGCGCGTAGAAGTCGAGGGTATACGAGGAATTTGGGGACGGTGCGGTGAAAGGCAGTACGGAGATGGATGAGGACGTTGCGGCTATGAGGCGGTTGACGGCGGCGGACGATGACTCGATCCGGCCCACGCCTTCGAAATTGACCCATGCGATACCCGTCATTTCGTTTTCATATGAGGGTCGGGGAACCTGCATGGAAGAAGTGTCGTTGGCTAGACCAGCCCGGATGGACAGAGTCGCGGGGGTTATCGTGGCAACGATGGGGATGCACCTGCAGGAGATCAGCGATGAGACGCTTCGGCACCCTTCGAGATACTTACCACATGCACGCTGCAAGTAGGCATAGCAGCTTTGCGCCGATCAGCACTCGCGAGCTGAAGAACGAGAAAGGGTCTGTTGTAAGAGAGAAGGCATTGTCCAAGTTCTGCAGACTCAGAGCTCTCTTCTTCACCGTCACCCACAACCTTTGTGTATATGCTACGCCGACCGAAGCGGCTAAAGATGCTTTGCAAAGAAAAGCAAGACCAGTCCCAATTCGGATGGCCCATTGCTGGCTTGTCTCTGTGGAAACTGCTGTGCCGTCCAGGGATTGGTAATGAAAGTGGTGCCCCAAAGCGAACGCTATGCCCTCGATGAGGAAGAACGTCATGAGCGCGGGTGATTTCCAGGAAATCCCCCATGATGCTGTCCGCGGTGCGCTTTCTTCCGTCGGCGTCGGCTGGAGTTGGGTCGCATCTTCAACAAAGTGAGATTTCGTTGCTGGGTTGAGAGTGTTCGTGCTTTCGTGGAACGAAGGGGGATCGTCTTGCGCATGGCTTCTGCCGAACCATCCAGAGCCGGGACTGCTTGATCTACTGATCTCCGGAGCCGAACCGTCGTGAAAAGATATTGGGCCGTGGTGTTGGTTACCGAAACCTTGGCCGGTCAGGCTTTGCATTTCGTGGTTTGGGTGTAATGATCCCATGATTGCTACTCCAGTACCGCACAATTTTGGGCGGGTGTCGGGGGCCCGTGGGGAGAAGTACCAGGATTCCTCTGCGGCAACGGCTATGCGGGGCGGCGCGCAGCATTATAACGGCCATGCTTACGCTCCGAGTCACTGAGCCAATTTCTGGTACCACAATTTGCTGCCTACTATTCTTACATGCGACGGATTTATCATAAACAGCATGTCAAGCGGAAGATCCCGGTCGTCGCGCAACCAGTCAACGAGCCTTTTGCTCCCGTCGCGTTGTGTCGGCTCCATCTTGCTTCCGCAAGTGGAACCGAGACAAGGCTGGAAAGCTTGAAATAGAACATGGCGCTCCAAAGACGGGTAGAATCTCCAATGGCAATGCAGCATTGTCCGACTAGCCGATGCACAGCCCTGAACGGGGCACGAGCTTAGATGGCTAACCAATTACACTTTAGCCCCCAATCCTTAGTGCCAACGCCTTTTTTTGCACTGATGGGGGCCAGCGATATCAGGAGTCAGGACACTCTGTGAAGGTCGGAAGTACGCAGCTCGGGCGACAAGCTTCCAAAACATCTATCAGCCTTCCCTGCACATGTCTGTTTCTCGGCTAATCCTGCGCAATTTCGGGGTCCCATTTAGGAAGGCGTTATCAGAAGTGGCACACGCAACGAGTCCAGATCCCAACTGTCGTTGCTCCAAAACCGTCGATGTATGAACTTTGAAGCATCCGCAATTGGCTGGATTTTACTTGCACTGCCAGATGATTCATGACCAAGGTTTCAGTTTCTACTTCTACTGATGAAGCGCTTTGATGCGACTGCTGTACAAAATCAACAGTCTCCAAATCAAAACCAAGCAGAACAGTGGCCCACACACCAATGCCACAACGCCTTTCTAAACCAACTCCTCTGCAATGCGCCCCTAATACCCTCTACCTTCGCCCCGCCGCCTCCGCATCCCCTTCACCACCAACCTCTTCAACTCAACCCAATAATCCTCCATCGGCACACCGGGATCATCCCTCCCCCAAACCTCGTTATCAGCGCCAATAACCTGCACCGTTCCTACCGCCTCATCGACGCCCCTCTCCCCTGCCACAACATCCAGCCAGTGAAACGCGCGCCGATAGAAGCGCCTCGCCGCGCGGTCCGGGCCATCTTCAGGGTACCCCCGATAATACTCGTCGTGGTACCTCAGCACGTTCAACCCCGTCGCGCCCTCGGCCAACAGCGTCAACGCCGCGACGTCGAACGCCGCGCGCATGCTGCGGCCCCACCCGCCGCGCACGCCCAGCACGGTGACGTCCCTCAGCGCGGCGCGCGCCGGCGGCGGCAGCGGCGCGAGGAAGGCGTGCAGCGCGGCGGCGTCCTCAAAGACCATCGGCTGCGCGTAGAGTAGCGGCGTCGCCTCGGCGCGGATGCGGCGGCAGACGGCGAGCAGGGCGGGGGTGAGGGTGGCGGCGTGCGGGTCTGGCCGCGGGCCGGCGTTGGGCGGGAAGTAGCCGTCGACGATGGGCCAGCGCGGCATGGCCTGCGACGGCCGCTGCTCGGCCCAGTAGCCGTAGTTGGCGAGGTGCGATTGCGGGCCGGCGGGGACGCGGGCGGCGAGGCGGCGGTAGCGGTGCGTGCGCTCTTCGATGTAGACGGCGCCGATGGGGTCGGTGAGGACGTGGGCGTAGATCATGTCGCGTAGCTCGCGGGGAAGGCGCAGGATGGGGAAGATTTGGCTTTTGGGGAGGGGTTTGGTCTTCTTGGGTTTCTGGGGCGGCGGGGGTGAGCTTTTTGGGAAGAGTGGTGGTTCTTGAGGTGAAGACTCATACCTTCCGGGGAGCAACGCCGTAGTCAGAGTCGGAATCGGAAGCGGCTTCGGACTCGTTGATGAGTTCATCGTCTGAATCAACTTCGGCGTAGGATTTGGCCACCCTGCTGCGCATGCCGTACAGCCTTGGCTCGACATGTGTCCCTTTTGGTTTGATGGGTGCCTGTCCTGGCTGGACGGGTGGATCTCTCTTCCTCTTTCCCAAGCTTGTCCTTTGAGTGGGAGTAGAGGCAGCGGAGGCGGCGGGGACGGCGGGAGTGGCGGAGGCATTCGGGCTAGCATTTTCGGGAAGCCATTTATAGAGCATACCCGAAAGGCCTCTCATGGGAGCAGGGCTGAACAGAGTAGTAGTGAAGGACATGTTGATTGTGTGGTGGACTGTCTGAACGCGTTACTGACGCGGCATCAGCTGGTCCATTATGTATCAAAATGCGGTAGGCCTGTGCAGATCGTGGCGCTGCTTATTGTGTGCTAGCGCAGGCCGCAGTCAGGCAACACCGCTCGATTCGGCCTGGTTTAAGGCATCACAGTGCGTGGCCAACACCAAGCGCCGGAGCCGGCCGCGGACAGGAGAGAGTGTGATGATGAAGGCATTCGTCGCTTGAATGAAGAGATGGGTGGATCAATGGATGATGGGATAGGGACTACGGTTGGACGACGTCGGGTGTAGCGCACGGGCCAACCTAGTGAAACTGCTCGGCCCGTCATTGATCCGCCAGCGCCCGGGCGGGCAGTCGAAGATGAGAGGAACAGCCCATCATTCAACCGCCCCGTCCATCGTCATCGTCGCCAACACCACCAACGCTCGCTGCATCGCGCGATCGCCATCTCTACTTTCGCATCCTTGTCACCTTCAAAACACGGCCATCGCTAGAGGACTGAGGACGGAACGCGCACCTCGCCCGCGACGACGCGTCTGACGGAAACCCTCGAGACCCAGATGCTTGCAAGCAGTCTATCCGCCTAGCTTCTACTCGCCGGACGTCTTTACGAGGTCCCTCCGGTGAAAGATCTGGGGGCTGCCAGGGGCTCCGGCCATCGTCTGCATCTCTGGTGTCTCGGTTGGGCCATCAACGCGCTGTCGCGTCTCGTCGTGTCGCGCCCTCGTTCATCGGGGAGTCAAGGCTGCTCTGCGCAAAGCCTGGGCGGGCGGGAGCCTGTGCAATTACACAGGGGTCTCCGTTTCCGGTCTCTATTTTGTACTGACGCATCTTAGATCGGCTTCTCGAGATGGCGTCCTCCACAACCACCCCCGCACCCGCTCCGCACGTTGCCGCCATGACCGAATGGACATGTTCGGAACAACAGCGTCAACTCTACCTTGGGCATCGCTATCCTGAGCCAACCTGCCATGTCGCATTTAGCATGCGCTTTGATGAGCACACCGGTGCCGCCTTCTTCAAACTCCGAGTGCCTGTCGCTCTCAAGAGCCAATCCAAGAAGACCAATATTTTCGTCTTCATCCATCCCGAACGCATCTCGACCCTCGAACAGTCTACTTCATCTGAGTTACCGGAGCCCGTGCGGACTGCGTTTCCCGTCTTATCCAATAATGCCATTCTTCAACTACGCTTCACCCTCTCCACTCCGTGTGCTGTCATCGTTCCCGCCGAAACTCCACTTGCGCCCAAGTCCGCTGCCTCCGTGAATCTGCTTCGACGCGTTCGGTCTCTTGCACAAGCTACACAGTTCACCGTCTATCTCGCCGCCAAAGGCCATCCCAAGCACTCTCTCGCAACCATGTGTGAAATGGCAAGCACCAGCAAGTTCAAGGCCGACCCCTCTGAACTGCGTCTGGAGACACTCTACGCTGGCAGTGGAGCCAAAGCTATGGAAGGCGCAGACTTGGTTTTCCCTTTTGACCACGAGGATCCTCCAGAGAGTCCACCTTCATACGACGAGCTCGCCCTTCCTTCGCCACCCAGACGTCAAGTCAAAGAATCACAATATATCGGTGTGTGACAGCTCTCAATGCTTGTTACAAGCTCATACTAATCGTGTGTAGCTGCATCAGAACCGCCCAGGAAGAGATCAAGGCTGCGAAGCCCCTCGCCTAGTCCTGCCGTTGAGCTCGTGCAAAAGCAAGCATTGCAGCTGATACGCGATGAGCTCAGAGAAGAGATGCGGCGTGAAATGCGCGAGCAACTCCTCCACTCTGACGAGGAGTGGCGTAAGAAGACGCAGGAGATGCGGGACCAACTTCGCGAAGAGCTAGCTCAGCAGATACGGGACCAGATCAAAGAAGAGGTGACGCAGCAGATACAAGACCAGGCCAGAGAGGAGGCGATGCAGCACATGCAGGCCGAGCTACAGCAACTACAGTCTCAACATAAGGAAAGACTTGAAGAGCTGGAGGACCTTATCGAGGAACGGACAGAATCTGTTCGTGAGGATCTGCTAAAGGACATTGAGGGCGTCGTTGATGAGACAAGCGAAATCGTCGATGTACGTCTTGACGAGCAAATATTGAACGTAAAAGACGAACTCAGGGAATATGTGACGGAAGAAATCAAGGATGCGGAGGAAAGGATCCGGGATGATATCGAACAGGGCGAAGTCACTTTTCAGTTCGTCAGGTAAGTTGGAGGTAGCTAACAATAAATATATGTCATTACTTAATGTCCCCGCTTTTTGTGAGCCACCTCGGCACTTGGATCACAACTATCCTGGTCAATCTGAACCTTGCAGCTAAGGTTCCATCTTCCCTTACATGTGGATTGCTTCGTTCCCCTTTTCTCACACTCTAACAAACAAGACAGATGATTGAAAATATTAAACCACTTGTACGTGGATCTCCCGATAATCATTCGGCAATCTACAAGTTCGACCTGGCTCCGCAACCTATTCATGGTCAAAAACAGCCATACTCTTCATTAGAGAGCGGGCGCGCTGCCGGTCCACAAAACACCACCCGCCCTGTCAACAGCAACAACATTCCTTCGTGTGCCGCGATCTCCGTCCATTGACAAACAGCTTCGTTGAGATTGAGCGAGCCGGTCAGCCGGCCAACCAACCCACCACCACGCTCCTCATTTATTTGTGTCAACTTCGACTTCCCTTCCACGTTTACCTCACGGCATTCGCGCGTTTTCCGGGCATGGTATGAAACGAAGAAAGAGAGGGGGGAAAACAAAAACGTCCAGCACCACGCCCATTCCAGGACGGAAGGGCGACAACAGCGTCCGATCGACTGTTTTTGCGGCAACGACATGGAACCAGCGGCGCGGATTGCATCGCTTGCGAGGTTCCGCTGACGCCGGCTTTGTGTTTTGGGGATCCGAAAATAACGATGGATAGATGGCTCGTCCAGCGCGCCCTGCTGCCTGCTGCGGAGATGAAGGGTGTTCGGCCGGGACCAGTGCTGGGATTGTAGGTGGAAACGTGGAACGGGATTCGTGAATGTCGCGTCGAGCTTGTTCGATGGGGTCATTGCGGTATCTCCGGCGGCTGGTATTTGGCCGATGTGGCGGGTTTTCGGGTGGAAGAGAAGGGTCTTCGGCCTGTTCGGTTTTTCTACCCGGTCGATCGTCAATATCTCCTGAGCTGGAGCCGATTGTCAGCAGAGGGTCTTACTTCTTGGATACCCGTCGAGGAACGATGCTGGGCCGATTTCATGGGAGGCTTTCCCCGATTTTCTCTCGGCGCGCATTCGCGCAACCCTTCCATATCCATATACCGGCGCCCATGACGATGATCAGGACGAGGAAAGCGAGAAGCACTTCCCATATCGTAGCCATGGTTGGTCCTTTTGGTTAATTTGAGACAGATTTGTGTAGGTAAGTCCGACAAGAACGGTCGATCCACTCAATCAGAGAGTATGGGAGCCTCAGACATCAAAATCGGGTTTGTCCTGATCCCGTCCACGCTGGGCCTGCTCGTCTTCTATATGATACCGCTCAGGGGCCTCGACTCCGGCCATGAGACGCCGTGCGCATCTTTGGGGAAAGCTTAACTTCTGATACCATGCGAGGGTGGAGCGCGGCACCTGAGAGTTTCCGGTCCCGCGTGTTCGTTCGTATTGCGGTGGGAGGGCGCCGGGCCAATCACGATGCAGCGACGTGGACTGGGCATGGCCAGCTGGGCTGAAGCAGCGCGTTCCTATTGGTCATCCTGCGTCTGCTTTCTTGATCTTTTCTCTTGTGTTGTACACACGCTGCGCCACTGTTACGCGTCCTTCCTAACTCGTTCGGGGAGGAGGTGTTGTCCGTTTCGAACGATGGGGTGCCGCGGCGATCCGGATGGCCCGCGGGTTCCTGTCGATCATCAGCCCAGGCTTTGGGTAGGCAACCATCAATTGTGTCGGACGTGGAACGATGGAAAAGAAAAGAAAGAAGAAAGAGGATTGACGTGATGTGGTGACTGGTGACGTGCAGCGGGGGAAGACAAAACAATTCCCTATGCGCATTCATAGCTTCTGCTAATGATTGAGCTCTTAATATGCAATTGGCGGCCAAGATTATGGTGTGCGCATTATCCTTGTTTCTGTCCGGTGCTTCCGACCGGAGACCTTGCGCTCCGCTACTGTGTGAATCAATAACTGTAAGTGTACTTCAGCTTTCGCAAACGTGCAAGTTCAGCAGCCCACAACCGTTTACATCCTCTTGAAAAAAAAACCCCCCCGAGTTACAGCGAATAAAATGCTAACAAGGGAATGCTTACAGGCAAGTTTCATCCACAACTCAAGTAAGCAGAGCGCGCATCCTTGGACTCACGACCTCCGCTATTGCACTGCAGATATCTAAAACTGTCCATGCAAGTCTGCATTGGATGCGTCTCCTGTGAGTTACAGCATGAATAACCGCGTTGGGGATGCATCGTGCATGGAAAAGCCATTTAACATTCTTTTCGTTTGCACGACATGACTGAAGAAGCGAAGGGGCAAAAATTCCCGTCTCAAAGGGGTGTCCTTGAAACTTAGTTTAACAGGTACATCCAGATCCGACAATAGAGAAGAAATCGTGCCTTCGGACCTTGACGCAAGGTAGGTACAACCCAAACTGGCTACCGGCAGCCAAGTAACATTCCTCAGATGTCGACTTTGCTCCTTTCGCAACGCCGCGATACCCAAAGAGGACGAAACCCTTGGAGCCGAGAAAACAGATTCACAGGGCTCAATGAATTCAAGCCCATCAGATGACACAAGCTACCGTTAATTTGCCGGTGCATAACAAGAACGCAGAAGGAGTGTCGACCCCAGGGATATAAGGACTACCTACATGAAGAGCACAAGATCGGTCAGTGTTTGTTCAAGACGGCTCCGCGGCCATATTACCCAGCACTATGCTGCCACCAATTGTCGCCTTGCTTGCTGTCGCGAGCTTCGCGGCTGCCGAAATTACTCTAACGACCTACACAATCGAGACCTGTTTCACGAGCTATGGACCCACCGCAGCCAATGTCACATCAATCCCAACGTCACTGAGTGTGAGCAGAACAACGGGCCAAGGATTCGCACGAGGAACCATTACCCCCGTAGTGACGGTGACTCCAGCCGTCAGCACCGAGACATCAACCTCGGTCACAACCAGGACCGTTGGCGTCACCGCACCCAGTGAGGCAGCGACGGGGATCGAGACTGTTACCACGACATTCACAAAGTCCTCAGTCATTTCATCTACGGAAACCTTCACCAGCATTGTGTCAGTCAACTCGACCATCACACTGACAGCAACGTCAACAATCCCAACCCAGAGCAACTTCACACCGGTAGCAGCCGACATCATAGCCCAGACCCTAGTCCCCAGCAGGCACAAGAAGAACAAGAAGCGATGGGGCCCGCTCAACGCACGCAACGTCTTCGACAGGATGCTCCTCGAAATCCCGCCAAGCGGCGGGCGCGGCCGCGGCCGCGGCGGCGGAGGCGGCGGCAACAAATGCCTGTTCAGGCACCTGCGGGCGGACCCGGCGCAGGAAACCGGCATCAGCCTCTACCCGGCCCTCTACCCGGCGTCCGTCGAGTGCACGCAGGTGGTTCGGGTCGATGCGGTCCGGCTGTACCCCAAGCGGGGCACCGTCACGTCGACGGTCACGGCGCAGGCGTCGACGACGACCTCGACGGCGACGTCCACGGCCACGGCGACGACGACGATCGGCTCGGTGGGATCGAGCGCCGCTTCGACGTTGACGTCGTCGGTCACGACGGTCGTGGAGTCCACGACGACTTTGGTGGTATGTGTTTCTTTCTTCCTCCGCTTGGTCGACCCATGACCCTCCCGCAACGTCGCTCGAATCGTTGCCGTGCTGTGCTGACAGGACGACGCCAGTCCACCACCTTCTCCACCTTCACAAACACCATCACCGCCAACGCGCCCGTCGCGACCGAATACGCCGCCTGCGCCCCCAACAACACCGTCGCCTTCGTCGACAAGCACCCCATCGCGGCCGGCGCGCAGGAGCTGATGGTGCTGGCGGAGGCCACCAGCCCGAAGGATTGCTGCGAGATGGTGAGTACACATCTTCGACCCACCCCTCCTCCTCCTCCCCCACGACGTCGTAAATAGGGGAAGGAGAAGAACAGTCGGGGCTGACATATGCAAAACCGCAGTGCCAAATGACGTTCAACTGCACGACGTCCGCGTACTACGACGGCACGGGCGACTGCATGCTCGGCAACGGCGCCGGCGCCGGGACCAACCAGTTCTTCACCACCGACGACGAGGACGATGCCATTTTCTACATCTCGAACGGCGCGGGCGAGCCGAGTGGGAATTGGTTTTTCGGGGGGTCGTTGACGGATGGCGATTGAGGCATGCGTGTTGGGGAGGGGGAGAGTTGGTTCTACGTTCTTTTTTTGATTGATTGCGGCGATCGATCAGGGATATCCGAGGGGGTTGTGGCATTTCGTAAATTTTCTGTGGGATCGGGAGGGACAAAAAAAAATATCGTTTCCTCTTGTTCGCTGGTGCACGCGTCCTCCCGTCGTTGTCCTCGGGCCTGGAAAGCTGACGGGACGTGTGGACCACCGGTACGTGGAGGTTGACGGTCATTCTCTGCTGACTGAACGAAGTTGTGACAAGAAGTATGGCTGGCTCACGCACTTCGTATGATCGGGTCGAGGACAAAATTCACCGAGAGAAAATCAACATTGACAGGGGAGAAAAAGACGCGGTTTGCATTTTGTGCGCCGCGCTTTGGTATTGTACATCTTCTACTTTGTGGGATTTCTAGCGCTCTTCGACCCCCTTCATTACCGGAAGAGTGTGCGGAAGAACGCATGACTTGACTTGGCGAATTTACATGACAGTGCAACCAATGCCACCGGTGGCGATAACCCTAGGATAGCTTTTGCCCATGTTTGGTTAAGGTTTGGTTTGTCTGTGTGTTCTATAAGCGACAGATATGGTTGGTTTTTGAGGATAGCGAACTTACTTGGAAAGAGTGTGGTTGAGTTGTAATGAACGTGGTGATCACTGTAGGTATTCGTTTGGTGGCCCTTTTCTTGTCGGATACAGTGCGTCTTATATACTGCTCATTACCTGGTCGATTTGTAGGTCGGATTCTTTACCTCCATCGCTTCTTAGGCGCTCAAATAAAGGAACAATCCATACCGCATGGTTCTTTGCTGCGTATGGAGTCTTGGCGAGTTGGTTCGCTAGTATTGTGCTCCCCACCTTAGTATTGTCACTCGCCACTGATATTGTTCTGCTCTCTTTCATCACTAGGTTGAACAAGGCAAAAGAGGACTACGATGTTGCAGTCATGGAAATGATTTGGGAACTGGACCAGTAAAAGTTTGGATCTGGCCCGCAAAATGTTGCTGGATTCAATCACTCGCACATTTGGTTTCACAAGTATGCATAAAGGGCCAAATAATTGGGGTGAGGCAAGCCTCTTGTATTCCAACCTCACGGGTCGAGTATATTTACATGATTTTGTTTTAAGAGTACATACAAAGAAGCGAGCAAGATTATGTACCGATTAGGGGCGTCAACCGGCGGCGGCCCGGGGACTTGCCAAGGGGCGAGACGCTTAGCAAGAGGGGACGTCGCTGTAGACGCAGTGGTCGGAGGGGCCGGAAGAGACCTTGGAGGGCTCCTCGTCGTTGTCGTTGGTACCCTTGTACTCGACGCAGATCTCCTTGACGGAGGTGGCGCAGGTGTCGGTGAAGGTGGCGACATCGCCGTAGTTGGAGTTGATGCCGGTGAGGGACTTGCCGCTGTAGGCCTTGACGTTCTTGACGTTGACGTTGCGCTGCGAGCCGTTCTGCTTGCAGTTGCCGCACGAGCGGTAGAGCTTGCCGAAGTCGACGACGGTGAAGCCGTCGATGGTGACGTCGCCGGCACCGTTGTGCTGGAGGACCTTGTCGTCGGCGCCGGTGGCACCGCCGCCGGTGACGGTGGCGTCGCCGTCACCCTTGAAGGTGAGGGCGTCCTCGCAGACGGCGGACCACCAGACGTTCTCGATGGTGCAGCTGCCCATGCAGTGGACACCCTCGATCTGGTCCTCGCCGATGATGACGTTCTTCAGGGTGGCGCCATCCTCGAGGAGGAAGACGGCGTCCTTGTTGCCGCCCTCCTTCTGGCCAGTGCAGGAAACACCACGGCCGTAGGTCTTCATGCCACCATCGAAGGTGCCGGAGACGGACTTGGCCTCATCGAAGGTCTCAGAGCCCTGGGAGGAGGGGATGGGGAAGTCGGCGCGCTTGTGGTGCGAGGAGGAGGGGGCCGCCATGCCGGTGGCGGCGAGGAGGGAAAGGCCGAGGACGATCTTGGACTGCATTTTGAATGATTTGTTGGTAACGAAGGTAGGGGATGATCACAGATCTATCCGAAGATTGTTTGAAAGAGTGGATGTGAGGAAGGAAGTGAGAGACTTGTTGCTGGAGAGAAACATTCTGGAGCGGCTGGACTGAGGTTTATATATCGAAGTCGACGGTTCAGTCCGGCCGGCGGAGAGTCTGGGCTCCGCCGTCCGAGAACAATCTGGAAGGGGCAGGTGTGGGGACTCGTGGTTTGAAACCTCGTGTAGAACTTCGGGAGTAATATGGCCCCATCAACTCCAGTGACGGTGCTGCAAATGCTCGGTTTCAACAGCGAGTCATCAGCCATACAGCGGTACAGCTTGTAGGCTTCGAAATGGCGTTGCAGAGGGCTACGATGGTTCAGTGATGGTGTTGACGCGGCCCAGAGTGCCAATCCTCTTAGGCGTCCTGGATCTGAAAAACCATGAAAACAACCTTAACCAGCTCCTGGTGTCGTTCCACAGGAGCGGCAATTGATGGGCGGCCAAGGGGCCCTGACTGTCTCACACCGTTCGGGGCCGGGGTTAGCGGGACAGCGAGCGCCGTCAAATTGGCAGGGGGCGGCGCTCCATGTCAGATAATTCTTGGCAGTCAGCTAAGAGTGCAGCGAGCCGGACTTGGCTTTCTTGGCAGTCCACGGCGGGCCTGGTTGTTTGAAACGCGCACTGTTAGCCAAGCCTCACTCCGTCGGTCCGACATTCCACTACCGTCCGCTTGGCGGACGATCGCTGCCCACCTGCGCTCAACAACGCTGTTCACCCGTCTCAGCCAATGTTTCCGGACGCCATCGCCTAACACTTCGGCGGCTCGGTCGAGGGAAGGTATTCGCCGTGAGCCGCATCCCAACCCCGATTCAAAGCCGGGGGTGAATCGAACCCATTGTGGTACGGCAATCGGACTTCCCCTGACATTCCACTTTTTCGGCTTCACTCGCCTAAGCCATGCAAACAAAGACGCTCGAGAGCAGGAGATGCATGATAGATGGGATGCCTGACTATCTGTGCGTTCTTGTTTATTGCATGTACAGCGTGGCGCAGAGATTCCGGCCGCACCCATGTCCCGCGATAGGTACGCCACCTTATGCTTGTCACACTCAAGCGTTACGGAAAAACGAATCACAATTGGAAGCTGCCTATCAACCCTTCGCCAAGTGGTATGGGCAAGCGCCGAGTGTGGTGTTTTACCGCCGGGTTTGAGCCATTGATACCGTCCCGTGGGGGCGCTTCGGCAATTGTGCGGACGGTTCGGACAGCGTCCGAGGCCCAGATCTGGATCGTGGCCGCGTTCAGAGGGGCCAAAATGGGCATGGCAGGGATTAGCCGAAGCGCCGCTTTCGTCAGGGAGGCGGATGTGGATCCCGTCGTGGCACAGTTGTTGGCTGATTCGGCGGGAACAAACACTGCTGTTCTCGCGTGAGCTCCACCACAGACTCCCTGGACATGCAGCTTGATACCGTGTCACCCCTTAAACCACAGTGCATTGTCACCGCCCATTCTCGATGCTTTTTTCCACCCGCGGATTTGCAGGCATTGTCATATCCGACGGCACCGCCTGACTCCGGAAATACACTCACAACTGCAGCACGACAGGTTGCGGAAGAATTGAGCCCATCCACAACTGTCACTCGGAGATATTTCACCATGCGTTCGTGGGTAGTGGGATTCTATTCTTGGATGTGTTTGTAGGGACTTGAAACTCGCATCTACGTCCGGGCATTTGCTTCAACTGCCCACGTAGGGAAGGTAGCATCCTCGGCGGCACACAGAGCGGTCAATTCTTTGGCAACCCACTGTGCCAGTGGGAAGCGGGACCCGCGGACATCGAGAGAGACCAACGTGCATTTCCGGCATCACTTGCTTCATGGAAGTGAACTGTCATGCTGGAGCTCAAGGCCTCCCATTCAACAAACAGTTACGAGATCAAACAACACGGTGCATATCCACCACCTACCTAGCCCTCCGTCGCATCCGGACAAAGAAATTGCTCTGCTTGACAAACCATGCATTGTGAATCGTCCACTCCTTCTCCGGCTGGACAAGCTCGAGCTGCCCACGCTCCTCATCAGCTCAACCAACACGCATCAACACAGCGGGGGCGAACATACCTCAAAGTTCAGCAGCACGGCCGGCACCAGCTTATACATCTCGAGCAAGCTGACATTCTTCCCGACGCACGTCCTGGCGCCCGCCCCGAACGCGAACAGGCAGTTCCTCATCTCCGCCCTCCGCGCCACCGACCCCTCGAGCCACCGCTCCGGCCGGAACGCGTCCACGTCGGCGCCGAACACGCCCGCCTCGCGATGCAGCGCCCAGGCACTGCACCCCACGATCGTGCCGGCGGCAAGGAAGGCGCCGCCGCACACGGTGACGCCCCCCTCCGGCACGACCCTCTCCAGCGGCAGGCCGGCGGCCGGGTGCACGCGCAGCGCCTCGTTGACGACGGCGCCCAGGTACGGCAGGTCGCGCACGTCGCTCCAGCGCAGCGACGCCATCTCTCGCCGTTGCCGTCCGTCCTCGCCGACACCCCCCTCCATCTTCCCCTCGCCCTTCATCGCCTCCTCCTTCCTCCTCCCTTCCGCCGCCTCCGTCAGCTCGGCCATCAGCTTCGCCATCGCCGCCGGCCGCCGCAGCAGGTGGTAGAAGACGGCGCGCAGCGAGATGGCCGTCGTGTCGGAGCCGGCGAACATGTTGGCCACGGTGAGGGCGAGCACGCGCTCCTCGCTGATGAAGGCGGGGTCTTTGCGGTGGGCGTCGCGGAAGCGGGAGAGGAAGTCTCGCTTTCGCTGCTGTTGTCCGCCTCCACCGGCAGCAGCTTTCGTGTTGGCTTTCTTCTCCTCGTCGTCGTCGTCTTTGTTGTTCTTGCTTTCAGCCATGCGCTTCTTGGCGAACTCGACGACGGGGGTGTTGGAGCGGGAGTAGCCGTGCTTGCTCTTCCACAGCCGGAACGGGTTCTTGAGGAAGAGCCGGTCGAGGATGGGCATTTGGCCGATCTGGAGAGAGGGTGCATGTCCGTTCAGCTTTTCGTCATGCATGAAGGTAGGAGGAGCGAGCTGCGGGATGCCGGGACCTTCGAAGACAAAAGACTACCACTTACCACGGCCACGTAGTCCAGCAACCACTCCAGATCGCGGATGATGCCGTCGACATCCTCGCCGCGGTCGACGAAGCCCAGCCGCTTCGAGTACGTCAGCTCGCCGATGACGTCGAACGCGTAGTACTGCAGCCACGTGCCGAAATCGCACGTCTCGTCGCGGTCGGCGTAGCGCCGCGCCAGCTGCGCCAGGAACGCCGCCGTCGTCGAGTCCACGAGCGGCTCGTACTGCACGATGGTGCTCATGGCGTAGGCGTTGGACACGGCGCGGCGGAGCCTCGCGTGGAAGGCCTCGTCCGTCGTGCTGAACATGGTGAGCAGGCGCCGCCCTTTGGCGACGGTTTGCTGGACGGGGTAGAAGTCGGACTGCAATTGCTGCTGCATCAGTGCATGTGGTGGAAATGGTGGGCGCCGGGCCCCAACTTGCCTTCACGAAGCCGGCGTTGAGGGCGTATATCTGCTTCGCGGCTTGCGTGTCGGAGACAATGACCGTGTTCGGCCCAATGCGCACGAGTTTGCCGTATTTCTCGTGGAGTCGGATGTGGACGACCTCGGGTCGTCGGGTCCATACTATCCAAAGCCGCCAGAGGTCGGTGAAGGCTGCGAAGAAAGGTCCGGGGATGTGGTTGATGCCGTTGCCATATTTGTTGTGCAGCAGACGGACGATAACTCCAGCAAAGCAGAGCTGGATGAGGAGCGGGAAGGTAAGTGCGTCGTAAAGGCTGTCGCGCAGCATGATTGCTCCAGACGGTCTCTACGATATGTGGGTAAATCCTGTTCACTCATTCCCTGGTGCAAAGCTCTTTTGAACCACGCTGAGTCGGCCTCGGCACCCCCTGGTGTCGTTGTATACCCGTACTGGTGTGGACTAATTCCGCCTTCGTTCCGCACAATTGACGTCTCGATCGACGGAAAGCGTGGGTGCTGTTCTCAATGTGGGGTCTGCACCACACATCCTGGGGGACATACCCCTCATCAGCACGGCTGGTTTCCATTCACCTCTCGGAATGACTGCGCTGCAGCTTACTCAATCTCTCTTTCTAATCTTCGGAGATGATGCATTGTAAGTGGCTTGTGTCCTTTCCGCTTTTCCCATCTCTTTTCACCCAGCCCTTGCTTGCAATTCTTCTTGCATTGCCACCTGCGATCTCGCAGATCACAGATGTTACCCAACGATATTCCTGACCACAGTATTACCACCATTATTGCCATTTTTCCAGCCAGCATTCGCCTTCAAAGCTTCATCATCTTCGAGATGAAAGAACTTGTCCCTCACCACCCCGAGATTACGGTCACGCACTGCCGGTTCAGCAACGTCCGGCGTCTGATCAGATCGAACCCATGTGCCGGGCCAGGGCTGGGAAGGCTCCGTTTCTGAGACCACCCGTCCATGAGCTACTTCAATTGAGCTTCCTCAATGGAGATGTAGCGGCATGTGGGTCCCTCCGGAAGCAGCTCACAACACTCCTGGCTGACATCGCCGGGTCGCCCATCCGCGCCGCGAAACGTGGTCAGCGGAACGCACAGGCGGAGCGGAACACATCAGCGGAGAGGAAATCGCCAGCGGAGAGGAGTCACCCGCAAAGCGGAGACGAGATCGTGCAAGCGGAGCGCTTTTCCCGCAACGCCACGGATAGGGCGGAAAGGTGAATCGGTTCCAACGGCACGGCTTGGCACGTGCCATCCCCCCACCTGGACCAATGAGGCCGTGGCGTTGTTCGGCAAACACCACTATACAACGTGGATCTAAGGTGTGGAGCTTCTGGAATTGCGGCAAAGAGAGGGTCTCTCGAGGTGGCGGATGCTGCAGCAGGGTGAGGCTGATGGTCAGCACTCTTGACCCGGCGGCCTTCCCTCATGCACATCGAGCTGCCCCATCAGGATTCGCCGCGGTGATCTCCCGCTGTGCTTTCTTTCCCCGCGTTCTTTACGGTGCCGTCTTTCCCGTTGGAACTTCACCGACCTCTCTGGTCGGCGTCTGTGCAACCGGCGCTGACCCGGTTCCTTGCCGAGCATCCGCGATGCTGATGCTACCACACTTGTAGACCCCGAACGATGGGGGTTGAAGACCAACAAGGTGGAAATAGGGAGTCACAGAACACGGCCTCTACTTCGACAGATGCGTGAATGGTTAATGTAGCGGGCCCGTCCAGCTCTGTACAGCTACGACGAAGAGAGGCATCGCTGGGCCATTTTGCTTGATTTTACACTTTCTTAGTGTAATATCTTGTACGAGGGCCTCTGTATCCACCGTGCCCAGGGTTTTAGTCTAGCAGACTTACCGTATAGATCACTGAAAGCGTCTTTAGCTTCTGGAAGGCGATTGTCCTGCCTCGATCACAGCGACAACGAAACACTGCGAACGCAGCACACGGCTAGAGCGGACATGTCGCTCACACTGGTTCATGATACAACAAATGAGATATTATGGTGTAGCCCTGCACACCTCTCGGCACGCGGTATACGAGAAGATGAAGGCGCCATCGCCGAGCACTGGCCGCGCTATACCGGGTTTGGCAAGTAAACGGCCGAAACGCTCGTATTCACCACACCACCATCCATTTATAGAAACCCCTTTAAGTGCTATAGCGTAGCCCAAGATCAGCCTTAAATGCCGCGACCAGAACCGCACTTGGGGATCTTTTCGCTATCACGCAAATCTCTCGTTCCTCCACCGTCACTTGTTCACAATGGTTGGCAAGAAAACCGCCGCCGGCCTCCTGGCCAGTGCCGCAGCCGTCTCCGCCTCGGTCATCGAGCTGCCCGTCCACATCCAAAACACATACGTCAGTCCCCAAAACCAAAACCCCCCCAAAAAAAATGCACAAACCTGACGTCATCCCTTACAGGCCTCCGTCCAATTCGACATCGGCACGCCGCCCAAACCCTACCGCCTCCTTTTCGACACGGGCTCCTCGTCCGCCTGGTTCACCAACACCGACTGCACCGCGACCTCCTGCCCCAACCTCAGCGGTTACAACCGCACCGGCTACTCGGCCGCCGCGTCGACCACCTCCGTCGACCTCGGCACCTCCGCCACCATCGGCTACATCGACGGCGACGGCGTCACCGGCGCGGCCACCCAGGACCTCTTCGCCGACGAATCCGGCGCCGTCGCGTGGAACCAGACCTTTCTCTCCGCCAACAGCAGCAGCTGGAGCTTCATCACGGCCGACGGCTTCGTCGGGCTGGGCTTCTCGTCGATTGCCGAAAACGGCACGGCGTCGCTCGTCGAGACGCTGCTGTGGGAGGGCGCGCTGGACGAGCCGCGCTTCGGCCTCTTCTACGGGACGGACCTGGGCGACGACGAGGCGGCGCAGGACGGCGTGCTGACCATCGGAGGCAGCCACGAGCAGACGTACGTGGACGGTGACGGCGTCGTCTTCGCGCCGCTGTGGAAGGAGGACCCGTACCAGCTGTGGCGCACGCCGCTGCGGGCGGTGACGGTGCTGGCGACGGGGACGAACGCGACGATCGTGCTGAGGAACGACGGGAAGCTGCCCGAGACGAGCGTTGGGGGGTTCATCAACAACGCCGTCGGGTCGAATGCGAGTTTGTCGCTGTACGGCAGCGGCAGGGCGGTGTTCGACACCGGCGCGGGGAGGATCTCGGTGCCGCATGATATCGTGGACACGGTGTACTACAACCTCGGCTGGAACAACACGAAGCTGCTGAACGGCGAGGAGAGGATGGAGTGTAGGCATCTGAATGCGTCGTGGGCGCTGGCGTTTACGCTGGGCGACGGCGCCGTCGAGGACGATGTGACGTTTGCGATTAGGGGAGATGAGTTTGTGAGGCCCGGCGATCAGTGCCAGCCGCCGGTCGATGATAGCGATACCAATGGCTTCGCGTTGATTGGGGCGACGTTCCTGCGCAGGTATTATTCCGTCTTTGACTTTGGCGCGGACAAGGTTGAGGAGTATCAGCCGAAGATTGGGTTTGGAAGGTTGAAGAAGGAGTACGACTACCTCTACCAATAGAGATGGAGATATGTGGAAGCTTCGAAGAGCTTCAGTAGGACGGTTTATGAGCGACACTGTAAATAGGAATGACGATTTAGTGCCAAGATATCGATACTCTATGCTGGGCATGAAACCCATTAATCATCTCTCATCGTCTCCGGCTTCACCACAACCCACCTCGACGTCGACGGCACCGTCCCAACCGTCAGCGGCAGCTCTACCGGCTCCCTCTCCTGCGGCATCTCCACCGGCGGCCGCTCCCCCGACACCTCCGCTGCCGCCACAGCACAGCTCCCCATCTCTTGCTCCTCTCTGCCTTCGAGCTCGAATGTCGCCCTTTCACTGCGCTCCATGATATATTGCTCCGTGTTCCGCCGCTGGTACTTGAACTCGTTACCACTGCGGTTATCGCGCCGTCCGATCACGTAGCCACAGATCATGATGGAGCCCATGATGATGAGCAGGAAAGGTGCGCCGATCCCGACGGCGAGGGCGATGGTGGATTTGGGGATGCCGGTCGTGTTGGCCAGGATGGGCTCCGTCGTTGCCCTTGGTCTGGATGTAGAGGTACTGTCATTGGGCATCGGGGAAGAAGATGATTGGGACGATGTTGCTGTTGTAGATGTTAATGGTGATTATTGCCGCCCATGGGCGCACGAGCGCCATGGCGGATGCGGCGGTCGTGGCGCCGCTGCTGCTCCCCGCTTTCAAGCAGACGACAGCGCCGAGTAAGCTGACGGCCAGTCGTGCGACGGCAAACAGCATGGTTGGCTGACTGGCCGGCGAATGGCGAACCGACCGGGTCGGTCCGAAGCGTAGCGTGTACGGGATGCAAATATGGGTCCAATTAAACATGCGGTATATGTGGCGGCTGGTGGCTCGTCCGAGCGTTGGCAGTCATGGCAGAAAGTCTGGGGGTGGAGATTGCGGCGGCCTACGGAAAGACGGAATGCGGTCGCTGTTGTTCAATCTGACGCACTGGGGGCGAAATGCAGGTCTGCCTGCTGCTGCGGCGCAGACTTGCGGGTTTGGGATGCCGACCTTCCCGATCTGGTAAGGTAGGCTGATAGTGCATACATGTTCGGATATACGAGCATCCTTCTCCGAAGACTGCGGATGAGCATGACTACATTCGTCATTCCAGATGCTGCCCTCGATTTGCGGTTCTTCAGTGTTCGACTGAGAAGCACATTAAATCACTCGTTCGGTTGGTAAGTATTTTAGAAACGATTTTTCCACCTTTGGGAAAAAAGCTGCAGCAGAATGTATGTGTCATGCCCTTCCAAGCTCTTCAGGGTGGACGGTGATACATGACTGCTCCAGCTAAAGATTCGATGCCACGATGTACGGTACTCCGGAGAGGGTGATGGCGTGACCAACAGAGTCCACAGCGTACCGGGACTTCAAAGCACTTGGTAGGTCTGTGATAGCTAGAGACGCGACGAAATGGAGACCTTCACATCTGACCCATTTTGCGCCCATGGATAGGCTACGGCTCCCATGCGTCCCCATGAAAACCGACCAATACTACCAATGTTTTCCTGAACCAACCAGTATTCGAAACGTGCGCTCTTTCCATTGACACCTGTGAGTTGGCACTTGACAATATGCGACAGGTAGCTGCACAGATTCTCGTGTTGGCTGGGGATGCAGATTGGACGAGTCGACCCAAGGCTGGCTTTGCATGTAAGCCGTGCAGGATTAGTGTCACATAAACAGGGGTGGTGCGGGGTTGAAACCACATCAGGCAGCAATGGGCATTATCAAGTCTCAAAACTGACACATGATGTGTAGTACAGGAAATCTTTGTTTTCTCAATTTATTTCCGCTGCTTCCTACACTTCGTTCCACCCCTCATTCTCACTTAGCTTTCTTACACCCTTCCAATCTCTCTGTCGACCCTGAGCGATCTGCGACATCAGCTCGACTCAACGAGGCCCGCAACGAGCCATCGTCCTGCTGGAATACGACCGGCAGAGGTAATTTGACCTTCAAGATGGGCTGGTGCAAGTTTGGCGGAGACGTGGTCAAGTTCGAAGGGGAAGACAAGGAACAGAGACATTCGGCCGATGTTCCTCACCATGACGCATTCTGCAATTTTTGCAGCGAGGTAACCTCTCTCCATATCTAAAAGCGGTGTTCCTGTTTAACCACGGTCAGACCATATATGGTACCCGCTACCGGTGCAATCAGTGCGCCGACTTCGATTCCTGCCATCTCTGTCTGAGCCAGACAGGCGAGCACGGATACAACCATTTGATGCTACCAATCATCGATCCCGACGTAGAAGCACCTCCCAACCATGCGCCACTGTTCTCCACCTTTCGTGATCTCGAACTCGCTTCCAGCCACCACCCTCTGCACAGCAGCCCTGAGGAGGTCCTTCGCGCAACGACAGTAGGAGACGACTTCGCCAAGACGATAGACATCTCTTGGTGGCCCAAAGACGGACCGAGGTTCATCGATGAGCATGGCGAGGTTCTTCAAAATGTTGCTCCAACGGCGCAGCCAGCGGAGGATGAGGAACCAGGCAGCCAAGAGATGGACGCTGAGAGGCCTCCAAGGCAAATCGTCTTTTGCCAGCCGGGCGAAGAGCGGTCTGACCTATCCGCGGATCAGATCACTTGCGTCATGTCGCCGTCTTCGTTCTACGAAACGATGATATCCATGTTTGCGGCCATGAAGCAAACCGGGGCGGTCCCAATCCACATGTGCCCACGCATGTACGAGTATACGCCACTAAACCCCGGCCGGAACATCCGAATCATCACGCTATGGCCTGGATCGGGAGACACTCAACTCCGTTGCGAGACCCGTGAGGTAGCACTTGGGGAGGGGGTGTACTACGAAGCGCTGTCGTATACCTGGGGTGATCAGTCCACAGGTACATTGATCAGCTTCAATGGCCTTCTCCTCCCGATTGCGCCGAACCTTTGCAGTGCCTTACTCCATTTGCGGCTGCCGGACAGACCGAGAATGCTGTGGATTGATGCAATATGCATCAATCAGTTGGACAACGAAGAGAAGAGCGGACAGGTACGGATGATGCGAGAGATCTACGAAGAAGCTGCAAAGGTTGTCGTGTGGCTAGGACCGACGGAAGATGATAGCGACGCTGCAATGGACTTGATTGCAGGGGATGTTACGGCTGGGTGCGAGGAGGCAGCAGTTCCAGGTGATTTCGAATATATCCCTGATGATCACTCCTCTTGTCCGGAAAGCAAAGGAAAAAACCCCGACTACGAGATCTTCGGGGAGCCCCAACAGATTGTCCGAGCCACAATGCCCTCTGAGGCTGGGGAATATTCGGATGAGGAACACACTCCCCGGGGCAACACCGAAGGCTCAGAATCCCCCGGTGAAAGAGCATGGACCGCACTTCATGCGTTGGTCCAAAGGCCTTGGTGGTCACGCGTGTGGGTGTTGCAGGAATACACCGTCCCAAAGCAGGAGCCAACCTTCCAGTGTGGCACCCAGGTGGTAACGGCAAAAGAACTCCAGCAGATCTGCTCCATTCCCCCTCGAGCCGTCGAAATGGTTGCCAACCTTCCCACGCCAGCGTACGTCGCCGTCAGGGCAAGGTTTCGGCTCGGGCCTCTGTTCATGACGCGAGAGAAGTTCCAAGCCGAAGGCCACCTCGACCTGAGGCGGCTCCTGCGCTACAACCTCAACACCCAAGCCACAAACCTCCGAGACAAAGTCTTCGCTCTACTCGGTCTCACACCCCAGGAATGCCGCAACGCGCTGGTCCCCGACTACTCAAAGTCCATCACGCAAATCTACACGGAGACGGCGCGCTACATCATCCAATCCACCGGCGACCTCAACATCCTCGCCATCAACACCAACTCCCCCCGCGCGGCCGACCCGCCCCTCCCCTCCTGGGTGCCCGACTGGGCGCTCCTCGCCACCCGCGCCCACACCCTCCAGCAGTCCTTCGTCTACCAAGCCTCCGGGCCCTACGCCGCCTGCATCGGGCCATCATCCTACGACCACGACCACGACCACGACCCCAGCATCCTCGAAGCCGGCGGCATCCCCGTCGACCGCATCACCCACGTCACCGACACCATCCCGCCGCAAGCCGTCCACAACGGCACCGCCGCCCTCCGCCGCACCGTCCGCGCGCTGCACGACACGCTCCTCGCCATCATGACCGCGCGCATCCACGACGACGACGACGACGGCGGCGGCCGCACCCCGCAGGACCCCGATCGCGACCGCCTGCGCCGCACGCTCCGCCTCGACCCGGACCCGCGCAACTCGGACCAGTTCTGGCGCACGCTCGTCGCGGACCGGCACCAGCCGCCGGGAGGCGACGGCGACGACGGCGCCTTCGACAGCCCGGCCCCGGACGCCTTCGCCGAACTGTTCGAGCTGTTCCTCTACGGCGAGACGTCCCCCTCCCCCTCTTCCCCCTCCGGAGACGACGCCGCCACCACCACCACCACCACCACCACCACATCGCCACCACCGCTCCCCCGCCGCCCCCTCGCCTCCGCCCCCTCCGACACCGTCGCCGCCGCCGCCGTCGCCTGGCCGCGCCTGCGGACCCCGCGCCCCTCCGCCGTGCCCGACGCCTTCCTCCCCTCCCCATCCGCTCCCGCTGCGCCAGCCGCGCGGCGGCAGCGCCTCGACCGCTACGTCGCCCCGCTCGCCGCGCAGATCGCCCACGTCCTCGCCGCGCGCCGGGTGTTCGTCACCGAGGGCGGGCGGCTGGGCGTCGGGCCGGCGGGCTGCGCGGCGGGGGACGTGGTGGCCGTGCTGATGGGCGGGGAGATGCCGTTTTTGTTGAGGGAGGAGAAGGAGGAGGGGAATGGGGATGGGGGCAAGGGGAAAGCGAAGGTGGAGGGGGAGGGGGAGAGGAAGGGGTTGGTGAGGTTGGTTGGCGAGGCGTATGTGCACGGCGTCATGCATG
Organism: Diplodia mutila; assembly: GCA_022560015.1. Taxonomy (NCBI): domain Eukaryota; kingdom Fungi; phylum Ascomycota; class Dothideomycetes; order Botryosphaeriales; family Botryosphaeriaceae; genus Diplodia; species Diplodia mutila. Next base: position 90,210 of record JAFISB010000112.1, on the reverse strand, counting down.
GGGAGGTGGTGGAGGGGTTACCGGGCCCCGGGGAGGGGTTGGAGGGGTGTATGGTTATTTTTCGGATTTGTTGATGGGAGGCGGGGAGGGCGAGAGGGGAGGGGGTGGGGCTTGGAGTTCGATATGTTAGTGCGAGGTCTTGATGCGAAGACGGGTTGTTTTCTGACCTGCTCTACGAGGACTCGCTTTGCTCAATGGTACATTGTTCGGTCCTGGACCGTGCCACGTCGATGTCGACTTCGTGAGATGTGTGATTTGGTCCTGCTGTAACAGTCTATCGAAGTAAATACCCGGATCCGTCACCCGCACAGCCCTTAACATGGTATGCATCTTGTCCTACTAGGATACATTCGCCGACCAATTCAAAAGCAGAGATTTGCCCTTGCACGTCTCCGTGCTCCCTAAAAATGAAAGCATTATACCCTTTCATTGGCCGAGGTCCCATAGCTCCCTGGATGGGGTCAAGGGATTTAGCGATGTGTAACAAGATCGGATCGTCGATACGGAGATGAGAAGGTCCGATCCCGAGAAGTAGAGTAGTTGGTGGTCCGTACGGCAATTCGTAGGCAAAAACACATCTCTTTCTCATAAAGTTGGATATTCGTTTGCCGTGAATCGCGAAAGCTGAACCATTATTAAAAAAGGCTTCCAAGGTTAACTTTCGAAAGCCTGTTGCGCATAAGTGCTCAGTTAGCGCTGGATACACTTGATCGAACTGGATGAGTCCTGGTCGCGTCTTACAAGCTGGATGTCTGCATTCCTCAGGAAGAGCGAAAGAATACAAGAATATTTCGAATTGGCGGTCTACAGGCATCGAGGCGCGTTCCGGTACAAAAGAAAGCCTCTTTGAATGTGCGCGAGAAAGACGAAGCAAGGATTCTCGTAGTTGATCAATCCAGCATTCTGCCATTTTTGGATCCGTTGGAAATGGAAGTCCCTTCCAACATATGTCCAATGGAGGATCGTGGTGTAAGATAGATGGCTTTTGACATCTGTTGCTGTTCAGGATCGCCAAGTGCTTCCCGTCCGCTTGGCGTCGTAACTCGATGGGAACATGGTCGATGGGAATACTCCGCATTGCAACGTTCGACGAGAGTCTCGAAGTCCAGTCAGGTACCCACGAAGGAAGTCCAAGAATGGCACTTTCAGTGTTCCGAGCCGAGGCTTCTTTCAAGAGCCAGTGAAACTGGCCGTGGACGGCCATAGTTTCGGCAAAATTGATGAAAACTTGCTCAGTACTCATGCCATAGTCGGGAGTGATATCCACACAGCTTTGGAGGCTTGAAAGAGCGTAAATGCGATCACGTGGGTCTGCGCAACCGAAACGATCGAACTCTTTCATGAGCTTGGCCATGGGACAAGGGTCGCGGCGAGTCTGTTGCTCTTCCTTCTCAGCCAACAGAATTGATCCACACGCCCACTCGCGCCAGAGCTCCTGCATCGCCAATAGAGGTATGAACGCGGGTAGCGTAACGGTAGATCCAGAGCTTAACTGCTTGACGAGGCTGAAGAAGCGAATGAGTGACATCGTTTCTGACCCGCAGAACATTGTTGCATCGGGATTCGTGACAGCCTCTTGCACAATCCAACGTCTGGTGAACCACGGAAGTGAAGCAAGGCGGGATAGTGCATCAGTTGCGGCATTGGTATCGGTGTCAGAAATGCCGGATAAATTACTGGAAGCGGCACGATTCCGCGCGAAAACGTTCAACAGCCTCATCATTGCCTCTTCTTCTGAGTGGTAGCCGAGCCAGATATTGACTCGAGACGCATGACGGTAAATGGAAGCCATGAGGGGGATCTGACTACTCTTCTCGACATCGTCGTGTTGGTTGATGCATACTGCATCTATCCAGAGAGTCCGTGTGTGTAGTTGATCCCTCATGCGGTGCAGCAATCCGGCCAGATTCGAGGTTATGCGAAGGAAGCCGGCCTGGTCGCAAGCATGAGGCGTTGCGACATATAACGTGTGCGAGAAGACTGGCTTCCCCCAGGTATACGACATGGCTTCGTAAGGGAAATCATCAAGGCCGAGTTGGACAGTCCTTATCGTGGCGCGTAGCAGAGAGGTGCGGTCCATCGTTGGTTCCAGGTCAAGAACTCTGATGTGTTTCCCGGCTGGTAGTGGCTGGTACCGATAGGCCGGGTGGCCTTCGGTGTCCTCCATGATGTCGAAAGGCGGGGCAGATCAGAGAGGCGAAAGGCTGGAATGAACAACAAAGTGTCTCCCTCGCTTACATGCTTACATCACGTAGACGAGGGATCCATCGCTGCTGCCTGTTGTGCTACGATGCTATTGGCGCAAATCCATGTCCCCCAATCACGCGCCTACTCTAACCGACGTCCACACCGTCCGCAGCATCCTCCACCACAACCTGCACCTCCCAACAGAGCTCGTCCTGCCCATCCTCCGCTTCGCCCGCCGCAACCCTTGAATCCAGCGTGACGCGGGCCTACGGCGCCAGAAGGGTCCTCGACAACAACACCATCACCGGGCTCTACCTCTGCACGCCCTGCCGTGCCCGTACCCGACCACGCCGGCGACGATCCGGCCGCGACGCAGCAGCGGCAGCGGCAGCACAAGATCGTGGCGATCGCCTTCCGGACGCGCAACGCCGACGACGACTCCGGGGGGAGTGGTTCAGTCGTGGCAACCGGTGGCCGTTCGAGACCAGCATCCCCCGGCGCGTGGGCGAGGACGGGACGCCGAGAGGGGAGGAGGAGGAGGAGGAGGAGGAGGAGGAGGGGAGCGAGGCGGTGCGCGGCATCGCCGGGGTCGAGCGCGCGGATCTGCTCTTCGGCGAGCCGGAGCTGGAGCGCGCGCGGCTCCGGGCGCTGGGGAGGGGTTTCGTGCGCGGTGGGGAGGGCGTGGTGGCGTGGAAGGTGCAGGGGAAGTTCGGGGGGGAGGGGGGCGGCGGAGCGGGAGGTGCGCTGGACGCGTGGTGGGACCGCGCTCGGGGGTGGTGGTGATGATGATGGGAGGGGAGGGGGAATGTGATAGGGTCGTTTTGTGGGCGAGGGCGAAGGTGAGACGGGGGGAGTGGTTGGTGCTGCTGGACTTTTCTGTTGGCTGGAATTGCAGTTTCCTGGCTGGCGAAATATCGTGGAGGAGGCTGCGATCACGATTGAGTATGAAGTCCGAGGCGTTTGGCACGAAACGTTAAGAATATGAAGGTAATCAATCCCAGAACTCCGCCTATGAATGCGTCCGAGTAGACTCCGACGTCTCCGCCGGACGAGAAGATGGATCTACGCCTCATTCACCCCCCACTAACATCAGTTCAGGGGGGTTGCAAGCTGGCCACCCGTGGCCAGAAACCCGCTACGGGCTTTGTAACGCCAGCCTCTCCGAATCGAAAATTGCTTCACACCCGATTACATGAGCCATACAGTGATTTATTGAGGCTTGAGAGGTCAAAGGTCAAGTTTTTCCGAGGTTGCGTCGTAACACTCGGGGACGCGTGTGGGGTGAGCGGTGTTGGTATAGTATAAGCGAGAGCATTCACTTGCCGCGGCCACAAAGGCATAAACTTTCGAAGGGACCCTTGTCGGTTTCTCGGTGAACTGTATGTAACGATGGTTAGAACCATATAGTGGAAGGCTCAGGCCGTGCGCTGATCACGTCGTCCTTGATTGGCGGTAGACTTTTTTGCAGGAAACGAAGCAAAAATTACTTGCCAGAAGTCCAGTGCCAATTCCGTGAGCGGAAGTGAGGTTCCCTCAGCCAAAGCTTGGTCACGCGGCGGGCTATCCAAGCAATATGGAAAGGCAAAGTGGAACAGTTGATGGCATGTCGCGAGATGTCATATTAGTATGATCCGAGCGCTTCGTATTGCAGTCTCTTCGTCCTCACGAGAACCAAGACGTATGCAGAAGCCCCGAAGATAACCCTTTCAGAGAGTTAAAATTACCTCTACATCGGTAAAGAAGCCCAGAAAAGCAGTTCGGGGGAACGAGGCCCGAACGAGTTGGTGGATGCTTCGTGCTCTCATGGCCAAGGGTGGGGCAAGAAGTCTTGACAATATCGGCGCGGCAAGGACCAGGAAGGCAAGTTGGGCAGCTGATCCGGCTTGAGCCTGGGCAGCCGATCGGGTAAAATGAGAACGGTCCGGCTGTTTTCGTCGGATTGAGCTGGCATGTGGCAGTCATGTCCGACTTGGCCATGCTCCAGTGTAGTGGGCAGAGGTGGTGTCTGAATGGCATTTGTCAGCCTACAGCTCGAGAGAGTGAGGAGACGGTCAGTTATGAAAGAGGGGCAATTGCCGGGGAAAGGGCCGAGCGGAGCTGGTGCGGTGGAGGAGCTGGAGCCCCGGAGCGGAGCAGGGCGGCACAAGTCCGGCATTGTTGGGCCCAGGCGGATGGTGCACTCCCGCTGTTTGGTTCCTTGTCCTGCAGCTTCGAAAATCTGGGGTAAAACATCAGCGCTCAACGTCGGTACCCAACTGCACGCCCGCTCTGCTCTTATACCTACTCAACGTTTCCGCCCATGGACGCCAATCCACTCATGTGCAGAGTCACGCCCGGGCCGTGACGACGCCCAGACCGCACCCATGCCAAAAGCGGCTCTCTCCGTATCCCGGCCCACCGAATCACGCCCGTCACGCGATTCCGGAGAGACCATGAGGCTCCAGCACCCCGCCTTGGCACGGAAACCGGTCTGCGGGTGCAAGCGGGGCCACCGCCATGCTGCTGGTTGTGGAGTGCGTCATTTAGCTCGGCATTTGTGAAGAATCTTCTCTCTTTTGCCGGCGCTTAACTTGCCCCTTTCGGGCCATGGTGGCTCCAACTACCCATTTGGGCCGCGCGTGGCGCCCTGGTCGGTCATGCACTCCGCAATCGCGGCCTGGCAGAATCGCGGGGAGCAGCGTCGATCCTCCGCACGGTGAGCTCACCACGAGATTCCCGACTGCAATTTTTCTGCTGCCAAGGGAACTGCCGTGATTTACAGCTGCCGTGCTTTACAGCTGCCCGGACCCGAGTCTCTCTTGGGCTAAGCCCTCTCTCTCATCCGCCGTCTTCGGTGCCGAAGTGCGTCGACAACGGCCGTCATCATGAGTCGCCATGCCCTACAAATAGGGCCCCAGTTCCCCAGAATTGGCCCAGCAGCGTGCTCCTCCCGGCCAAAATCATGATCGGCGCCTCACTTTTCCCCCGCTTAACGGGCCTGCTGTGCCTCAGCGCCGGCCTCGCCCAGGCCGCGCTGCAGAGCGGCATCTGCGAGAACGCGCGCTTCGAGAACAAGACGCGCATCTTCGTCATGACGGACATCTCCAACGAGCCCGACGACCAGATGAGCCTGGTGCGCCTGCTGACGCACGCCAACGAGCTGGAAATCGTCAACATCGCCGGCGTCACCTCGACCTGGAAGAACGACTCGGTCGACACCCCGTCCATCATCGGCGTCATCAACGGCTACGGCGAGGTCATCGACAACCTCAACGCCAACGTGCCCGCCGCCGGCGCCTACCCACCCGCCGCCGACCTGCTCGCCGGCGTCGTCGTCGGCCACCCGGTGTACGGGCTCGCCGCCCTCAAGGAGTCGACCCCCAGCAACGCCTCGACCGCGCTGATCGCCGGCGTCGACGCGTCCGACGAGCCGCTGTGGGTGCTCGCCTGGGGCGGCGCCAACGTGCTCGCCGAGGCCCTGAACCAGGTCAAGCAGGAGCGCAGCGAGGACGAGGTCGCCGCATTCGTGCGCAAGTTGCGCGTCTACTCCATCTCCGACCAGGACAACTCCGGCCCGTGGATCCGCTGGAACTTCCCCACCCTCTTCTACATCGTCTCCATCCACGGCTTCAGCGAATACTCCATCCCCACCTGGATCGTAAGCAATAGTCCCCTTTCCCCCCCTCCCCCCTCCCAATCTCCCACACGTGACATCAACACTTGACGAAAAACTAACCAACCCTCCCACCACAGGGCATCTCCGGCGAAGGCCTCCGCCCCTTCGACAAGGGCGGCCCGGACACGTCGCTCGTGACGAACGAGTGGCTGCAGCAGAACATCCGCGTGGGGCCGCTCGGCTCGCACTACCTGAACTGGTCGTACATCATGGAGGGCGACACGCCCTCCTTCCTGGGGCTGCTCCCCAACGGGCTCAACGCGCCCGAGCGCCCCGAGTGGGGCGGCTGGGGCGGCCGCTACGTCCTCGCCGACGCCTCCGGCGAGACGGCGACGTACAGCGACGCCGCCGACTTCGCGGCGGGCAGGAACAACGACACGTTCTTCTCCAAGTACGCCAGCATCTGGCGCTGGCGCGAGGCGTTCCAGTTCGACTTCGCGGCGCGCATGGCGTGGAGCGTGAATGCGGATCCCGCGGACGCCAATCACCACCCCGTCGCCGTCGTGAACGGGTCGTGCGGCTTCGGCGCGCTGGAGGTCGCGTACGCGTTGGGCGAGTCGGTCGTGCTGGATGCGGGCGAGTCGTGGGATCCGGATGGGGATGACCTCGCGTTCGGCTGGTGGCATTACCGCGAGCCGACGATGCGGTTGGAGGGCGTGATCCCCCGCGTGTCGCCGAATGTGACCATCACGCCGCTGGATGAGAGCGGTGGGCTCGTGGAGGTTACGCCGAAGGATAACTTGGTGAGTTTGCTTGAATTGGTTCCCTGTGGTGTGGGCTTTTGCTGACTTTGTGTGTGTGTTGTAGACGATCCATCTTATTCTTGAGGTTAAGGATGCGCGTCCGATGAACTTGACGGCGTATAGGCGGATCATTCTCACGCCTACTGCTTGAGTTGGTTTGATGGAAGAGTTGTAATGAGGAGTGCTAGTTATGAGTAATTGAAAGATATCCGAAAAAAGTTTCAATTTACAACGAACTATCGAATGCAAGTCAATGTAACGTTTGACGTAACAAATTCAATCACAACAACATGCTATTGGAGTAGCCATACCTCCTGGTGGTCCTTGGTTGACCTCGAGAGCGAACGCGAGAAGGGAAAACGAAATGAATGCTCAAGGATGGTCCGCTGAAGGAAACACCGCTATCTATGTAACTTCACTGCTTCCACATAAAAGCCCTTGGGAGCCCAAAACCCATCCTCCTCTCAGCACCCCTCCTCACTTTGGTGGCGCAAACGACAGAGTCCAAGTCCAAGTCCAGCTCTAGATCTGAATCCAATGTGAATACACTCATGCTGGGGACGTTGATAATAGCTATTAACTTAGACAGCCCCCCGTCTCTCCGTAGAAAGTAGACCTCCGTAGAATCGGGTAACGTAGGTCCCAGGCTCCAATCGCCGCACGACTCGAGCTTGGTTAGTAAGTTCGGCCGAGGTGCGGAGGCTGGATAAAGTAATAACTTTACCTTGCCTTGTTTCGTGTTCACGTAATTTGAAAAGATGCTATGGGGTCGTAGAGTTTGTATTCGTTGCTACGATGGATATACGAGAACCAGCTCAGTGACCACAGCAGAACGAACTCAAACCCAGTTCTTTCCCTCCGAGCCTCTTTTACCAACGAATTTAGCGAGTGACGATGGTGGTACCAACACTTCAAGAAACCGAAATTGAACCAAAGAGAGGTACGGGAACAGTCTGGCTTGCCTACGCGCTCAAGCGTCGCAAATGTTGTACTTGACGAGGAAGTCCCCGAGAGGCTCGATGCAACTGGCGCAGCCACAGAGCTGCAACCTTATCAGTGCGAAGTTCATACCCACGCAGCGCAGGGACACTGCTTACCTGATCCTTGTTTCCGGAGACGCAGTCAATGACCCCCTGGACGTCGACGTCTAGGATCTTGGGGGCGATGCAAGCAGCGGCCCCAACCACACCGAGGCAGCCCCAGACATCGCAGTCGGCCTGCTGAACGGCGAAAGCGAGCTGTTCAGGGGTGGCGTTGACCACTTGAGGAGTCAGCATGAGGAGTATTGGGGAAGTGGGCAAGCAAGTGGCTACAACGTACGAGTAGTGTTGTCTTGCTTCCTGACGAAGCCGTTCGGCGCAGCGACAGCCGTGGCGGCCAGGACGGAGGCGATCAGACCAGTGAATTGCATGTTTGCTGGAGTGAGGGGCTGAAAAACGAATTGGGTGTGGTTTTTCTGGATTGCTTTGGTGTCCTGAGCTGGAGTGAACCGGTGCTGGATGATGAGCAGCTTGGTGGGAATCTGGCTGTCTTATATAGATGAGTTGGAGGCAGGCCGTCTCGCTCGTGGGTTGCTTTCGTGCAGAGTCCGTAGCCGGAAGCCGGCTATGGATCCGGTCTGGTGGTGTGAGGAGGGAGTCGTCGTTCACACCCTCATGCATGCTACACTATCGATATAAGCTGACTGCATCTTCGGTTCTGCGTAGCACAAGGTTGTTTATCACGTCAGGTCTACCAGTAGAAAGCGAGGGTAGCTTCCAAGACCTAAACGTGGACGGCGAAACTGATCAGTTCCTCTGCCACTTATCAGTCCTGTTCATGTGCGCACGATCAAAGATGTAATAACAACATACAGGATTATTGTTCTACGTGCGGTGTTTTACTCTTGCAACCTTCGACAGATGTGAAAAGAAACGACTGGGGGCTTCCGCCAAGGTGGATCTCTTCACGTACGGCCCGCTCGTACCTTAATGAGGCTAAGCTCTACGCACGCACTTTGCCGGGGGTGGCTGCTTGCTTGCGTCAGAGTGTCTTCGAAAAGTTTTACGCCAAGTGACTCCTGTGGTGTGGTTTATGTCGGTCCCCGGCGGTCCCACATTTCATTCCCAAGTCAGAAAAGCAGAGGACTCTGGTCAATGTCAAGTATGAACTGAGGGGTTCCATAGGAATGCTAGAGTGGCTCTAACGGTCTGTATAGTTAGTTTACCGCAAGCTTCTTCACAATGTGTCGCAGTCCTGACTTCAAAAATCAGTCGTGGATACCTGCCTCTGTAGTCACATGTCTAGACTTACTTCACACGGAATTTGGCCCCCACTGCGTGAGTATCCCCAGTGTCGGGTACGTCTGGATCTGCAATCCGCTGCTTCAATAACTCTTTGTTGATCCTTTACAGGATGTCTGCAGCTGACTGTCAATGGATACGAAGGCCAAGGCGGCTACGAATGGCTGTGTGGCTCCACAGCTTGGCGTTCAGATAACTTGACTGATGCTGGCGATGAAGTTTGGAGAAGGCCTACGTAGAAGCTTGCCGCGTATAATTCAACAAGTTGACTATCAAGACATCTCAAGTCGTGGTCGCTCAGCTGCCCAAGGCATCTGATCGATGAGCAACCTTGATTCTCCTTAACTTGGCCGCTGTTTGAGATCCGGTAAGAACATGCAACAAAAATGCCCCAGGCGTGGTTGTTGACCCAGGAAATCCTTGGCGTCTTGTATGAAGCTTAACTCCGCCGTCGTGTTGGGTTGCTTGGCAGAAGGGGCAGAGCGTCTGTTATTGGTCCGCATAGTCCTCAGCTGTACGAAGATTCGTTACGAGTCACACGCGAACGGCAGCCCCACTTCAGCAGAGGCTGACCTCGCGAGCGACTTCCCCTCTCAAGCCCTTGCACACATATCCATTTTGTGGGTACGGTTCCTTTCGCGGTTTGTGCAGTTCCCTTTGCGGTTTATTGGAAGACAACATGCCTGCTTACCCATGAGCGGCCCAGGCGATCATGGCACGCATCCATGTCTTACATTTTCCTCGTGTGGGGAATGAAGCGTAGATCTCTGCTAAACGCTGCTAAGATCAACGGGAAGATCACCATGTAGCCTCGAAAAGACTGCAGCGGCCTCCACATGACAGTTTCTCTGGATGAAATTTTTGTCGTTCGCGTTGTGCCGGTCACCCGCTTGAGATGCTTTTCAGCCACCTTTGGCACACCTCCTGGGACTCTCAAGTACCCAGTCTTGGGGTTGAAAATGACGATCCGGGTCGCTTTCTGATTATGCTGGGCGTTGGAGCCCTGCAAGCGATACGAACGTGGGATTTGTGGTACCATCAACTCCGCCAACACCTGCTGTTACCCTACGCTTTCGTCGTGTCGTCACTCAAGTCGTTTCGGTACTAATCGAGAGTACAGTAATAGGCAGGCTCTCCAGGCGTCCAGTGTTAAGTGCGTCAAGGTAAGATGGCTTCGGAGATCAGCTCGAAAGAGCCCTAAGGACGAGTCTTAAACTTGCCTATGTATCCACGTAAGAACAGGGATTGAGGAAACTGGTACGGTCATAATGCATACGAGAGCGGGTGTCCCGCCCAGGTAGAGATAACATACACAAGTGGCGATCGCCAGTAAGTCATCAAGCGTGGGTGTCACCCAAAGCATTCCTTCCTCTCAGTGGTCAAGTCCTGTGTGGCTACATCGGCGATCGTTCAGTTCTGGCCTAGCCTCCTGCTACTACTGCAACCCGCCGGGAAACTTGCCTGTTCCTCGGGGAAGCGGATGTGGCTTTCAGTTCCAGAAAGGCCTTGAAACCCCCACCGGACGTAGCTGCAGAAGCGCTGCTGGATTTTTTCTTCAACGAGCTTGGCGCCTTTGTGCCGGTACTAGACATCAGGTGGCCAGAACCAAAAGATTTTTATCGTGCGGACGGCTCGGCCATGGCCTTTTGCGCCATGATGCAGCTGTGTGCGGAGCTTAGCCGGATCTATAAGCTTCAGAGAGAGTGCACAATCGAGACATTCAGCCGCTGGCAAGAATTCTCATCGCTATTTTGTCGTATTTCTCGCCCATTACGTTCTCGCAGAGCTTCTGGTCGATGACTATGGTGCAGCGGGAGCGAACAAAAGTCTCATGGACTTTCCCTGTCGCGATCTTTCGTGCTTCTTTGAAGTCAGGCCCGACTGGGATTGCTAGAGTGTCAATCCAGAAGGCGAATCTGTTCTTCCTACTTCGACCTTTGTCATTCTTGCCTCGAGCTTCATTGACGCTATCAAGCGTCTCTTTCAAGAACCTCGGCTGACATTGTCGGAGTTTGTTCTCTCTTGGATTACCATAGCCATCAGACCAGACGTGAGAAATAGCTGCGTACTCCTCGCACTCCAAGCTGTCCGTGACCGTGATGGTGATGTTGGATGCCAGACGGCTGGTTTCCAGGAGCAGAAGAGGTATCGCGCCACGGTTTATTACGGCCTGTAGTGCTTCGGGGTCGGTACCCGCCCACCTACAATTATCCTCGTTGCATATATCACTGTGCCGCAACTTTTAGTCATTGTCGTCCTCTACGTAAGTGATCATGCAGGTTTTCTGCGTGCACATTCCAAGGTCCTGGGTACGGAAGAGTTGCAATGAGTACGCAGTAAGCAAGCCAGTTGTATTGCCGCGGAATTGATTTTACAGAGCGTGAAGAGTCTTGAAACACCATTCTTCTCTCGACTTTTCTTTCACGTACCTACTTGCGCCCCGGCCTTCGGCAATGTCGAAGTTCTAGCCTCGGATCTTAATCCCTACCCGCGCCGAGATCTTGGTTTTGGCATTGGCAAGTGTTTCTCCCAAGACAATCAAAGAGAGTAATATCAAATCAAAGATATTCCTCATCTCTTTCCTGGGCGCGGATACTCGTAACCGGAGGGCTCTGGACCTTCGAGAGAGCGATGGCGCTTGACAACTCCTCTCGCGCGGTCGAGGGTCATCTGAATTCGAACCATACGCATGCTGGAAGCTTCTGTAATGTGCTCGCCATTCTCTTGCCATTCCTTTTTTTTTCTTCATTGCTCCTTCTCGTACTTTATCCAACTCTCAAGGCTCGCTTCAAGCTTTTCGGTGGGAAGGTACCGTCCTCCAGGACGGAAAAAACTCATGGTATACATCTATTCATCATGCGAATCCGCCAAAACGGTGCGGAGACGACCAAAGAAGATATTTGTGACCGTCCAAGTATGGAATGGGTTCCAAATCGCCCAGCTCCGGATCCAAGTGGTTCATGACAATGGCGTTGACCTGCGAAGAAGTGTCTCAGCCAATCGCGGTAATTAAGCGGCACAGGGTCTACCTACTTCCCACGGGACATTTTTCGCAGGCAAGGCTGGTGCGGCTTGTAAAGCTGTGCAATTCTGAATGTTGAGACTGAGTCTTAAAAGCCTCAACAGGTTTTCCCATGACATGTCCCATCATTCAAGATGCCAATTGTGGTTACATGTAGCCGTATGGGCCAGGCACGTGCAACGAGTGGTCGCTGCGTGGTTCACTAAAGCCTCGGAGGTAAGGCAACTACGGAAGGAGAGGCTAAATTGCAAGGGCTCGGTGTATAGTTTGATAGCCAGAAACTCGGATCATCCGGGGCTATCCACATGCAAAGCTGTCGCTTGGGACGGATCAGTCAAGCCTTGTCTACTCATTCTGCAACGTATCTGCCTTGCGATAACACGGAGCCGCTTATGACTCACTATACTCATCGAGAGACTGTAAGGCTGACACGAGCATGTGAGAATTCCGGTCACCAGGCTAGATTCTGCGGGACACTCAACGGGCATATCCGCCGTTATCAGCAATAGCGGGGTAAGACGAGGCTGATCCGAAACCATCGCAAGGCAACGGACCAAGTTTGCCTTGGGTGGCAACTTGTTGAATTCGTGGAATAGGCGCCAATGATGTTCTTGTGCAACTGCAGGTCGTATTGATACGCACGATAGCGATGCGCCTAGTAGAAATCATATGCCTTGTTTTTGAGACTTGATGGTGGGTGTAAAGGCTTAGCCTTTACCCACTACACCACGCATGTGCAGGCCCTCCCAAGGGCAAAAGAGGTACTGGAATAAATCCAATTAAGGTTTATTCTGGCGTGGTCAGTTAATATGTCATGTTCGTGACAGTGGGTAACCATTGGGGACCCAGACCATGCAGGACAGCGTTGTGAAACCACCCAGCCTGTTCGCTAATAACAGACGCATCCACGGTTTTTTAGATAGATAAAAAACGATAATTAGCATATACTGTGCAGCCGCTGCCTTTTCTTAGGTCGCTTTGCGTAATATTTGTGGATGCCTGTGAAGTACCTACTCCGTCGTTAGCCCCGTATTGCATTTGCATTTCACATGAACGATTACCGCCAGCAACGGCATAAGGCTAATTCGCGTCTCAATTGGGCTTTTTTCAGCCTCCCAATGCTAGTTTATATGGTTCGAACATTTCCTTCGAAAACATTTCGACACGGCTGCTCTTCCCTTTCGGTTATCGAAGCCATACGGCTACAGAACGCTTTCCATGCTATGGCTCCACTTCAACCCGCCCTTGGCGCTTCCTCTTCTCCTGAACTCCCCAATGTACGATCACGGTCAGTATTCGGGTTCAGGCCCACCATCAGCGAACTAGGAGCGCAATTCCGTAACCCGAGCGACATTCTATCTGTTCTGCTGATCATCGGAGGTGATATTGTACAGAAAGCCATGGCACAAGTATCGGGCTCAGGGCCTGCTCCTGTCTGCTTCAGCTTTGGATGGGTTTCCTACTCTTTCATATCCCTCGTGAATCTTCTTGGGGATGGCCGACTTATGCCGACACCGGACTACCCTTGCAAGGTCATCAACTTGAGAAACGGATACTACAGAGAAAACAAGAGCTGGTTGATCGGGCGCTTGATGCGCGGTAACGAGGCCTACATGACGAGAAGGTTGAAGACCAAGTACGACAAGAGCAAAGCCATGCGCATCGCCATTTACGACCCGTCACCGCACACTCCGAAGAACATCATCCGCCCGGTCCACATGACGGTAACTGTTCTTCAACTCGCCGTTGCTGTTATCCCTTTAGCGCTGTATGGAGACTGGAGTTCGCTATTGGTTACAGCAGCGGGCACGGTACTGGCCACCGCCATGGGGCTGCTCCCTCAATGGAAAGCCGAGAAGTTTCCAACAACGCGCGAATCCGACAAAACCATAGCCATGACCGCCGGTAATGGATCGAAAGACATCATCATCGTGCGGGGAACCGGCTTAGGAATGGACCTTGAGCATCTCGCGGCTGCTGAAGGTCCACGTGGAACGCGTCCATGGGAACATTGGGGCATCTTCAAGCATGGCAACAAAAAGAGTCCGCGCGTTGCAACTTTGAACGGCCTTCCGCTGGACTTTTGGTTTACTCGCATCGTGTGTACGCTGTTCGCTCTTTGCTGGTTGATGCTTTTGGTTCTGGTAGCTGGGATCCAGTCGAACACCTGGTATCTACTCATCGTTGGTGCGATGGGTATGTTCCAAAACGCTTTTGTCGCCGGGTTCACCATCAGCCCTGAAGGGCAGCCGATATCACTGCTGTTCAAGGAGGTGATCTACGGCCACAAAGTCATGGACGCGCTGATGGACCTGGAGATCAAGCTGGAGAACGACGATGAGTACAAACAAGGCAGTCGGTTTGATATCGTCAGGCCGTTGGTGAAGGAGTTTTTCCCCGGCGAGCTAGAAGAAGACGAGACAAAATGGTGGAAAGGGGAGAGGAATATTTACGACGACAAGCGAGTGGCGGAAGAAGAGAAAAGAGGTCTTCCACGAAGCCGTTGGGATTTTGAAAAATCGCGACCCATGACACCCGACTCCATCCCTTCGGTCGAGAGGGCCGATACCGCCTTCAGACGTGCTTCGACGGACATGGACAGCAGGGTAACCACCCCAGTGGATCAAGTCATCCGAAGTCCAGAGAGGGGATATAGGCGCTATGAAGAGATGGATCCTGACAACAGAATTTATCAGATCGCGCCGGGATTAGCGTAAACCCGCGGAAGTGGGTACCTGCTACGGCTCAAATTTGCTCAGGGATTACATAGTGATCTGGAGCAACTTGGTAATCATTATTGAACTCTTCGCGTTGCGTCATTGCGAGATTCTCCTATCTCTTTTTCGTGAGATTGCTGATAGGTCTGGAGAATAATTGTCGATTTTTAGGGAGTCTGATGCCAAGGGAGTTCCGGTATAGCCGGGCACGCGGTTCAGAGTTAATCAACATTCGCTATGACAGAAACTGGGTAGCAAAACATGGAAATTGACTAACTTGTATGGATATACTTACAGCATTTTCACCCACCGTTGCATGCGTTCCCGCGCCCTCGTCCACTTTCTATGGCCAAGGCGGAGGAAGAAACGGGTTCTTTTCTTTTGCAGTTGGGGAATCTCCTCCATGACTGCGGCGATCCAGCCTGGATACCTTGATACATTTCCAACATCTGCCAGGGGGTGCCCGAAGGAAGTGAGGTCTTTCAAGTGCTGTTGAGAGCTCCGACTCATTGACATTCGGTTGGGAGAGGCGCACGAGTCGTTCGAAAGTGAAATTGCGGCGTTAAGCGGACACACCACCATCAAAGATCGTCACCGCCATGCAGAAGCGTCCTCACATCAGTGGAGCTCGCACCCAAGCCGAGACCGTAGCGGAGCCCGATGAACCAATCTCCGAGGCCAGGAATCGTATTTGATGCCGGAAGAGGCCGACGGTTTACTCCACGTGGCGGACGTTGCTGAGGGCGAACGCAGCGCATATACTTTTTACACAATGATAACCTTGGACCCGACCGTCTGCAGGGAGCGCGACGCCTCGACTGCCGGCAATAGAACGGCGCAGGAAATTGCCGACATTAGCAAGCCGACGGCGGCAAATGCGCCTTCGATCAAGCCGCCAAGTCCCAAGTCGGACGCCCGAATACGTCCCAAGGCTTGGAATATCTTCTCTCCGGAAGAGGCGTTTGCAGGATGGGATGGTCGGATTTCTGTTTGCCGTGGGCGTCGGATGCAACGGTCGGAAAACCCAGCAGAGAGGAGTCGAGTGCATGTCGTGATTAAGACGCAAATGTCGTGATCGCAGCGCGGCAGGGGCGCCCTCACAACAAACTCCATCAAGCCCTCGCCAACACCAATCGCAAGCCTTGGTTTTTGCTTGCCCATGCGCCGCGCCCGTCATCTCCCAAGCTTTTTTCTGCACCTCCCGCAAATCCCTTCCGCGGAGACTGGCAGCCCCGCGCCTCGTAACCGTCGGCAACGAGCCTGGTGTCCGGCAAATGTAGGCACAATAGCGTTGCAGTCCGGGCTGCCTCGTGGCTTGCCGTCGGTAGGGCATCGGGCCCATTTTCAAGTAGCACCCTCCACCAGCCAGAGCGCAGACGCGGCCGTGGCAAGCACGCCATCAAGATCTTGACAGGATGCGCGCGTCAAAACCCGCCGTCTTCACCAAGCTCCTCCTGTTCCCGCCGTGACTGCCATCTGCCTCTCTCTTCTCCCGGTTCGTCGCTTTGTTTGTTTCCCGTGTCGCAAGTCCCCATCGATTGGTTTCCTCCAGTGACAATGGCAACCGATGACAAAAAGCCCGTGTACGACGTCGAGTCGGCCGTGGCCTCGGGCGATTCCTCCACAACCGACACTGCAGTGGATGACAGCTACGATGTATACAAGAAGAACCAGGGGCTGCAGTACACCGAGGCCGAGGCAAAGGCTGTTCTCCGCAAGATCGACTTCCGCATAGTCCCCGTTCTCTTCGTCACCTACATGCTGCAGTATCTCGACAAGGTCAGTACATGCGCTAGCCTCATCCGATCCAATTTGCAGTCTCGGGTACTCACCATTTTGCGCAGAACGGAATCAACTACGCCAGTGTCTACGGCTTGAAAGCCGGTACCCACATCGACGGCAGCCAGTACTCATGGCTCGGTACGCACTTCACTTCTACAAAACACCCCACCAAACCTCCCCTCGTCATATCTGTCGACCGTGCATCTTCGTCACAATGCTGACCCTGTCCAGGCTCCATTTTCTACTTCGGCTACCTTGCGACGCAGTACCCATCCGGGTACCTCATGCAACGGTACGCGCGACCTCGACCCATCCAGACTACGCGTACTGACTTCAATCCAGATTCCCGATCGCCAAATTCCTCAGCTTAACCACCATCGGTGAGACACATGCTCCACCAAAATCCCCCCTCCCCAGCAAGCGCTGACCAAACATCGTTTCCCAGCATGGGGCATCGTCCTGATAACCACCCCTGCATGCCACAACTTTGGCGGCATAGCGGTGAACCGCTTCCTGCTGGGTGCCCTTGAGGCCGCCGTCAATCCCGGTACGCAACACGCGTCCCCCCCGTCTTCCCGCTTTCCCCGCCGCTGCGGGACAAGAGCTAACGATCCGCGTCGTCTAGGCTTCGTTCTGATGATGGGCATGTGGTACACGTCGGCGGAGCAACCCCTGCGCCTGGAGGCCTACTACTGTACGGAAAACTCCCCGATTCCCCCTCCTCCCCTCCCCAGTCGAGAAGTGGATCCCCAAGACTATCATCAGATCAGGCGTGCTGATAGGATTCCCTAATGACCAGGCACGAACGGCATCGCTACCATGTTTGGCGGGTAAGTCAACCTCATCCCACCCTACCCTACCCGAGCACCGACGGCCGGCTGACTCCGCCCGCGCAGTCTCATCGGCTACGCCATCGGGCACATCACGTCGGGCTCGCTGGCGCGGTGGCAGTACGTCTTCATCATCTTCGGCGCGTGCTCGATCGCGTGGGGCGTCGTGTCGCTGCTCATCCTGCCGGACCTGCCGTCGACGGCCAAGTTCCTGACGGAGCGCGAGCGCGCCGTCGCCGTCGAGCGCGTGGCCGCCAACCGGCAGGGCGTCAAGAACACGGCGTTCAAGCGGGACCAGGCCGTCGCCTTCCTGCGCGACCCCAAGACGTGGATCCTCTTCGTCATGGCCATCGGCGCGCAGGTGCCCAACTCGGCGTTGACGAGCGTGAGTGGCATCTCGACCCGTCCCCGCCCCATCCCGTCCCCGTCCCCGTCCTTCCTGCCCGATCGTCCCTCCCTCCCGGTAAAATACCGCGTTCCCCACTGACCACGAGGCGCGACAGTTCACCTCCCTCATCGTCAAATCCTTCGGCTTCGACACGCTCGGCACGCAGTACCTGCAGATCCCGGGGGGCTTCGTGCAGTTCGCGGCGCTGCTGTCGGGCGGCTTCATCTGCACCTACTGGCCCAACTCGCGCTGCATCACCATGATCGTCGCCAACGGCATCTGCATCCTCGGCGCGGCGCTGCTCGTCGGGCTGCCGTCGGCCAACCGGTGGGGCCGGCTCGTCGCGCTGTGGCTCTGCTACTTCCAGGGGCTCGGCTTCAGCATGTCGCTGACGATGATCAGCTCCAACATCAGCGGCTACACCAAGAAGCAGCTGACGGGCGCGCTGGTCTTCACCGGGTATTGCGTGGGCAACATCATCGGCCCGCAGACCTTCAGGGACGACGAGGCGCCCGGGTACCATTCGGCGTACGTGGCGATGCTGGTGGGGTATATCGTGAAGCTGGGCGCCGTCGTGGTGCTGTATGTGTACATGTACGGTGTGAACAAGAAGCGCGATCGCGAGCAGGCGGGCATGAGCGAGGAGGAGAGGGAGAAGGAGGCGGTGGAGGCGGGGATGCGGGATATGACCGAGATGGACAACAAGGGGTTTAGATATATTTTGTAGAGGGAGGGGGGCTTCTGGGAGTTTGTAAGCGTTCGCGTAGATTGGGAGGTGGGACTTAAAAAAAAGAGAGCTGGGTTAGGATTGGGAAAAAGGGCTGTGCCTGGCACGTAAAAGGAAGAATATGCGATCATTGACGTCGCCGGTATGCATTTGTCTTCCCTTCCAAGTCTTAAGAATGTTGTTGGTCAATATGCGTTACTTAAAGCCAGAGGAGAACGTCGCCTGAGAGACACAAAAGAGCCCTTCGTACCTGGAAGCAGCTCATAAGCTTCCCTGGATCTGCTGTCTCCAATCGCAATCCAATGGCGCAAGGACTTACACCTGCTGGGGACCGCGCAGCGGCCACACTAAGGCGGATCTAAGATGAGCGGCTGACAACCCGTCAACCAGGTTCCCGGTGGTACCAAGTCAGCTTACCAGCCATCTAGGAACGCTCGTTTATTAGCCCAGGCACACATCGAGAGGAGGGATAAAATAGATAAGCTGAAGCACGCGATGCCGGACCGATATTGGTGATTGACGAGGAATTGCCGTGTAGCCGTGACCCGGGATCTAATACCTATCCATTTCCCGTCAAAGGATGCGGGTTACGGAACGGGCAAAGCAGCGTGCAAGTCCACCACGCTGGCCGCATATGCTCTTGACGCTGCAGTCATCATTGCAGGTTCGTACAGAGAAACGTGCCCCGGCGGGCCAGTGTAACATTGCGAGTCGAGAACCGCCCGCCAAAACGAGCGGGGAGATCCCGAGTTGCGCCAGTAACCTTAATCCAGCCGGCCTAAATGAAAACAGAAGACGATCCCCCGCCCGGATCTCGAGCATCGACATTCCGCTGCGAGCGATGCCGCCGAAGAGGATGCAGCCGTCGCGCAAACGGGTGTTGCGGGGGAAGGAAGAGCGGGTGTTGGCGGGGCGCATGTTTGTTGTGCGGCTCAGCTGGGCTGACAGGTTGATGGATGATGGTGGGTGGTGGTCGCGTCACGGCTCGCCGCTCGCACGCAATCGCCCACCAGCTCAGCAAGCCCAACGGCGTCACGCCCGCTCATTCGCACGCGCACCCTCCTCCCCCGGAAGGAGGAAGGAGGGAACTGAGAGATAGCAGAATAAACCGTCCGTATGTCGCAATCCGACCCTAGTGCCCGCCTGGCCCCCCCCGAAAACGAGATGATCTGTCCCTTTTCCCCAACCTGTTGGCGTTTATTTGACGGCCGTACTTCCTCGTCTCTCCCGTCATCATCCACACACACGCACATGTTCTCCACACACCGACAACAAGGCACCAGCGGCATCGGAAACAAGAAGCCCAGAGGGAATGAATGATAAAAAAAAAGTCAAATCGACTCTCTCGTTTTCCAGCCCTCCCTCCCTTCGTCATGCGATACTTCTCCCACCCCATCACACCGGGGTCCTCCCGAACGGCGAACCGTCCGTTTACAACACTTCAGCTTTGTCTCAGCTGGCCCAGACGCGACCCTTGACGAGGGAAATCTCCAGAAAATGAAACCTCCCCCCAAAGAACTCCTGACAGAAGAACCGAATGAACGCCAATGTACTCCCACCAAGAGAATCGTCGTCACGAGCTGACTTTTTGCTCGGATCTGCCCACCGTCTCTCTGACTGAATGACTGACTGACCGCTCTGTCCGTGTCTGATATCTCTCTCTCTCTCTCCCTCTCGCTACGCCATGCAGCCCACAACCCGCCCTCCGCGTCGTCCCGGCCGTATGTACCCACATCGGTAGCCAACCGCCGTTGAAGCCGGCACCCGCCCCCTTCGCTACCGGTACGCCCCGACGCGACATCCTCCTCCTCCCTATTACGAGACGAAAATTCCCAAACCGCCGTCGCCGCTGCTGGCTGGCCCCTCCCCAGCTGGCTGTCCGCTGCTGCCCTGCCGCCGCCTTCCTCTAGCCTTCTATCGTTCGCTTTGCCGTCGACCACGACACACGCACACACACACACACACACACACACACACACACACACACACACACACACACACACACAATACACAATCATAATTGGATGGTGGTGGTGGCGATGGTGATGGACCGGCAGGTCGGAGAGTGTGGTAGGAAAGGACAATTGAAAGCAAAGGACGGACGAAAGTCTTGAAGAAGAAGAAGAAGAACGGAAAAAAAAAGGGATCCAACGCTCAGAACTGGTACCGATTACACCTGGCGACGCGCCTCGTGATGTCGCGGGCGGCCAGGCGCATCTGCAGCTGGCCCTCGTTGTACTCCTTCTTCAGCTCGAACATCTCGCGCTTCTTGGCCTCGATGATGCGCTTGATGCGCTCCAGCTCCTCGCTCTGGCGCGGCGAGTCGGCGCGGCAGTTGGCCACGTACGGCGAGTGGTCGACGGCCCACTTCTCGTAGCGCGGCCAGTTCTTGTCGTCGACGGCCATGGCCGAGCCGTGCAGCAGGTCCGTCGGCCAGTACGCGCAGCCGCCGCCCGTCGCGGCGAGCCCCTGCGACAGCTGCCCGACGACCAGGTCCGCCATGACGGCCTGCTGGGCCTCGAAGACGAGGTAGACGGGGAACTGGCGCGCGCGGTAGCGGCCGGGGAAGAGCACGCCGCACATGGCCTCGACCAGGTTCATCAGGAAGCCGCGGGCCGAGGCGTGGCGCTCGTTGGCGGCGAGGCGCGCCTCGTAGTTGACCGTGTAGGCGACGTCGACGAGCGGGAAGCGCAGCGGCTCCTGCCAGTCGGCCGTGGCGATGCGGTCGAGGCGCGCGTGCAGGCGCTGGCAGAACATCTCGAGCTCCGCGAGGCGGGCGGCCGACGGCGGGCCGTACGGGTTGGAGGCCGGGGCGAGGTACTTGCGGCGGCCGGCCTTGGAGAGGTTCTCGTTCCAGCGGTCGGGCTGGCGCAGGGCGTCGACCTGCACGGCCAGGCTCCACTCGCCGGTGCGGGCGTAGCGGCGCAGGCCCTCGATGACGTCGAACAGCTCGGCGGGCGTGGGCGACTGGCACAGCTCGTCGACCAGCACGCGCTGGTAGACGCAGGGCTGGTGTTGGGCTTGGGCGCGCAGGCGGTCGAGGGCCTGGCCCGTGGCCACGTCGTGCTCGGCGTCCCAGGCCAGGTTGCCGTCCAGCACGGCGTGCAGCACGCAGTTCTCGGTGCTGGCGAGGATGTCGTAGCAGATCTTGCGCACCGAGGCGTGCTTGCTGCCGACCAGGGCGTCCGTCGCCTTCTGCACGTCGCGCAGCACCACGTCGATGAGCTGGTTGTAGCCCAGCTGCAGGGCGTGCACGTACTCCTCGCGCGACTTGTCACGTGGTTGGATGTGCTCGACCTGCAGCGGCTCCTGCGGCCGGGCTTCTTGCTGCATCGCGTTGGAGTCGTCGATGACATAGCGCACCGACGAGGCCTGCAGCTCCTCGTCTTCTTCCTGCTCGATCTCCTGCAGGCGCGCCTCGTCGTGCTCTGCCGCCAGCCGCATGCTGTGCTCCAGCGAGTGGCATGTCAGGACTGATCTTGGTCAGCAGGGGCTCGAAGAAAAAAAGAAAAATCAAATGCTCGAAGTGGACGCCAAGACGACGAAGCGAAAGAGGTGGTGGTGTTGAGCGGCAAGGTGACACGGAGCAGGGTGCAGAGTGCAGAGTGCACAGGGCCTGGGGCGAGCGGGGGGTTCGTGTCGAGCGGGCCGGCTGGTACGCACCATGAGCATCATCGTCGTCGAAATGGGCGGGCTCCAGGCGGATGCGCTTGGCGGACGAGTCGGACTGCATTGAGGAGGAGCTGGAGGCCAGCGAGTCGTAGGAGCGTTGGCGCGAGGAGGAGGACGAGGCCATGGAGGTGGGCGTGGGCGTGGGCGTGGGTGCGCAAGGAGGGGGGTGAACGGAGGGATGGGCGGCCTTGAGGCGGATGGCGGATGGCGGATGGCGGTAGGCGGTACGTAGGGTGTCGTCGCAAATGTCTCCTGGGGTGGCGGATGCCAACGACCGGCGCAGGCAGGAGACGGAGGGTGGTGGTTGTGTAGGTAGTCTTGAAAAGTGCCAGTGCCAAACCTGAGGCCCGCGACTACTTGAGGGCTGTTGGCGGAGGGCCCCGATTGGGAGGGAGCGGTGCTGGGCCCCCCGGGCGGAGAGGGAAGTGGAGGCTTGTCGAGTGCGTAAGCCGGCTGCCAAAGTGTGCGCGAGCTGCCACCCGCCCACCCAACCGAGTCAGGGCCCACGCCCCCGTGAAACGCGCCTCCCAGGCAATGCCCTCGAGATCGCTGCCCGTTGTGTGTGACCGGTGCGCTACTGCCCGAGCTGCTGACCTCATTGCTCATTGCTCCCTCCACACCAGCCCGCGCCGCTTGCTGCGCTGCCACCTGCATTCCCCACCGCGCGAGAGATAAGACGCTGCATGCGGTGAGGCGATTGGCCTGCCCATGCCCTGCTGATCGCGCCAAATCCCGCCCGAACTCCCCAAGCATCACCCCCAAGCTGCCGCCGACCTACCCGCCCATGCGCTGCATCCGCCCTCTCAAGCTCTTCCCAAGAGAAGGCCCAGATGTTCTGTCCCGACCGCCTGAGCCGCACTACGCTGGCTGCCGCCTCGACCGGGATCGGCTCGTCCGGCTCGATGGCGCCGGCACTTGATCAAGCCACTGCAGCTACCGGTCCCGGATGCGGATGCACCTACGCCGTCAGCACAGTAGCCGTGCCGTGGTACCTGAACAGATGTTTCCTCGCTTCCATTTGCTGCATGTGCCCGCTTCCATCAACTCTATTCGTTGTCCACTCCCTCTTGACCAATGCGACCACTTTGTCCGCTTCGAAGCAACCAAGTAGGTAAAGGCATTGTATATCCCCCGGCTTAATCCTACTTTCTCACCTGGGTACTTGTCCCTTACCCTACAAAGGGCCACGCTCCAGATCAAGGATGTCCACTCCAAGCTCCACCATACGTGGAGAGCCGAGGAAGGCACAGTTTTTCCAGGGATTTCCTGCAAGGCAACTCCACTGCCCTGACAAATTTTTATTCGTTCGCGGAGCCAGATCCAGAGCATCGGGATGGAGAAGGCCGCCGCCCCGTACCTGGGCGACCCAATCCATGATATTGAACGGTGAGGAGGCGTAGCCGAAGGGTCTGGCTTTCCCGGCGATTTCACTCAGTAGAGGCCTACGAGCGAATTGCCATTAGTAAATTCTTCTCGCTCGCAGCAACTCCGTACGCGACCATCTCGACCAATGATGAGAGCAAATGGAGCGAAGAGAAAAAAAAAAAGCCCCGCTGCGGCGCGAGGCGAGCCTTCCCGTTAATGGGACGGGCAGCATGATGGAAATGTTAGACCAGCAACCTTTCTTTTCGATGCCCGTCAGTCGGCCTGCGTATCGCAATGCACACGCCCATCAAGCTGAGACCCGAGAGGGCCCCAGCGCAATCTTGTTTCGCGTTGCCGCTGCCGCTGCTCCCTTTTCCTTTTACTTTTCGGGACGATGACGCTGCCAGCAATCACCGAATGCTACGTATAATTGCAATCAGCTGTGGAGACCAATTCACCTGCGGCGTCCGGAGTCAAAAATAGCACCCGCGTCTTCCAGCTGTGCGAGAGAGAGCGAGAGAGAGTGAACCACACGGAAGAAAAGAAAGTGGCCTCCATTTCGCCGTATTCCTTTAGTTTCTTGGTTGTTGGACGTGCCCCTAATGAATCAAAAAGCCGCCGAGCCCCGCCGATCTGCGCAATCCGCGAAAATGTTCACGCTCACTACTTGCGCATCACAGCAAATCGTCCGTTTGTTACGTCGTTGTGCCCAGGGGCTCGCTGCAAACCCCCGCCGATCATCCATGTGCTCTGCTAGATACGCACAACCCTCCTATGAGCTGTTCAAACCACCGCGACTTCCCCATCACGCTCCGTCCACGACATCACCGCCATGCCAATGAATCGCTTTTCCCGCACCAGTCTCCTGAAGGTGGCTTGACGCTTTCCACGTCCGCGGGTGACGACGACGACGACGACACGGCAAAACACGCAGACGCAACCTAACTAACAACGCACGGAGCCCACGCCCACGACGACGACGACGCAAAAATGAACGAACGAACGAACGAACGAACGACCGAACGAACGAACGTGGACTCCGCCCGAACCACGTTTCTATGGCTTGCAACCCATCGCCAGGAATAGTTTAAGCAGCGAAGGCGTAATCGGCATCTGGCCCCACTGCTGCGACCGCTTTCTCAAGGACCGTTCTCGCCCCCCCCCCTCCCCTCTCGCTTTTCTTTCCCAACTCCCCCTCCGATCGACCGATTTCCCGCGTGCGCGATCTTTCTCTGTTTTTGTTGTTTTCCGCATTGTTATCATTTGCCGCGGGTCGACCATGTTCGTCCTCAGGCCATGGTAAGTGGCTCGCTACGTACCGCGTCCCCGAGAGAGTGTGTGAGTGAGAGGGGGGAAGCAAGCCAAAAAAGCATCAGGAGAGGATAGCGGAAGAATCCGGACTCTGGTCCCATACCGCTGGGCTTTTCTATCCTACTCAACCTGCTCTGATCCCTGGGCGGAAGGGGTTCCGGCTCTCCCCCGGTGCAAGCCGAGGCACTGTTATTACTGACCATGGATCCACGCAGAACACGAACCGCGGCCAGGTTACTGTGTACAGAAGATCTGAGCCGTGTGGGCCCCCGCCCCGCCGAGGATGCTGCTACACTCTTTCTAGGTAGGTGTGGAGTTTAATTCCGATATCCGGACGGATTTTGTCTGCGTTCAGGGTTCACGTCTACGACGTGCAGACGTTGGGTTTAAGTACCTCCATAAGTATGATGTGATATCTCTGTGAGACCGGATCCAAATGGGCTCAACTCTTTGTGCAACACGCTGTGGGATGATGGCACGCGGTTTGACCCAGAATATGCACAGGTGAAACCAACACCTCCTCATGACACAACTGAATGCAGCATAGCAAATCAGGAAAGCTGTATGGAACTAATGGCTAGCGAGCTAGCCATCCGTGTTCTAGTAGTGCCACAGCTAATGTGCTATGTCGCTGTACTATAATACGTTGTGTTGTAACGGAGCTTTGCCCGTCGCTGTGCATATTCCAAGGCCAGACCGCATGAATGGCTGGCGTGTGCGCTTACCTGTCACATTCAAGAACTTCGAAACAGTAGGCGACCTGAGTCTTAGTTTAACAACGGAGAATCCACGCGACGTGTCACTGTTCGGGGAGGCCTTGACGCAAAAAGGCATCCCAAGTCGGGGCCAAGGCCAGCGATGCAGCTGCTTGGCCAGCACGCTATCTAGTCATGCATTGGGCGATCGTATCACAGTCCGAGTCATGCCTACCTGGCTGCATTGAGCTCTGATTTCCCAAACCCTCACCACCTCAGCAAAGCTAAAATCTTCGTCAGTGCAACGTGATAATCAAACGCCATCCATTGACGGCCCGTCACAGCAAAAACGAACCTGTGCAGCAACGAGGTCGCTTGCAGAAGCCCCCGTTGAGCCCGAGACCACAGGAAAAAAGACCGAGGTCCCCAAGACCAAAAAAGAAACTTTCTCACCACCCCAACGCCCTATCACGACCAGCATGGGACTCGAACCCACAACCTTCCGCTTAGGAGGCGGACGCTCTACCATTGAGCCAACCGGCCGGTGCCTGGAGTTGCTGTGGCGTTGTTGAAGGTGGACTGGCGGGAAAAATTTATATCGGCCACCACGCGACGCCAAGCCCACGGATCTCTACCATTCAGCGAGCATTCGAAAGGCAATGCACAGCAGCCGCGAATTGCCTTGGAACGTCCCGATTGCATCGTGTCGCGGCCGAAAAAATCTTCACTGAACTCGGACCATCCCCGCATCCGGAAAACGGCCGAAAACAGCCTCCGCGGGCAACACGGCGAAAGCCAATCGGTGCATTGGGGTACTCGACGACGCGCCAAACATTCCCGGTTCGGTCGACGAGTCGGGGGATGGCGGATGGCAGAGCCCATGTGCCCGGGATCCGGGTTGCTGGTGAGATGAACGATGCTGCCGGACTGCCGGATAGCCGCGAGGGCAGAACGAACTCCGATCGGACGGTGGGTCTCTCATAAACTTCTTACCAAGGGCCGGGCCGACGAACTAGATCTGCGGGACGAAAACGGTCGCGATCGATATGCGTGGAGAGATTGGCCGTTGCATGACGGCGCGCGGGACCCGGACGGATTTTTTTTTTCTACAGGCCGGACAAGTTCCGAGCAACGGATTGCAAAACACGGGCAATGGTTTTTCGTTTCACCGGACGCTGCTCCTCCTCTTCAATTTTTTTCTCTTGCATATTTAGCTGATATCAGACCGTTGCGAGGCCCTCGTGTCTCCAGCAAACTACGCTGCGGCCATTCCCGCAGCCCAGAGTGCGGAACCCGTGTGTATCGTCGATGACGTGTTTGGAGTTGTGGTCCTTGCCCGCAGGCTCGTCTCTCCAGATTTCAATCCTGTGCCACGAGTTTGTTGATTCGGCCATCCGCGCAACCCGAAGCGCCTGGTCCATGTCGGCGACCTCGAACAAGGCGACCTTGGCCTGAACCTGATCCGCAATCTCCAGGAGCCGCGGGTAGAACAGGTCTCCGCTTTCCACGGCTGTGTTGATCGAAGTAGGTGGCACCAATGCCAGCTTCGGTTCGTAGTTGCGCACCGAGCGGGTGGTCGTGTGGGTGAACGCGTGGGACGAAATGTATGGCGGGTTGGATACGAGGACGTCCCAGTGGAGCATGTTCTTCTCACGCAGCAGAGCCATCAGAGGAGGTACGGCGCTCTGAGGGGCCACGTCTCGTGACAGGACATCGGCCAGCGCGAAATCCGTCCGCCTCGACCCGCAGCGGCGCGCATTGAGCCTGGCCAGGTCCACGCATCGCGGCGACACATCGATTCCCAGCAACTGAAGGTCCGGAGCGGCGGTGGGCCCGCCAAGCAGGTCTTCGAAAAGGAGTGGTATGCATCCGGTGCCGGTGCAAAGGTCGAGGACGCGCCGTGGTTTAAGGGGAGCGGAGGATAGGCGCTCCTTAAGATAGGTGACGGAAGCAGCCGTTTCTTGCCTGACACGCACAAAGGTCAAAGATCAGCAGGGTGCGGGAGCGAAGATACAACGGGCGGACCGGCGCACCTGGGAATCAGCACGCCCGGCCGGCAAGCAATCTCCAAGTCGCCGAAGTACTCTGTGCCGAGAATGTACTGCAGCGGCCGGCCGGCGGAGCGGTCGCGCACCATGGAGCGCAGGCGGGATGGCCAGGAGGCGGGGGCCTCCCGCACGGCATGTTCACGGAGCCATCGGAGCTCGTTGCGGGCGGAAGCGATGTCGCGACAGGCGAGCAGCAGGCGGGGGAGGAGGCTATTGGTGTGTCGGGCGTGCCGAAGCAGGCGATGCGGGATGCGTGGCATGGCAGGGCGGGAGAGAGTCGGGGAAATGACAGGCATGGCGGACGCGGGATGAGTGGAGCCATGGGCCGGAGGCTGGAGCCGATGCGGATCTCGGGTCGGCCATCTCTGTGCCCCTGAACATCATCACCACATGCCTCGGCGCATCAATTTCCTTCTCCCGCTCAACGTCGGCATTTCTGAAGATACGCTCAGACATCGCCTCGAGCCCAGTTTCAGCCATCTTCATTTTCACATCACGAGAGCCCCGTTCGTTATCAATCTACTGCATCCCACTCTCTGCTCCGCTTCACTTGATTGCACATGTCGACGCTCTCTGTGAAACTGCCATCAAGGCTGCATAGCCCAGATCCCACGGAACCAAGCACGCGACCTCCCTTCTCCCAGGACGATGACGTTACATAGGTACCACACAGCCTCCCACTAACCGTTTCTCCGCATTTGCTCGTGTTCGGCCCAGCCTCCCGCCAGCCACACCAGAGCCCCCCGCGCACCCAACCACTCGCTTCCGTCCCTTGAGCCGGCCAGAGGGCCAAGTTCCGCGGCATTGAAAACGGTACTTGCTCTCTCGTTGTCTGATCGTCTGCGAAATGGCCGCCTGAACATCCCAGCGGCCCATGACCTCACATGCTTCTGGAAGCTTGCCTCTGAGAGCATAAATTCTTAATTGCCGATTTGCCTTCCACCACCACTCATTGGGTTAGCCAATCTCTGTTGAAGCAGCAATAGGGCCGAGCCACTTGGTGCGTACGCAACGCCGGCCGGGTCGGGTTGCCAATCGCGCGAGCCTGTTCGCAATCGCCTCCGGCTTATTACATCCGTGGGCACATATCCATCTCAGCTCGACCTCAAGCCGTCCCTTGCCAGGCCTAGCGGTGGCCCAAGCGCCCAGTCTCAACGGCATACCACCCCTTTAATAGACCATCTCCCCTTCTCCGATCTCCGCTCCGGCTGGCTATATCCTTGTCGTCCCTCTCTCGCTTCGAGCCTTGCGGAAAGTCTATCTTTCATTCTCTTCCTTCGTTTTTTTCCACATCTTCGGACACCATGCCGGCCACAATATTACCCGCGGCGATCAGCCATCCACTCTTTGGCTCCACCCTCCCCGGAAAGGACCACGAAGACCCCGTATTGAAGGCCGCCCAAAAGATCCTCTCCATAAACAACGTAAAAAACAAAACCCTCTGCCACGTCTCCCTCCCGCTCTCCCTGGAAGCCCTCCCGTACACCTCCCTCGACTCGACCCACGGCCGCTACTACCGCATCTCCCGCGCCTCCCTCCTCGGCAACTACCCGGAGTACTCCAACTACGACGGCATGTGGGACACGGTCGTGCGCATCCGGCTCTCCAACCGCACCGTCGAGGTCCGCGACGGCGACTCCTGGCTGCCGCTCGGCGCCTACCTCTCGCGGCTGCCGCCCGTCAAGGAGTACTGGGCGGGACCGGGCTCGCCCTCCTGGCTGCAAGCCCTCGACTGGGACACCAACGGCCAGCACTTCCCGCTGCTGTCCCTCCCCGGCGAGATCCGCAACATGATCTACGACTACAGCGCCTCCTTCTGCTACGCGTACGAGTTCGAGCGCGGCTTCAACTACATGGCGGCGGCCGGCACCGACGGGCTGCTGTACCGCGAGTACGGCCGGGGCGGGTCCCACCTGCGCGCCGAGCTGTTCGGGCGCGGCCGCGTGCTCAACGGCGCCGGGCCCGTCCTCGCCCTGCTGCGCACGTCGCGGCAGGTCCACGCCGAGTTCGCCGCCCGCCTGTACCGCAACATGGAGTTCCGCTTCCAGGGCGCGGCGCCGCTCGGCCGCTTCCTCGCGTGCAAGCCCGACTTCCGCACGCTGGCCAGGGTCTCCCTGCAGATGACGACGTGGAACTTCGTCAAGTTCTTCGGCGTCTGGATACACCGGTCCGCGCGCCCGTGGGGCGAGCCCGACGCCACGTGCCTGAAGGGGCTCAGGTTGAAGGAGCTGGAGCTGCGGCTGGGCCATCGCGAGCATTTCGAGGGGTACAGGCTCGACACGGTGTTGGCGCCGTGCTGCCACCGCGTGCTGGCGGGGTTGATCCTGTGGGCGGCGAAGGGGTACGTCAAGGACATCCCGGCGGTGTCGGTGGAGGGGTGCGTGCCGGCGAAGGTGAAGGCGGCGTTTTCGCAGCTGCTGGCGGACGAGAGGGAGGGGGTGCCGTCGGCGGTGACGCAGTGGGACGTCATCGGGAAGTCGGCGAAGCTGGTCGAGAAGGGCGAGAGTTGGCAGGTCAGGACGGATTCGTAAGTTTGTCGGAATTGTTGAGATTTGTGGGGAAAAGCTAACGGACGATAGTGGTCTCGGATGCGAGCTGCTCGACCATGAGCACAGCTGTGCGGATATGGGGCCGTGCACGGATGACTTCTGCCTTTCCGAGAACAACTTCACGCGCAAGAAGACTATCGAATGCTTTTCCTCTCCCTCTTCACCGACGGCTGCGCCGTCGGCTTGAGCGGATGCCTCCGGATGATGCGCAGTTTTTCTGATGCCTTATTTCTGGCATTTGTTTCATACGAGATCGAACGAAGAAACGTAGCGTTGTTGGCTCTTCGTTGAAGTTAGTACTTTTTGTTCCACTTTGTTGGGATTTGTTGTCTGCTTGGAGTAACCGGCCAGGTGGCGCATATTTGGATATTATCTTGTAGTTTGGATACCCACTTGGTGTTGCTGTAAGCATTCGGAAGTATCAGTCATATTTTTGGTGGAGTTTACCCGCCTAACTGAGTTCACGTCATTCAACAACCCTTTCTGACATTATGACGTTATAAAACTGACTAATGGTCAACCCGCGTCCGTGCAAGCTGACCATTTTCCCGAGTTTTGCTACCCAATTCGTGTCACGGTGCACATTCAGCAACCGTACACTGCATGCTCGGCTGCGGAGTATATTCTTTCGCGTTGTAAATCACTGATTAATTTGGCCTTTACATTTCTTTGTTCTCTTGTTCATCCCCTATTATTCCTTTGTGGCACACGACGCAGTATCGTAAGAAGCGCTTCCAGGTGCTTTCAAGTCTTTATCAATGGCTTGCAGTAAGCGATGACCCACGAGACCACATTGCAGGTGTCCGAGAAGTGAAAGAAATGTGCCTCAAAGATTTGCAGCGAATGATGCGAGATTGAGGATGTGAGTCATTAAGATTCGCCAGTGCGCTACGTGTATACATCAGCTGCAACGTCTGCCAGCAAACATGGTCGCCGCTTCCTCTGCTGCTGTATATCTACCAACCCCATGTTTATAAATTCTTCTGATAACTTGTTACTCTTGGCCCGCACACCCGGGGTCTTCTTCCGGTCACCCATTGGTATTCTCTACTTCGTCGATCGAGTCACCATGGCAACATCCGAAGATCAGAGACAGTACGTGCCTCACCAAATACTCATACTAGTGATTCGCTAATGGAAACTCTCAGGGATACCGCGCCTCCAGAGGAGACACCATCGTCAAACACTACGATCATGGAAGGTCCGCCCAGTGAGCCTGGAGCAGCGTCCACAAGGTCCGTCGCAGCCAACGCGCCTTGCGTCCAAGCCGTAGAACTGTCTCAACAGGATCCACTTCCGGATTTGGTCAGCACCCTTCTTAACCTTACCAGGGCAAGTAGATCCAATGTGGTTATCGGGACTGTTATGTACTGGATTAATCCAGCTGCCCCAGCTCTTCGGGGGGGCACGAATGATTTCGGACGCTTTTATGAGGTTTGCAGGACTACCTCAATGTCAGGAAACAGCCCAGTGATGGTTCTTGCACGTATGAAGCTCGATTCCAATGGTAGCGTCGTCGTTTGGAGAGATTGGAAGTGGGTTGACCTTGCCGACTGGGTGTCCATATTCAAACCTTACACCGATGATCCAATAGGTCTGGGGTCCCATTTCTGGAAGACCCGTTACATATGGCACCAAAGCGGGAAGCCATTCTATCTTCTGAACCTTCCCAGAGAGCTGAGAGACATGATCTACGAAGCATGTGCGACATTCTTCTACCACTTTCGGAGGTTTCCCGGACCCCAATGGAAAAATGGATGGAACTGTTTCCCCTATCGTGGTCCAGCTGGCCCTTGCGGAATGCTCGAAAGCGAGCATGGTATAAATGGAACTGTGATGCGGACGGAATACAACGTGGGGGGCCGCATTCTCAATGGGGCGGTTTCCCCTCTGTTGCAATATAAGCTGTTTTAGTACTAGTAGATAGCTTAGTCATCCGCATTGGGCTATAAAGGCACCTTCGGGTGACCCTCCCCTCTACTCCTTATGCCACTCCTCAGCAGGAGTCCAATACGATCCTTCTTCATCATCTATTGTAACAGTTATAAGCCCGGCCGCGTTACAGATGCTTTCTGCTATCTAAGCGCACCCTCTTAACTACCATCTATCGTTCTAAGGCATCCAGACGATACCCCTAATAGAAACGTCGTTGTCGTTTTTAGCCCTTAACAACTTCAATAACCTCTCGTTTTATCACTAGTTCATTAAAACAATAGCTAAGCATTAACAATAAGTATTATAACGTGTTACTAGACCTCTTATTACTTTAATTAGCTAATCGTCGCGGTGTATTACTATATTCTAACCCTTGCAGGCGCTATAACCGCCTCCTCGACCTACTCCTCGCTTAGTAACGCCTAATTACTAGTCGTTGCTACCTACTATATTATCCTCTAAGCCAATCGTCGTGCTTAAGATAGCTAAGGACTAGGAGAAATAGTACTTTATTATTATCTCTCGTTTAAAGAAGGTAGAGATCTTCGAGTTTATCGATCCTTCGTAAGAACATCGTCTAACGCAACTAATTAGGCCTTAGAAGCCTAAACGACCTACTAGCACACTAATAGAAGTAGATAAAGAGGAACTTCGCTAGGAGCGAGAGTCCTATTATAAGGATAAGAAGGAGTACGACAAGCTTAAGAAGGAAATCTCTAACCTATTAACGGTTATTAAGGACTCTATATCGTTATCGTTGCTGCTACTGCTACAACGACTCGAGGACGCACACCCTTATACCTAGCTACGCGCCTTAAAGGCACGGCTGGAGCCGTTACACTTAATTAGGTAAGAGCTAGTTCTAAACAAGCTTTATAAACTAGCTAACCTACTAACGGCCTAAGGCATCGCTAAATAGCTATCCGACTAGGAGGAATGCGTGCATTAAGTAAACGTAATTAAGCTTCCTAATGTCTAAGGACCCCGAGGTGTTTAAACCTTCCTTAAGCCGATCCTAGCGCACGATTCTGAGTACGCAATACCGTTACTTTTAGACATTCGCAACAATAGGATGAACTAAGACGTCTTTAACGTCATTACCGACTATCGCCAGCACTATAGATAGAAGTAAGCTGTTCTTAGAACTAAACCACGAGTAACCTTCACTACTACCTTACGCGGGCAACCTTAGGATAAGCCAACTCTATCTAAATACGTCTACGGCTACCCTTACTAGCATAACCAATGCTAGTATCTGGTGCCTAATAATCTAAATAAGCCTAAGGATTAAAGGCCTAATAAGGAGGTGTAGGATAAGGTTAATAAGGTAATAAAGAACCCCGACACGAAGAAACGGGTTAAAGCCTCCCTCGCTCGATCTAAGCAGATCGCTAGTAAGCGCAATAACAATAAGCCTAAACGGGAAAAGCAGGCTTTAATAATAGATAGCGAAGACAACACGTCTGTTAGCTCATTTATATCTAAGGTTATTACTAATAATAATTCTAGAGCAAGCTCATTCACCGCGAAGCGTAAGAAACGCCTTACTAGTCTTTAGCTATTATAGCTAGCAGACACTGAATCCTTATACCATATATGCAACCGCCACATAAAGAAGCGATATACTAAGAGACGTAATACTAGCCTAGATAACTTTATCGTCTACGGTAATACTAAGCTACTTATTAAGTCATTTAGTAACGTTTACGTTAATGCTAAACGAGAAGGTAAAGGCAAGTAGATTACTCTACGCGACGCTACTTTTATACCCTTATTTATAGCGAACCTCGTTTCTATCGCTAAAATAGGCGAGAAGAACGTCTACATCGACTCGGAACGAAAGTGTCTTTATAATAAGAATACTAATACCCCCGTATATAACCTAATCTACATAGAAGGACAATTCTTTATAGAGTACGTTTAGGCAGAACTATTAAGGATCGCGGCTAGATATACCACCCGCAATCTACCTACTACGTAATAGTATAACATCTTCGCTTATGCAAGCTAAGCAGTTATTTAAGTACTCCTATAAGTAGTTTAAGAAGCAAAGCTTACGGAGGATCTAAAGCCCACGCATTATAACGTTTACGCGCGTTTAAAAGCACATCAGCTTATCGCGCGTTTAAACAACTACGAGGAATCGTCAGATTAACCCTTCTTTAGAGTAACTACGGACCTTATTTAATTGATTCCCGCATACAACTAATGCGAGTGGATTACCTACTTAGAATGCGCAGTAACGCACTACGCAATCCAGGAGTCATACGTGTTTAAGAACGAATACAACCGCATAGTCCTAAACACCCTCACGCAGATTCCTGCTAGATTTGGCTATAGAACAGCGTTTCTAAGGTCAGATGGCGAAAGATCTTTCACCTAACAGTTTAAACAAGAACTACAACATCGAGGAATTATATAGGAAGTTACTGCTCCCTACACCCCTACTTAAAACGGACACTCTAAGAGGTTAGGACACTTACTTATCCTTAAAGCACGCGCAATGCGTGTAGGAGCAAACCTGCCGGAATCCTTATAGCTAGAAGCGGTTAGAGCAGCAGCTTATATTTATAATCGAACCCCTATCCAACGTCTTTATTAGAAAACACCGTTTGAACTTATTTATAGTGTTAAACCTAACGTGTCTTATATAAGGGTATATAGTTGCAAAACCTACGCTCTTAATAAAACCATCCCTCGTAGTAATAAGCTACAAGAACGAGCACTCGTTAGTTACCTTATTAGATACGATTCCACTAATATCTACCGCGTGTAGTACCCCCTAGGGGACCGCATTATTCGCTTAAGGGACGTTACCTTTAACGAATCCACCTTCTACCACCTAGAGAAGTAAGAAAGCTATACTAAGCTTCTAGAAGCGGAAGAAGAACCCGCTAAGGTCGTTCCACGCATTCGCTTAAGCTTAGAAGACATTATTAACTTAGATAAGTCGTTATCTAAGGAAAATTTCACTCCTCAGACACGTTACATGAGTAAACAACCTGAAGATTCTATCCTAATCGGGTAAGATAACACCCCTTAAGGTTTAAACACGTCGTTTAACTAAAGCGAGCAACCCGAAGATAGTCCGTACCATCGTTTAAATAAGGAAACCGGACCTAATTATCGCTTACCTACACTAACCTTATTAACCGCGGAGTAACCCCCGCAGGAAACAAGCTCGCAGAGCTTATCCGATATCCCTAAATATCGCTAAGACTTAGGAGGTAAAGCCGAGCAGGCTCCTAGACGTTAGAGACGTTTACTACCGGCTTAATACGATAATAAACATGACCTAGGCGCTTTAGAGGACAACCGTGCTCCTCGTGCAAGCGAGATAGAAGGACCCGAAGTTATCTTCGCCTAAAGAGGAAGGTCGCGCAGGCATACGCACCTAGTAATGCTATATAATAACGCATTTAGCCACTAATCCTAGAGGTTATCGTTTACCTCCGTACTTATAACGAAGCATTTAATTACTTATCGTTAACGGAAGCAAGGACTAACCGCCTCTCCTAGGACTTAGCGGAGCCCTAAGAAGTAACACGCTACCCTCGTAATAGAAGGACCTCTTAATAATATAAATAAGGTTCCGCGGATCTACCGCGATTACCTACCCCCTAAACTACGCCACTATAAGGACGTAAAGTTATACCCGCTAGGTACGTATTTTATGCGAGCTATCGATCTTAAGCTACGGCAAGCCTAGGGTAAGGAGGTGTAGACGATTATGCCGATCTATAAAGCCTAGAAGATGAATAAGGAGGTTATACCCCTTATATAGGTCTTTAAGTATAAATTTAACGAACACGGCTATCTAGTAAAGATTAAAGTAAGGATTTACGTACGGGGCGATCTTTAAACAACTAACTAAGATACCTACGCTGCTACCCTAGCCTTCCGTATCTTTCGAGCTCTTATAGCGATCATCTACGCTTTTAATCTTAAAATAAGACAGTACGACGTCGTTAATACATTCCCTTACGTTCTATTAGACGAGAAAACGTTTTGCAAGCCACCTAAAGGTATACATCTATCGCTAGACTAGATCCTACGTCTTAATCGAGTACTGTACGGCCTAAAGAAGTCGCTAGCCCTCTAGTAACGATACTTCTACAACACCCTAACCGAATTAGGACTAGAACTAGTACCTAATACTCCCTACCTCTACGCGAACCATCGCCTCGTTGTGTTCTTCTTTATAGATGACGTTATTATGGGCTTTGCCAAGCAAGATAAGGCATTCGCTAATGCATTCTAGGAGGACCTCTTTAAGCGCTATAAAATGCGCATAATAGGCGAGGTTTAGTAGTTCTTAGCACTTAGGATCGTTCGCGATCGATAGAAGCGCTTGTTATAGCTCTCTTAGGAGTTATATATCAACGCGCTATTGGTTAGATATAACGTTAAGAAGACGAATATTATAACACCCCTACCCTCGGAAGAATAGTTAGTACCTAACACGGGTAAGGACGCCTCACCAGAGGAGGTTTACACGTATTAAAGCAAGATTAGTTTAATCTAGTTTACTACCGTAAGCACACGCTCCGACGTCTCTTACGCCTCCTCTATACTATCCTCCTACCTTACTAACCCTTCCTCGCGCCACCTTTAGCTTGCTTAAAGAGTCCTAGAGTATCTCGGTAATATAAGCAACCTAGCTATCTACTACAACGGCAACACGCCGAATAAATAGAATATCTTTACAATTAGCAGCGATGCCTCGTATGCAAACGACCTCGCTATACGCAAGAGTTACCAAGGGTTATTAATTACCCTATTCGGAGCCCCTGTAGATTAGAAAGCGTCTAAATAACTAACCGTCACAACGTTAATAATAGAAGTAGAGCTTCTAGCCCTTTTAGAAACCGCTAAGTAGTGCTACTAGTAGAAGCGATTCTTCCGCGGAGTTATATTCGATCCTAGACACCTCCTTAAGGTCTAGTATAATAACAAGCAAACACTTACGCTTATATAGAAGAACGCTGGTAAACTAAACACTAAGCTTCGCCATGTCGATATTCACCACTACTAGTTGCGATAGGAGGCTTAATCGGGCAACATTCACTTTCGCTAGATACTAACGGCAGATATGCTTACTAACGGACTTACTAAGGCACTGCCTAAGTAGAAGTACCAAGCGTTTGTTTAACACCTTAGACTCGTGCACCTACTTAAGTAGCCCACCTTGCTATTATAAATAATAACAGCAGTTTACTCTTTTAACTAAAATCTTTTTGCTACTACATAAGTAACAACAGCCATTCATTCCTTCACCATAATAGTGGGACTAATCGGGCGTGTTTCCTACTAGGCTACGCCTACCCGAGTGGTCGTAAAACAGATCCTTTCACAATTACCTTTTACTAGTTGGAAGGTCGATTCTCGTTATAAGCAGATTCGTTGCTTATTCAAGCCTTAACACCATTCTTTTGTGTCACGCACTGCCTAATTAGGCACTACGCGAAGGAGGTGTGTTGCAATATAAGCTGTTTTAGTACTAGTAGATAGCTTAGTCATCCGCATTAGGCTATAAAGGCACCTTCGGGTGACCCTCCCCTCTGCTCCTCATGCCACTCCTCAGCAGGAGTCCAATACGATCCTTCTTCATCATCTATTGCAACACCCTCTCAGGCTGCTTCTTTCCAACAAACAGGTTTCTCGGGAGTTCAAACAGAGGATGTGGAAGAGCTTGGAATTCCGCTTCACCTGCTTCACAGACAGTTGGAAGATCATGAACAACGAGCAGTGTCCGGGAACGGTCCTTCCGCAGTGGAGCGCAGTTTCCCGGATTTCTCTCGAACTAAACGTCTGGGAGTGGCTCAGAATGCTGAGCGTCCCAGTCCGTCCCGCTGAACCCGTCACTCTCCCCCACAAGATCAACCCATATCCCAAACTACTTCAGTCACTGCCATTGACCCACCTGACAATGTTCATTCGCCACCAAGTTGGAGACCTAGCAAAAGCCAGGTACAGCGGCATTTCATGGAAGGCCTGCCCTCTTATCCTCGTCGGCTACGTCCTCCTGTACGCAAAGACCAGCTTCTCGGGCATCCCGAACGTCCAGGTCACGGGCTGCATCAGCCCCAGGATGGCCGCGCAGTTCCAGCAGATGCACAGGGAGGCGCGCGCCGGAGCAACCCAGACGCTGACGGAATGGGATGTCATCGGCCCTTCGACGTACCTGGCCCGGAGAGGCCGGTCGTGGATGCAACACGGGCTTTACGATCTGGATCCCATGGACAGGTAAGTCACCTTGACAGCGATGACTGCATGGCATGGCACAGCACACTGACTCATCCAAGGGAGAACCGCCACATGTGTTTCTACCTGGATGGTGGCGAGGACCACGACTGCTACTACAAGGGCGAATGCACGGATGGTCATTGCATACTTCAGCATCGGCAGAATGATCACTCTCGTACGGCTTGATTGGAAGAGTTTTACTGGGTTGAGATATTTACACACCACGATACTTGATGGTGGAGGCTTTATTATTGTGGGCCCTGCATTTCAACAGGGTCAGGCGTATGAGAGAAGGACGGGCTCTCGGTATTTGGATGAGAGGTGTTATCATATGCTACATGGATCTGGCTTAGTAGGAGACTGTGTGGCATCTCAGCGACAGGTGCAGATAGGGTAGTAATATGTGCGTATATCCGTGGTTTGATATGGCGAGCTTTGGTGAAATTCTTCGTCGTTTCCCTTCCGCAGTAACATGCTTCATCACGCTCCAGGCCACCGAAACTTGTATCTTTGTCATTCACCCAATGGTACCATTTTCTGTAATCTTGCCGCATCTTCGGCCAAACGGCGAGACTGATCTGTACCGAAATACGGCCGCAGTCATTTTAATTTAAAATATAAGTTAACCGACGATCGTGTAGTTGAAGTTTCTTTCCCCGTTTGAAAAGGTGGCCCAGTAAATAATTTTTGCATTATAAATGGTAACATCGATGACAAGGTCATGTGATCAGCCCACAGGCAGTTGACAAGCAGTTGACAAAGCCCCTTTAGCTCAGTGGTAGAGCGCGACACTAGTAATGTCGAGGCCATCGGTTCGACTCCGATAGGGGGCATTCGCTTTTTTGCTTTACCCACACGACGTCTGCATGCAGTGTATAAGCCGGTTATAAGATGGCAAGTCTTCTTTTTTGTTTTTCGCCAAATATGATACTCAACCTCGGAGCCCTTCCAATCCTGCCAGCTCAATCGTACTGAACTGAAATCAGGCAGACTACATAGAATACGCGAATAAAGAATCGATGCCCCCATGGCAGGTGACAAAGCGCTATCGAGAAGGGGTATCGGGCAGGTATTGCTTACTCAAAACAACGACCGCATTCTCGTACTAAACTCCTCTCAAACACACACATATCTCCATCTTACACTCTAACTCGTGCTGCCTGACACAAGCCGCTTCTCCCACCTTTTACACACGGCCAGCCAGTCATATCCCGGCCTCGACACGCAGTCCACCTCATCGCAGAGAAACCACACGTTGCCATAGCGCGAAAACGCAGTGTGGAAGTACTCCCACGCCTTCGTCGAGAACTGTTCCAAAGAAAGACCGAGCCATTCCTCCGTCAGCAGCTCCCCCCACTCCGTCTCCCCCCACCTGAAGGCCGCGCCCACCCCAACAAGCTCCCAATACTTGCGGAAGGCGGGACAACTCCTCCCATATCCGGCGGCCTCACCAGCTCCATCCACAACGCCGTGGAGCACGGCTCTCCCATCCCCGCCGCCTCGCCCATCCTGATCGACTCGAACGCCGCCTTCTGCCTCGCCGTCACGCACCCCTCGAGCCGCACCTCCGGCACCGCCCTCACGCTCGCCACCAAGCTCAGCAGCGCGAGCCCCGCCAGCGTCGCGTGCGCCACGCGGAACGCGGGGTGCTCCGCCACCGCCACCACCCGGCACGAGGAACGCCGGGCTCTCGCTCGTGCGGCACGGGACGGCGACCGTCAGCGTGCGCAGCCAGCGCGTCACGAGCGGCCAGCGGTGGCGGCCCGGCATCGCCCACGTCTCCAGCAGGGGCGGCGGCGGGGGGGGTGCGGCGGGGGGTGCGTCCACACCCACGTCCACTCCCCCCCACGGCGGAGACGGCGGCCGCCGCGCCGCCGGCGCCGTCGCCCGCGCGAGGCGGAAGAGGTGCATCACGTCGTCGAAGGCGAGGTGGACGCGCGCGGGCGCGGGCCGGCCCGGGCCCCGTGGGCGACGTTGCCGCGGGCGGCGGCGCGGGCGCGGAGCGCGGCGAGGGTGGAGAGGCTGTGGGTGAGGTGGGCCGGGAGCCGGAGGTGGAAGGGCGCGTTGCTCCAGACGGAGGAGGAGTACTCGGAGGAGAGCTGGCGGTTGGCGAGGAGGAGGGAGAGGTGGTGGGGTGCGGGCGGGCGGTCGCGGTCGTAGGGGAGCTTTGAGGGCGAGGTGGGCGTAGATTTAGTTGCGGAGTTCGCTGGGGAGGCGGAAGAAGGGGGAGGGGGAGGGGGAGGCCTTGTTTGTGGTACTGGGCTCGTCGGGGGTCGTCGTGGGTGGTTCCAGCGATGCGAGTGGCTGGAATCGGTTGTGCGTGTTTAAGTGTCGTTGTGTCATGGTTGGCTGTTGTGTTTTCTCTGCGGAAAATCAAGCGACGTGGGCCTGTTTTACGCACAACGGTGTTGATTGGGTTGGGGAAGGACGGTGTCTCGATGGAAGATCTAGGTGTTAAATATTCCAAGGATGAAGAAGTTAGCTGCTCAAACCATGGTACCGTATATACAGGGTCCAGCCGGAAGTGGGAGGGGGAACTGGCTTGGCACGGCAGCCAGTGAACCAAAAGCATTATCGCTGGTTGAACGTACAGGTTTCTGGGCGACAGTGTATTCCACTCATTCATCGCCCGGTGGTCGCAGCTCGTAACACGGCGGCGGTCGCCTTGGATTTTCCGTGCACAACGGATGGTCCATTTCCTCCGGCGTAGGGTCTACAATCTTTACACCTTATTTATGCCTGTCTTGACCTCCAACCCTCTCCTCCTGTCCAAGGTAACCCGACACTTATCAGACACTGTCAACCCACCATATTCCAAATCCCGAGCCAAAGCGCACCCGATAACGGAAAACTGAACACTGCGGGCAATTCAAGCATGGACACCGAAAGGAAAGACCGCTCTCTCGAGCTCATCATGCCTACGAACCGCATCGAATTCAAGCCCCCTCCCGGCGTCGACCCTATCCTAGACGTCCTTCGCAAGTTCTTCATGTCGCAGATCCGCTGGATCCCCAAGCAAAAGTCTCCGAACCACCCGACCTTCACCGTCACCAGGGATACCTTCACCAACCCTTTCACGCCCAAGCCATTGCCGTCGCCGTCGTCCCTCTCCAACGACGACAACGAAACCGCCCTGGCGAACCTGCCGAGCCAGAAGTACACCTACACGATCACCAAGCACACGGACAAGCGCATCCCGTTCGGCCCGCAGCACTTCCACAGCATCAAGGTCCTCGCTCAGCTCGACGCCAGCGGCGCCGGCGCGCTTGTCAAGCACCACACGGCCGCCTCGTCCGATGGCTGGCTGCCGCTCCCCACCTTCGTCACGCTCTTCGGCCCCGTCCCCACCCGCATCGACGCCTTCGGCATCGGCTCGCCGCGCTGGCACACCGACTACCAGTGGCAGACCAACGGCAAGCACTTCGACTTCCTCGCGCTGCCGGGCGAGCTGCGCGAGCTGGTGTACGCGCACTGCGCGCCCTCGTGCCGCCCGGGTCACTTCTACCACGGCGGCTGGAACTACGCGGGGCCGGAACAGCGCGCGTACTTGGACGAGCACGTGCAGCACGTCCGCGGCGCCGAGTTCGACGGGCAGGGCCGCATCGTCGACGGCGGCGCGGGCGCGATCCTGGGCTTGCTGCTCACCAGCAAGCGGGTCTCGGGCGAGTTCGCGGCGGTGCTGCAGAAGGCGTGCGAGTTCCGGTACACCGACGCCGCGGCCATGGTGCGCTCGCCGCCGCTGTTCGGCAAGGTCGTCACCGAGCGCCCGCCCGAGGGCCCGTTCGTCGTCTGGAAGACGCTGCTGGCCGTCGAGCCGCGGACGACGGTCGTCCGGACGCTGACCCGGCTGCGCTTGGAGCTGGGCATCGAGACGTGGCTGACCGTGCTGCGCCTGAACAGGAATCTCGTCTTGCAGTACCCCTCGCTGAGCGGCGGGGACGAGAACATCGCCGCCACCTGGCTGGCGCAGTTGCCCGGCTTGAAGTCGTTCGCGGCGTATCTCGGCCACAAGGGGCTGAACACGACGGTGGCGGGTGTCCCGAGGCTGCCTTGGCCGTGCCATCGCTTCTCTACCGGCTTGGTCCTGCTTGGCTTGGCTGGCGTGTTCGGCCATGCGGAGGAGATCAGCGTCGAGGGGTGCATCAGTAAGGAGCTGCGCACCATGTTCAAGGATTACCTGGAGGGAGGCAAGACCGGTGTGGAGAAGGTATCTATTTGGGATATGCTTGGATGGGATGGACGTTATTGCCAGCCCCCGATGCCCGCTCCGAATCACGTCGATATGATGGTCGGTTTCCCGGAGAAGGAGCGCCTGATTGTTCCGTAAGTACTCTCCCCATCCCAACTCGCTGATATTTGTATTCACTAACACCCTGTTTGCGTAGGTTCTACGCCGCGTCTTGCCACGAGACGGATACGCTTGGTGGTACGCCTCGCGGCCACAAATGCGAGTTCTGCTACTGCGATATCCCAGGCTGCATCTTCGAGACAAACTTCCGGCAGGATCCGGCATTGGTTCAGCTGTATGGCTGATGGGAAGGCTCAACTATGGGCTGGTGCGTGTACGAGTTCTCTGAAGTTGAAGTGTTGTTGGGTTTGCTGAGCAGCGTTAAGGGCTGAACTTCCCGCACGATAGGGATGTGGTACTTCGGACTATGTAGCTTCACCGATTGACCTGATAAGGGTGCAAAGTCGATAATGCTTACTTGATAATTGAACCAGGCATTTATACTCTAAGTACCGCTGTTGAGTCTGATGGAAACAATTTGGAGAAACGAGCCAAGTGCACATGTAAATCATTTTCAGATGGGAAAATTTCAGAAGCAATCAGAAATAGCCTACTTTCTACCCTAC
This sequence comes from Diplodia mutila, assembly GCA_022560015.1. NCBI lineage: Eukaryota > Fungi > Ascomycota > Dothideomycetes > Botryosphaeriales > Botryosphaeriaceae > Diplodia > Diplodia mutila. Next base: position 47,202 of record JAFISB010000112.1, on the reverse strand, counting down.
TCTACCTCATTCGTCGGTGTAATATACCAGAATGTTTACTTGTACCACACTATGTTCTTATATGTGGGTAGTTGAAGAAGATATCTTGGCAAAGATGCAAATTTAAAGGTCGTATAAACATGTTTAGATATAGGATTTCACTCTCTACGTAGTTTGCTGTTTCTAAAAGTCGCTCCCAGAATCGCCGTCGTCACCCTCAAGAATCGCTCTCGTTGAAGCCGCCAAGGTCCCAGTTGTAGTTCTCACCACTGCACCCGTCCGCCGTGCAGGAGTACCAACGACAGAAAGAGTGCTTTCTACTGAAAAGATGGCACATATTCCTGTTGCGAGCGTCAGCGATGCCTTCCAAAATGATATAGCGGGATATATGACCAACCTGTCGAGCGTGTGTGCCAGATCTACCAGCTCAAGCCATGGGCTCGTGTACGACAAACCCGCCCTTCGGAGCGCCCGCGAGTTTCCAAGGAAGTCCCACTCCGTGATGTCGCACTGCTGGCCCTCCAAGTCGCAAGAATGCATCTTGTCGAACAGTGCCTTCGTCGCGGGTCGGATGCAGCCTAGAATCGTCACCTCCGGAACATGCCTTGTAGCTTCCCGGAGGAGAAGGAAGAACCGGCCCTTGAAGAGCCTGTGACAGTACTCGCGGCCGTGCTCCCGGATGTCCTTGTTGTACTGCTTGGTCTGGTGGTCGACGTACACGCTGAGGCTCTTGAGCTGGAGATTGCTCAGGACGCCCAGCAAGTCCGTCTCGATGGGCACCAGGCCCGACAGGTTCCAGGTTCCGAATGTGAAGAACAAGGTGGTGAGAGAGAACTCGACGGACAGCTTGTGCGGAATCATGCCGTCAAAGGGCGATGAACCGAGCGCGTTCTGGCAGAGGAACCAGCCCAAATCCCTTGGCTGGAGGAATCGGAACTCTGTGTGCTTCAAGAGGCGCTCCTTGAACTCCCCGCTCACCTGCCTGTTGAGCAGGAGGATGCTGAGGATCGACGCCGCCCCGTCGACGATCTTGCAGGCGCGCGTCTTGTACTCGGTCCGCGCGCGTGCGCCCGTCGCGCCGTAGTCGGCCGGCAGGAGCGCGTGGTCGGCCGTGTCGGCGGCCCGCAGGCCAAGGAAGTTCCAGCCCTTGCGCCAGAAGTACGGGTAGCAGGAGTCGGCGGCTTGGTCGTAGATGAGATTGCGCAGCTCGCGCGAGAGGCCGAGGAAGTTGAAGGCCTTCCCGTTGCATGCCCATTCGTAGTTCATATGCCACTGCGCCGAGCCGAAGCCGGTGGTGGCTTGCTCGACGGGGGCGGGGAAGGCGTCGGACAGCCAGTCGAGAAGGGGGATCCATTCGCCGTCGTGGCGGACACTGAGCTTGCTGGCGTTGGTGCTGCTGCTGCGCTCCAGCTTGATCTCCGCCCAGGCTGTCACCAGATCTTCGGGGCGGGCTGGGGACTTCTTGTAGGAGATTTTGTAGAGTTTGGTGGGGCGCTTGGGAGGTCGGGGTGGGAGAACTGTGATTGAGAAGCTGACGGCCTCGACGGCGGGCTCGTCGAAGAAAGAGGTGGGCAAGATGCGCTCGAGGAGCTCGACGATCGGGTCATATATGACAGGCGGGGGCAGCAGAGATGCCGTGTTCTGAGCTGTTGGGTCTGTCATACTGGCGATAAGTCGATGGTCTGCGACGGTGCTTGTGACAAGGATGCATCGGCAGTCGTAAAATAATGCCCTCTCGCGCGGTGGGTTGGCGGACCGAGACGCTAAACTACTTTCGGCAACCAAAACATGGTGAATTCAAGATGGTGAACATTTGGGGGAAGTAGCGAACTAGGGATGCGGCCTTCGCAACCACTAAAATGAGGCTAAGTATGCAAATGCTGGAAGCCAGATGCAGCTGCATTTACTGGAAGATTCCCTACTTTAGATGGTTACAAGCATAGATCTACTGTTGCGGATGCGATGTTGCTTCTGGAAACACTAGATTCAAAAGGTTTTCCTACACATGGGTACACCAAAGGGATGTTTCATTTCTTCTCTTGTACTGACTACTTACGAAGGATATATCTAAATTTTGATGGCAGACTCTGAGTGAGCTGTTCTTCAGCGAAGCAAAGTGAAGCGTGCTGTCCGCCGCTCGAGCGGAGGGTCGAAGGTCCATAGCGACACGACAGGATGCGACTACGCGTGTGCGCGTTTGCGCGTTCGCGCACCTTCCAGGCTCCTCTCTAGATCTTCAATGCTTCGACCTACGTAGTCGCACCGCCAGACGCCGAGCGATCACCTAAACTCGCCATCCTCTACCGCTATTCTCCACCACTACTTCTGTACTTCACTACCACCGCATATACTGCTACTTCCCCCAGGCGGCGAGCTGGGCAAAGCGCCTACGCCACGTTTAGGATCAGTGTTCTCATCGCTAATCCGTCGTTAGCCATTCGAGACCTTACTCCTTACTCGACCCACACCGCTGCCTCGAGCGCACGATAACCGGCCCTAGCTGCGCTTTGCCTCGCTGAGAGAGCTCGCAATGGACGACATCTGGTCTCTCAACCCTACTCCATGCGACGAAACAAGGTGATACTCTTGGCAATGCAGTAACCAGACCAGATCCAGCCGTTTGCCGACCCTGATATCAAGTGAGAGCGGGTATCTTCGAAGGTAGAAATATAGCCGAAAGCTTGACCTGGCAATGATTCCAAGTCTTTCTGGTAGGTCAGACACAGGTTACATTCTCTGGGATCCTATAATCGACACGTGATCCTTGCCAAGCTACTCGTCAAATGGCGACCTTCCACAAACTTCAGCCAGAGCGATGAATGCTGGCTGATACCTATAGCTGCGAAGCATGAAGAACCACTAGAGCAAAGTTTCAGCGATGTAACCTTCATGAGATGGCATGGAGAATACAGGATGAATGCTAGAATGCGCCGGACCTAGGGATATACTATTTCGTGTTAGGAACGACCATATCGTTGGAAAAAAGAACGGACACCGTGTTGCACCTAGTGCAAGTGGACGTTCCAGATGTCTCAGGGTCATTGTCCGTCGCAAGCCTACATCGAGTCCTAGTAGATAAGGGGTTAAGTCCGATCCTGCGGTGGCGTCACCTCGATCGTCAGGGAAGAGGGCGCCGGCGCGCTCATCGCGGGGTGGCTGGTGGCGAAAAAGTAAAAAAAAAAAATCCTTTGAGCGCGGCCTATAGGCAGTATCTAGGCGTTCCTGAGGCGCTCCTTTATTGGGACAGAGTGCAGTTCTTAACCGTTTATGGAAAGATGCATTGGCAGGGGGCTTAAGGGATTCACCTATCTAGAGCATCAGGGACCAATTGGCTTCAGAGGTCTCTCTAGTAAGGCTGAATAGGATACCAGGGTCTGGTTACCAAAGAAGTGGAGCTCGTGATCGTTGGCTTAAGCAATGACAAGGATTGCGGCGAGCTGTGGCCATATGGCCCCGTCCTACTCCTCACCATAGAGCTCTTGCTCCTCCCGAAGCCAAGAATCCCCGAGTGCGCGATTTCCTGCACAGTGCACTGTACGGTCTTCTTTTGCCATTGTGAAAAATATCTGTGCGGCTCAGCTAGGAGTTGGTTTCCGGTCGTCCATGCCGCGAGACGATGGGCAGTGCTGCCGATCGCATACAGCACCGCTGTGCGTAGCCGTACTGACTGTCCCAACTGATCATGCCTAGATCGCTCAAATGGGGTCTGCGGAAGATCGTAACTTCATAAGAATATACTCGAGCCTCTGCTTGTGTCGCTTTGGCTTTATCGGTGTCACTAGCATTACGAGCGTCGAAGCACAGCTTCGGACGATAGAATGACTTGCGACGTCTCTGGTGGCATACGATGTGCTCACTGCAAATGCAGCGACAATCTGAGAACAGGGGGCTTGTAAGACTGTATAATGGTGCGCTCGCCCGGGATTGACGCGTCATGCTCGCCTCAGGATCGGCGTGAGTAGTATTCGCCGGAGTACTTGGCGCCCCTTTTGACGAAGGAGTTGTGGAAGTGCGACACTGCGAGTTCATGGGCGAACGACCTCTGGTGCCGCACTTGCGCTCATGCTTCCTACCCCTGTTGTGGGGACGGTCGAAGTCTGTCAGGATTCAGCGGGGTTTTACAAGCACCGGCCCAGATCTCTGTGAGTTCCCCGATGAACAGCTAGCGTAGGAGGAAGTGGACTTGTGGAGCAATTCAATACGCTCCGATTGGAGCGGTGAATCCACCCACACCGTGAAGTGTGGCTTCATTGACGCCTTAGGGGCAAGTGAAAGGAGAAAAGGATCCTTTGGATTTCACAACTTACGCTTCTTGCGCGAACTCGATCCTCTCTTGTTGCACATCTATGCAGCAGTGGATTCGCTTGATGAGGGGGTGACAGTACGGTGATACTCACTTGGCTGTCCCGATTGTGAGAGCTGCACTGGAGACAGCTGTAAATTGGCGGCTAGAGATCCTTCCACGGGAATATTGTGGTGGCGCCATTGAGTAACAGTAAATGACATTGACCCATTCTGGTTGGGGCTTGCAAAACCTCGTGGCGAGGCTCGCAAGGCACCTCGTGGCGGAGGTTCGCAAGACCTCGCCCACCTCGGGCGGGAGGAGGCAAAAAAGAGGGAATGAGACAGTTCCACCAGTGTGGTGGTGAGGAGGGTCTATCGATTCCATCAGGATGACAGCGTGAGGCCATTGGGCTTGGCCAGGCGGTGCGGTAGCGCGGGGCGTCTGCGACGTGTCTAATGGCCGTTGGGCGGAGTCATACAATAGGTAGGGGAAATGAAGAAACGCGTTGCGATCTCGTCATCTCGATCGTCTCCTTTCCACCCCCCTGGGTCCGGGGAACTCAGCCTTGGGACGCCATGATTTGGCAAATGAGAAGCAGGCGTGAGGCGGTTGGCGGCGGCAATGAGGCAACGGACATGGGGCCGTGCGCCGGTTTGGTACCCGGCGGCGCAGCGGCGGGAGGCTTGAGGCTTGAGGCTTCGGCGAATTACTCGCGTCGTCGAACGGCTGGGTCAGGGACCCCGACGGTTCGTGTAAAGTGCGATCGGCCGGTCACGAACGGTTGACGTAGGGCGAGGGCCAGAGTCGGGCAAATTGATGAGAGTGTGGTTGTCTTTGATGAGGATGAAGAAGGGCCAGCCACGATCGGACGGGACAAGCTCTTCGGATCAGCCGCTACGACGCCGACCCGCTCCAATCTGCGCCCTCTCCGCCTCGGGCCACCCTCCGCCCACTCCGCTCCCGATCCAAACCCGTCCTCGCGCCCTCATTCGCAGCTGCAGACGGTTCCCCGTCCCGAGGGATGCGATCTCTGCCGCCTCAGATCCTGCGCTGCTCCCTCGCCTTCCTGCCGCCCGCCATGCCCAGGGCCGTGGGCCCTCACAGCCCCCCGCTCTCTGGACACGGCAATGCCTGAGCCTGAGCGCACGGTCGGTGGGCCTGTCACTGGCAAGCTGAGGGCGAAACACCAGTGCTGAGCATCGTGACGGCTTATTGGCGCAGCAGAGGACTTCAGCTACGCTCTCGCTCGGGTGGCGGTGTCTCCACAGGCTGAACGGGCTCGCTTGACTCGGCAGCCTGCACTGCGACTCAACTGCCGCCGTTCACGAGATTGGCCTTCGCTCAGGGGAACCCGTTTGGTTCGCCCGTCGCGCTGCATCTGTTTTGCGCGCCGATCAGCCGCCCTTGCTGGGAAGAGATCGCCTCCGCGGTGGGGAACAATTACTCGGTTTCATGACAACTGCAAACACATTAGCCTCTGCCGTAGGCCGACGCGACGGCGTTGACAGCTAACGTCTTCTTCCCCCCCGGCAAGCCTCCTGACCCTCTCCGCATTCGGCCTCAACCCGACCCCATGATTAGCCGTCCGAGTCGCTTGGGAAGCGATTTTCGTGGGTCATCACTTTCATCATCGATCTGATTGCTTCGGTGGAGCCTCACTGTTAGGCAGCACGTCCAAACACCTGCGCCGTGATCAGCAGACAGGCCCATCCAGGGCGCCACGAAGGACCCGTTCCTGGATTGCCTCCGCGCGCCGTTCACCTGGAATACCGCCAGCATGGCACCGAACGGGAAGCCCAGGACGCCGCTGTCCGCGGGGTGAAGATTCGGCGCGTTTGCTATGGGATTCTGTGGCCCGCCGGGAATGCCACGGCCGCAAGCCACTGAGATGATGATCAGCAGCAATAGGCGGCTGACTACAACACACCATGACGCTTCCATCCACCCTCACGGCCCCGCCCGCGCCACCCACCGCCCACCATCCACCTGAGCAAACGCTGCGCTGGCCTGTGAACTTCGTGTCGTGACCGCCCGTGTTGCGAGATGGCTGCGCCAGTGCTGCGCGCACGCCAGGATGTTCCAGGAATGTTGCCTGCGGCGATCCCACGCAATTGGCCCAAGCAAACCGCAATCCCGGCGCCCATCACTTTCTCTTTCAACCTCCAGCGATTCAGCGAACCCACTGTTGTCTCGATCCCTGCGTCCAAGGAGAAGACCCTTTTGGGCTATGTGTCAGTCGCCGTGTATGCTTCGCCGACGCTTCCAGACCCACCTCCGCGTGCGGCTGCGGCGAGAGCGTTGCGCGAACCTGCACCCTGGCCGGGCGGAGACATGCCGAGAAGTACCTAGCGATCCGGCTGGCGGCCATCACGGATTGGCGCCGCCCGCCGAGCCAGATCGGGAAATAGGCTCGGGCGGTCCGCGGGTGATGAAAGACAAGGTTTTCCTGCGGCGTGCCGGTGTACCAGCTGGTGCACAGCCCTAAGACAGGAGCAGCTTGGTTGGCCTCAGGAACTGGTCCCGCTGCGTTCATTATCCACCCTCCGTCTCAGCTTGCCGTCATTCCTGTTGCGGAAACTGGTTCCTTTGGCTAACGGCACACTACACTCGGGCTGTGCTAGCTGGGCCAGAGCCCGGGCCCTACACGCGTCAATACCCTAGCGATGTTCTGCGTCGATAGACTGCTAACCACCGTCTACTAGCCTAGATCGCCGCTGTGACCTTACATTCTCGGCAAGTCTCTTCATTGGCCTGACACGACATGGTCCCTGCCCTACACCCCACGTCAGGACGCAGGGGAAAGTGGGCTTGGCTCTCGTGCAATGCAAGCTGAACAAGCGCGTCTCAACCTTGGGTCGTTATGCTCTGCCGTCTTCGGGCCTGCCAAACGGCTTAGCTGCACGGAAGACTCTGCCCCCGGCCTTAACTACTAGCCCGCACCGGCCGGTCAATCTTCTTCCTCCTCCACAGTCGTTCCTTAGTCGCCCCGAATATACCATCACGGCGATTTGATCCATCACTTTGACCACCACCCTGCTGTGGCTGACTGCCGTTAGCTTTTCTTCCAAATACTATTAGTTGCGGTCCTCGTCCCTCGTTCTCGGGTCCGCAGCTTGACAAATTCCTCCACACTCTCATTTTATTTCACCATGTCTATCCTTTTCTACCGCCGTCCCGACTTCGTGTCCAAGTCTGACGGCCCGCTTGACCGGAAGGAATGCCAGCGCTATGTCGAGCGGACCGCCAACGGCAAGAGAGGCATCCCTGATGAGCTCTCTTTTGAAAACATCCTCACCAACAAGGCCCTGCCGGTATGTCCGTCATCATCACTTGACCATTCTGATACTGACGACTCCCGTAGCCATGCCAGCTCCGCGACTTTATGGACTACCTCGTCTATGTGACCCACGATGCCGAAAACCTTCAGTTCTACCTCTGGCTTCAGGACTACACCGAACGCTTCAACGCCCTCAAGCCCGACCGCAAGGCATTGTCTCCTGAATGGAAGGAGTCGGAGCCGACTGCCGATGAGAAGGCCGCTCAACTCGTCTCCGCAAATACCCCTGCCGGAGGAAAGAAAAAGAAGCGACCGGGACCGTTGATGCCGAAGGTCGACTTCGACAAGCCAGCTGATGCCGCCGCCATTGGACTCACTGACATCGTCGTCTCTCCTAAGCCCGAGCCTTCGCCGACCGTGATGAGCAGACAGGATACTTTGTCGCCTACTCGCACCACTTTCGCGGACAGGTCGCCTACTCTCACCACCTTCGGGGACAGGCACGGTGTTCCCACCGTCTCCCTCAGTGGTCACACATCGCAATATGGCGAGCCCATCCTCTCGGAAGAGTCGGTTCGCGAGATGACCGACGAAGCCAACACCGGAGCCGGCCTCAAGTGGCAGGGCTGTAAGTTCACCACATCCGAGCACACACTCACTGATCACATGACTGACATCTTCCCAGTCTCCGTGCAGCCCCTTCGCCAGGAGGTCGACCGCGTCATCGCCCACTACATCGCACCGGGCTCCCCGCGCGAGCTCAACCTCTCGGCGCGCGACCGGTCGGCGGTACTGCACGCGCTGCAGCACACGACGCACCCGACGGCGTTCAAGATCCTCGGCGAGATGGTCGAGGCGACGCTGCGCGGGCAGGCGCACCCCAACTTCGTGCGGTGGAGCATCTGCAACGGCAACAAGCCGCGCGTCTTCTTCGTGCGCACCATGGGCGTCACGCACATCGCGGCGGGCCTGCTCATCGGGCTGCTGCTCATCCTCTCCAGCGCGCCGCGCTGGTGGCGCCTCTTCATGTTCCCCGTCCTCTACCTCGGCACCACGACCATGATCGCCGCGTACAAGGGCCTCTGCGTCATCCTGCACAAGGAGCACAAGCGCACGCTCAAGCCGTGGGAGGACGCGGACAGCGCCAGCATCAGCAGCGACGCCAGCGGCACCACGGCCACCAGCAGCAACCCCAGCGAGAAGCGCGCCAGCACCCTCGCGCCGCACGACAACAACCCGCTCTCGAAGAAGATCTCGACCAGCACCTTCGGCGACTACGACGAGGAGGCGACCCTGCACAGCAACGGCGGCGGCAGCCGCGCGGCGACGCCGAGCATGAAGCGCCCCTACAGCATGGACACGTTCGGCAGCAGCAACACGTACGAGAGCGAGGCGTGGGTCGTCGACTACAAGCGCAAGAGCCTCAAGGACAAGATCTGGGACCAGGAGACGTGGGTGCAGGAGGAGAGCGTGCGCATCATCCAGGACAAGATCGTCAAGGGCGCGCAGATGTGGAGCGTCATCCTCACCACGACGCTGACGGCGGTGTTTGTCGCGGTGCCGGGCGCGTGTTTGTACTAGGGTGTGGCTGTGTGGATAGAGGGTTTGTTGGAGTCTATCGTTATACCCCGTGTGTTTATCCCTGTTTCGTTTTTGTTGCTGTGCTTCTTCCGTCTTCTTGACCTTTTGGTCTTTCGACGATGTCGTGCTTGTTAATTTCTACGATACCTCGCCTCTTCGGCACCCCTTTCTTTCTTTCTTTCTTTCTTCTTTCCACATGACCGATTAATCTCTGGGTGGCTGTCTTGACTTATTCCGACTTTTTTTATTCTGTTCGTTTCGATGTTTGCCGCCTTGTTACAGGCTTGATGAAGAAGCATAAAAACAACTACTTTTGATGATTGGTTTGGTTCTGGAACGGCCTTTTTGGGAAAGCGGGCCGCCGGTGGAGGGAAAGGGGGAGTTCCAGGGCGATGACATTCGTTTTTTTTTCTTCCGATATTGCGAAATGTAATCCTTTAAATGTAGATATACTACTTCTAATACACTCAACCCTTTTTTCCTTCCTATTTGAGAGAACCTGCGTCGTGCTTGAATTGACAACTGACCGTATCGTTGTCTCCGTGGGGTTCCAGCTACCCACCATGTTGAACACCATCGTGGTTGCGCTCCTCGGGCGTGTGTCGCGCTTTTTGCTCAAGCCACCGTTTCAAGTGGAGCTCGCTTGTAGAGAAAACATTTCGTAGGTGGTAGTGTGTTTTCAAGTTATGCATATATATCGTGTGCCGGGAAGTAACGCGCGGGAGAAGCTGCAGCAGTGCTCAGCCGTGGAATAATCACACATCTCCTCAGTCCTCGCCGGGGCGCTGGAAATTACCCCAGCAAGAGAGATCAGTAATCGCCAAGATGAGAGTTGCTAGTAGCAGCTCGATGCCTGAAAGGAGAGAAGAAAGAGAGGGAGAACATGTGATTTTCTGATCGACTTAGGGTCTCCGTCTCGTTCGTGCCCACTTTTGCCGCGTCTCGTCTCCGATGCACACGTTCGCTCATCATCTCCGTTCCGTCACACCGCACTAAAAAATATGGCCGCGCCGCCAGCCTAGCAGTAGCGGTGCTACCTACGTACCGAAACAGCATCATCGTCGTTGCAATCTTCTTCTCGTTATTATGCCTTTAACAAGACTGAATTGTGGTAGTAGTGGAAGAGCAGCCCCCCTTCCCCGCGGAGAAAGCATTATGATGTGGTCAAGGCTACCTACTACTATCGCTCCCTTTGATAGTCCGGTCGCGCGCCACCCAATCCTTCCTACCCATCCGGCTGGGAGGGAAAGGAAGCCCAGATCAAAGCAGAACCGCACCGTCGGATTTTGCGGGAAGGATGATGATGATGGAAGCAGCAGGGCTGGCCGCGCTGCGCTGCGCTGCGCTGCGCTGCGCTGCGCGCTTTTGCCGAGAGAAGGGCCGCGAGCCCGGTGCCGGGTGGTGACCGGTCGCTGGTCCCCCACAGATGTTAGTCTACGGGGCTAGCGAGCGCGTGCACCGCACTTATTTAGGTCCATTCTTTCCGTCTCCTTTGGAAATCACGTGCGACTGTGTCATCGGTGTTCGTCAGTAGAATGCGAAAGTGTCGCCGAGAGTAGGTACCAGAAGCTTTTGGAGTGGGGGAACGACGATAAGCGAGGAAACTCGAGCTTCCTTTCAGGGTAAAAGGCTGCATCGGCTGAGACGAAATGTATACGAGCTGCGAAGCTTTTCTTCGCAACGCGGCCGGCACCGGTGGTTTGAGGACGAGGCAATTTGCGAGGAGTTCTCTGTCGATTCGTCCATGTGACCCGGCGTCGTGCAGCTTGATGATGAAACGTACACTTTTTCCTTTCGAGCCGACGACCTCCGACCGAAGGCTGGCTGAACGTACGGTGGGGGCCGACAATAATAATCTCTCCCTCGCCCTTCTTACCTCTTTGATGTATGTTCTCCGTTCACCTATGCATCAGCTCTGTTTAGCGTTCGTGGCGCTAAGCCTGGACCTGCGTCTGCAGCAGCGTTTCCGGTGGGGACAAAGCGACGGGCTGCCCGGGCAGCAACGCGGCTCGCTTGCGTAGTCGGTGCCCATAATGGTCTGATGGCCGGTTTGTTTGTGGGCTGGCGGTTGTTGTTGCATTTTCCTCTTTTCGCTCTTTTCCCCGATGCTTGTACGATGCTTTTTCTTCTACTCGCATCCATCGCTTACTGGGTTTCGCTGGCTGGCTGGCTGTCTGAGAGCGCGGTTTCGATTCCTCGGGCGTCGGATGCTGTTGTTCTTTACCTACGCTTGCAACGGTAACGCTACACGTCAACGTAGCGCGCACGCAAGAGCGGAACGGTGACAAGGATTGTGTCATCAAGCTTAAATCAGAAAAGAAAAAGAGGAAGTCAGTTGCGACATATCCCTTGGTTCCATATGTATACGTCGGTGGCAAGGCAAAAGAAGTCGAGGCTACACGACTCATGGCGGCCAGTAGCGTTAGCGGACCAAACGGCCTTGGAGTTTTGTGGCGGTTTTGGGGTGCTGGCTTCAGCGCTACCAGTGGAATTGTCGGGATTTTTTGGCGCGTAAGCACGGCTGGCGGGCGATAAGCGGCGGCCCGGTCCCGCGTCGTGCGTCGTGCGAAGGAGTTCCGTTCCGTCTGGGGGCCGGAAAGATAAGGCCTGGTAGGGCTGCATCATGTTTCTTCATGGCGGCTGGCTTCAAGGATAACGGGGGTCTGGACCAAGCGACAGAACGAATTGCTGACGGCAAAGTGTCATCGGGCAAGGTTGGCTGCGCTCTCCGGGTCCCCGAGGAGTGTCGGGGTCGCGGGTGAGGTAGAGACCCGATCGGTGAACGACTGCATCGTGAGCTTGGTCTTACTGGAAGCGAAGGATTGCTGGCTTGCTTTGGATGGTTTGCGCTTGAGGTTTGCGTGGATTGTCGTATGGATGAGTGGCTGGTGATGTGCGGAGCTTTGGGGGAATTGCGATTACAGGTGGTGTTCACGACGGAGGTATCGGTGGAGATTTCGGAGGCACGGAGGCCGCGTGAGTATCATTTCCCAGAGTCATTGGTGCAGGGACGATTCAGCAAGCTGACAGACAGTTGGAGACGGTGAAAGCAAGGTGTTGGGGGATCGACGCACATCGGATCTGCGATAAGATAAGATGGCGCTCGGTCATCGGCAATCTCTCGCTCTCGCACTCGCACTGTCTCGTGGCAGGGAACAGGCATTGGGCATTGGCATCATCGTGCAGCTCGCCAAACCGCACCTCGCGCCTCCCACGCGACGAGCTCTCCCCTCCACTCCGCACCTCACCCTCTCCAATTCGCATCCGCCCGCCATGGAAGAGCCCGTCCTCGCCTCCCTCTCCCTCACCCACGTCCACTATGTGAGCCGCAGCCCTCACCTCCGCTGCTGCCCACGCTGATCGCTGATCGGGGTCCCCGCAGAACCCCAATGACCGCGTCTCGTACATGTGCGCCTGGCTGGCCCTCGTGCCCCAGGGTCTCTGCGTCATCTACGCCACCCTAATCTGGTCCAGCCGCGAAGCCGAAGTCGCCCTCATGTTCGCCGGCCAGCTGGCCTGCGAGGCCGTGAACTGGTGTTTAAAACGACTGATCAAAGAGGAGCGTCCGCGCCGTACGTCCCGGAATCCCCCACTCCCAGAACCTTCAATCCATTGGCAGGACGCCTCCGCCGCTAACAACACCGACAAAACCCAGAAATGTACGGCAAAGGCTACGGCATGCCCTCGTCGCACGCGCAGTTCGTCTCCTTCTTCTCGCTCTACCTCGCCCTCTTCCTGCTGCTCCGCCACCAGCCGCACCCCACCCACACCCACACCCCCACCACCTTCGCCCAGCGCCTCGCCCTGTCCGCCCTCGCCCTCGCCTCCGCCGCCGCCGTCGCCGCCTCCCGCATCTACCTCTCCTACCACACCAACCGGCAGGTCCTCGTCGGCTGCACCGCCGGCGCCGCCTTCGCAGTCGTCTGGTTCGCCTTCACCGGCTGGGTGCGCAGCAGCGGGCTGCTCGGCTGGGCGCTGGAGACGGGGTTGGCGCGGATGGCGCGGCTGAGGGATTTGGTCGTCGAGGAGGATCTGGTGGATGCGGGGTGGGCGAGGTGGGAGGAGAGGAGAAGGTTGAGGAGGGGTTTGGAGGGGGGGAAGAAGGGTCGGTAGGTGGTGAGCGGGAGCTTATAAACGGGGGGCATTCGGAGGGGAGGAATCGAAGATTTTCCAGCCGCTTGGGGGGAGAGATGGGCCCTTTCTGGCGACGGAAAGGGGTACGTCGAGTATTGGCGGACTTGTGACAAAACTGGACTGTAAGCTTGCGTGTCTTGCCCTTGTTACTGATCTGGCTCACGATCTGGTGAGGTCATGGTTGTATTCTCTGTAACTATTGATGAAACCTATAAGAAGGCATGTTCAATTGACCGTTATATCGTTTGTACTTTAGCTTTAACCGCAGTCCCCAATCTATGGCTCGCAGGCGGGACGGTGCAGCCGCTCCAGAGGAGATATTGATCCTCCCCTGGACTATCAATGGTAGGTAGGGCATCGGCGAGATTGAAACAGTACTCGTTTTGTGTTTTCCTCGTTCTTAGTGAACTGCCGATGTGCTGAGTTCATGGCTATCGTCTGTAGCTACTGGATGAAGAAGCAGGTAAGAATACTTGCTTGGCGGCCGTTTATTCCGTTTGCTTTGCTTCACAGCGCAGATTTTCAGTATATATTACTAACAGGCGGGACAGTGTAGTGAAAGAGGAAGTAGGCGTTAGGTAGAGATTTCAACCCCCAAACTTCTGGAAAATTCGCTGCGAACGATGCAACGTTACCTCCGACTGCTACGTACAACCTTACAACCAGCGATGAAGCCGTATTGCGCGTCTTTGGAGAGAAAGAGAGAGAGGCGAACAGCTCATTTTCTCCTAATTCGCTACATATGTTCGGATTCAAGCAGCTCGACGAGCCTGACCATTGTTGAGGTGAAGTTTGATTATGCCCTTTCGCAGTAGAGCCACAATAACAATTTGCTAAAATTCCCACCTTATTATTCGATCTTGCAATAGTAGCATTGTCGATGTTGGCAATGTATGCATGATATGTAACATGCAGAAATGTAAGGACCAGCTCCGCAAAGGCACTTTGTGTCGCTGTTAGTCTCATGCCGTCCGCAAGGTGAAATGATAGTACGTACACAATACCAGGTTTCCCCTCCATCAGAAGGTGCATTTTCGCCAAGCACCTGTGGTGAGAGTTCTTTGTCGTTCATGCAGCCGGCGCATCGAGTATGTTTGCAATCAGCGCATACACTGCCGTTGTTGCTTGCGTTGCAATCGGGATTACACTATTGGACAATAAGCGAAATGGACTTTACTGAAAGGAAAACACTGACACATGTCCACCAATGGTCACGAGCTCCGATATTCCCACTATTCGTCAAGTGACACGTGTGCCGGAAAATTTTCGACTGCGATTCTTGATAAACGAGAGTGCTGCGGTTGCGTTGCAACATCACGGCTAATTCTTTTGTGATCGGTTAACCGCTGCTTAACAAAACAGAGGCTTCGATCTAAATTTTCCAAAGTATCAGGGAGTAGAGAAGGCAATGAGCGAGTATGAATGGAAACGCCATCTTTATATAACACAAGGCGCTTCTTGCCATGCGACCTTGTTGCGATCCTTGCAAGTGGGGGCTGGAAAGCGAGCGAATGAGATCGTTGACCCCGCTCCCAATGGTGCTGACGAGCAACATCAGCCTCGCTGCACGTCTCACCCTCCGTTATACGTATAATACACCGTAACTACCTGGTACCAGCATTTTTTCAAAGCCACTCCGTTCGACTACTGTCAGAATATCACGTCTGGTCTTTCACCATCAAAGTTCCCCTTGGAAATTACGAGATGCTCTCCAGCATGCAACCGGCTCTCACTTGGGACAAGTCATACGCCAGGCAACGGGTGCCACAAGTTTACAAGAGCGAGAATGATCGGCTACGAAGGTTACATGGAGTTTGGCAACCATTATCGAAGGAGGAGCTTATAAGCAAATTCCTCGAAAACAAAAAGAGAAATCTGGATCCACCAGTGACACTCTTGTATGCGAGGATCGATAACTTTTTGCGGCGCATCTCGATCAAGCCGACGCAGGCCCAATGGGTGCTTTTCGACGAGCGACATGATCCAACTGGGGGTTCCACATCTACAAGGATGTGGGATTCCGAAGGAAATGGTCGAGATAGGCCTGGCTACATGAATTACCCTCCAATAGGCGAAGATATCGTGAGCAAAAGGCTCAGTGTCTCGGAGCTCAAGGATGCTATGAATCAGCCGGTAAGGATACTCAATATCCTATTGGAGCTCAACAGGCATCTAAAAAATAGCAGTGCGATCCATCAAAAGTGAGGAAGCGAGTAATGTAAGTAACACCTGTCAGAGCAACAAGACAGAATGGGCGATGAGCTAAAATCTGCCAGATTCACAGCCAATCCTACACCTCAAATGATCCTTGCCATCGTCGACTCACTGGCAGTTCGAACTATTCCAGCCTTCCGTCAATTTCTGCAAGGCTATATCCTTCATGAACCACATTTCCGAATCCACTTCTCTCTTGTAGGTGCCCCTCTTTTTCGGGCTCACATAAGAATACTTATAAGAGCAGGTCACAGCTTTCATCCTCGAATTTCACATACCACTGTTTGCACTGAGAAAACGAGACGGGCAGAGCCTTGATACAGACCCTCGAGTGTTCGATGCTCAAGACCAAGCGCCATTCCGTCAATCACGTCAGCTACCGTTATGGCGTAATGAAACGGAGAAGAAGTACTGGTACCACGAGGCGCAGCTTTCATTCATGCTTACTGGTATGGATGAATGGCTTTGGTCATCTTACTGCTTCGTAGACACGTACTTCGGCGCCGAGCAAGACTGGGAACAATACCTCGATGACGAGAAAGACCCCTCGACGGGTGGTGGTCAAGCGCTGAAATTTCCAGTGTGGAATCCGCGCGAGTATTTCCTCAAAACATTAGAGCGACGAACGACCCAGGCAACCCGAGAATGGTCGACGCTTGTATCTGTTTTCGAAGACCGAATGACCGCATATGTGCGCTTGAACTCCAACACCCTCTGAATTTTACACAATGAGACGCCCTAATGATTTTCAACAGGAACAAGAATCACTGTTCAGATTTACTGACGACCCCAGCTTTACTCACACCAATAAGTTGACTCTTGCCGTGTCAGCCATTCGACGATTCCGAGATGCGATATCAAGTACAATCGAGGCCTGGGATATATTTGAAAGGAGCCAAGTCCACTACCTTCAGACTACTGGCAGTGATGCGTTACGCTCGCGCTGGGAAGTGGACATAGCAGCCGTCCGTGGGAACATCTCGGAGTTAAGATATCTGCGATCACTTCTCGCACACAAGCTGGATTTGTTCAACAGCATGAGGGATGGGGTAAGTGACGATACTACCTCTCAACGCGTTGCACCATGCATACTGACCAGTATAGCTGGTCAATGCCTCTGCGCTGAGGGAAAGCGCAGCATCGACCAAGCAAGGCGAGAACATTGGGATCCTCACGAAAATGACTGTGGTATGTCTTCGTCTAGATCCTTCTGTCAAATACATGACATCTGGCTAAAGTCATGTAGCTATATCTACCTCTGTCCCTTGTCACGGTGAGTGAGCTCTTCAATGACACCTCGCATCATCCACTTATAGTCAGCAAGGCCGTCTTCAGTATCTCAATGATACCTGACAGCCCATCGAGCTGGTATACTGGTTTACTTTGGACATGCTACGTCTTGCTTCTCTTTCTCTTGTTCGGGCTCACCATGTACGCGGCCAGAAGGCCGGACATTTTCCTGAATCGTGTGTTCCATGAGAACGACCAAGCCGAGCTGTTTGGGTTCCTGCGGCAGTGGTTTAAGCCATGACCTTTGTCAGAACGGAACCACCGGTTTGAATGTTTGATTTAAATCGACACTCCCATCTTTCTTCAATGAATCAATTGTGTCGTGCAATATCTTCGTGGACTTTTGAGCGTTATTTGCTTAGCAAAAACTCTTGTAACAAAAAAAAAAAAAAAAAGCGACAGGGAAAGACATTCGCACATCATTTGTGTTGTGAAGGCACGAATCAAGTTCATGCATAAGTCATAAAACTTGGAGAGAAACCAAATTGAACACTTATGTACATCTAACTTACACCCAAGTATCAATACAAATTTGAACAAGAAATTCGACCCAACGTCGAGCCTCAATCTACTCTCTCCCTATTCGAATTGCTCGCGAGTCTCCCTGTACAGCCGGCTCCAGGACATCCGCCGCTCCCATACAACATGAGTGGTCCGGTAAGCCAGACTTCCGGGAAAGCGCCTGATCCATATCCCCGATGATTTCCGCCGCAGTAGGACGGGAGTCCGGGTCCCGGCCGAGCATCCTGACGCACAACCCGATGGGAAAGACGAAGAAAAAGTCCTCGCACGAGTAGAAGCGCTGCAAGTCACCCAGCATCCCGAGCAGGTCGGTGACCTCCGTGAGGTTCGCCTGGAAGGAGCTGTCCTCCCGGCCGCGTTCGCGGGTCCTGCGCAGCTCCTCCCAGTGGTACGATCCTGCCAGTGCGCATATCATCTCGGCGAAGACGCATCCGAGCGAGAAGACGTCGGCGGGCAACCCGCGCGGCACGGCGTCGTCGACGAAGTGGTTCTCTATGACCTCGGGCGCGGCCCAGATCCGCGTGAAGAGGGTCCGCGAAGACGTGTCGGCGTTCTGGGCGGAGTCGTACGAGCGCGCGATGCCGAAGTCGGAGAGGTAGACTTTGAACCGCTGGGGGTGGGCGATGCTGCTCGCTCGCATGTCGCGCACGAGGATGTTCGTGGGTTTGATGTCCATGTGCTTGATCACGTAGTTCTTGTTGCCGTGCAGGTGGTTGATCGTGTTTGTCAAGCACCGGAAGAAGCTGGAAAGGCTGTCGAGCGCTTCGAGCTGGAATCGAGAAAGAGAAGGCGCTTTCGAGAAAAGGTGCGCGCCCGTCCAGGTGATGCCCGCTTCTATCTCCTTGCCCCATATCTCGTCCAGGAAACTTTCGAGGTTGTATTCCGCCACCGGGTAGAGTAAGATATTCACGCTCTGCGCCATCGGTAGCACGTATGTACCGATGACACGAATGATGTGAGCATGATCGAGACGTTGCAGATGGGAGACTTCGTCAGCAGCCTCCTCGCGACTGAGTCTGTCGCGAAGGAAGATCTTCTTGCGTGCGAGACGGATGCGTCTACATGTTACGACATCAACCATTGGGCTGAGATCTCTCCCCTCGGGCTCGAGCGGAAGCTGTTTCAGACTCGCGATCTCCACGTGTTGCCCTTTTCCGGACCAGTTTTGCTCCAAAGGGTACGCGGGCAAGAGACCTCTACGCTTCAAGATTTGGATCCAAAAGTTCTCCTTTCGGGCGGGTGTTTCTGCGGCTGACCTGGAGGCGACGGATAGCTTGGATGGATACGACTGCGCGGTCTTGAAGCTCAATGCCATGCTGCTTCTTAGACTCAACATTGCGCTGTCCCTGACGGCACTGA
Organism: Diplodia mutila; assembly: GCA_022560015.1. Taxonomy (NCBI): domain Eukaryota; kingdom Fungi; phylum Ascomycota; class Dothideomycetes; order Botryosphaeriales; family Botryosphaeriaceae; genus Diplodia; species Diplodia mutila. Next base: position 28,561 of record JAFISB010000112.1, on the reverse strand, counting down.
TGGATGATCGGGCGGTGTTGAAACTGAGCTGATCGCTGAATCGACGGTATTTGCTTTCAAGACTGGCCTGGACGGATTGGCGACGACTTCTTTCTTGGTTCGAGGGCCCCTCTTCTTCGATATTCCAAAAATTGTTTGACAAAGAGGCGAGGGTGTCGCATGCCGAATCGCCATCATGCCACAACTCTTGTGTCAAGGTCGGTTCGGCCTTCGAGTACATTCTGTGATAGCCTTGCAAAGGCCCAGCAAGCGGTCTGCAGCAATGTTAGCCTTGTATAAGAGTCATTGCGCAATGAGTCCTCACTCGACTGTTCCATGGAAAGATTTCTCAAGATTTGCTGTTGGATTTTCCATTGGGGCTTGATGGAAACTTGAACTCCTGAGACTGCTTACCGGTTGACTCGCAGCGATGAAACGGGATTGGACCAGGGTTTTGTAATGGCCCAGATCCGTTTGATTGTCGGCCGAGCGGTGTGGCTGCAGATGCATGCAGCCGCATTGTATCAGCCTTGCATGCCGCAGCCACGTGCGGAGCGTTCTGATCCTCGAGCTTCCAGGCCGTTAGCAACACTGTTCAGCACCCGGTGGCAGATCTAGGTAAGAGCAGATCATGTAGTTCAGTCTAACCTCAGGCGAAAAAGGAACCGGCGTTCGTGCGGCTCTCTTACGCGGCAAAGAGGGCAAAAGGAGTAGAAGATTTCGCCCCCACCCGAATTGTAGCCTTGTGAGAGGCGCAGCTCTGCCACGTCACCGATCGGCAAAACCAGTCTGACGAATCAGCCACCTGAACAGGGAACTTTTGTAAAAGCGTAAGTATCCGAGCATGCATGTGCGGGTGCCACACAGATACGAGATCGAGCACTGTTACCCACACCATAGTAAACGACTGTTCCACGATGAAACACCAGAACAAGATCAGGGTACTATTAAGTCTGAGAACGAGAAATAATGTGAAAATACACCTTTTGTTCGTTAGGAGGTACATGGTCCTGTACATACTTTAGTGTGCTTTTGACTTTCCCCGTTGGCTGAGACAACCACCAGCCTACAAGGTCATTTCAGCCACTCCCACTCGTGCGGCCCGCTTTCCGATCCTGAATTGGCGTCTTGTTCCATGGAATCCATCTGGATGGGGCCTTCGAAAACGTTTCTTTCCTCGCGCCAACGATTCCTTTTAATACTGGCCTCTATCTGCTCTACCTGTAGCTGTACTGCGCGGGACCGAGGCTCACTTTGAGAATGCGCATGGGTTTGCGCTTGGGATTGAGCTTGTCGAGGTTGTATGTTGGCTTCGATCCCATACGAATCACTTAGGAACGGTGGAGGCGGGGGAGTCAGATTGAGCCTCGGCATCAGGCTTCCGGGGACCAAAGCGATAGAGTCATTGTGGGCTTGGCTCGCCTCTGAGCGTGATAGTTCTTCATCCACGGTGGCTTGCTCGACCTCGGCATCAACACTGCGCTGGACACGAGGAGGAATAGCGAAGGCCGGTTTTTTGCTGTGATGCTTCCGGACATGAGCGTCCAGCCTCTTCCTATTCTCGAACCCAATTCTACTCCATTGGCAGGCCGAATTTGTACAGTATACACGTCGCATATGCGTTTCTTCGTGCTGTTCCCTCATCTGCGATGATACAAAGCCTGTCGATGAGTTCTTGCAAAACATGTAGCGGCATCGGAAGGCAGTAGACGCGTACGTCTGTTTGAAAGCGTCAAGCCTATCAGCGGACAGGCCGGTGATACTGCTCTGAGAAAGAAGGTAGAGTACGAGACTTTCAAATTCTGCCGACAGTCTGCTAAGAAGTGTTCGGTCGATGATTCTGGCATGTTCTCCAGCAGCTACGAGTGGATTTTAGTTTGGGTTGTACCTCTCAGCGGAGGAGGTTGGAAGCAGAATGCTGTTGTATTTCTAAAGTTACATACCATGTCCGTTCTCATAACGCGTTTGCTCTAAAGACCAGCGTGTCTGGAGCACATCTCGAATCAATCCATGAACTTGCAAATGGGTCGTCAGTCCAAGTCGATCGTCCAGTTGCTCGGAGGAAGGAGCTCCTCTTGGTAGTCCGGTCTCGCCATGATTGCTTCCAACGATGTGCAAAAGGTGGTCATGTTTGGAACGCAATGCAGTGAGATGCTGAGGCAAGCGGCAACTTTGTTCGAGATTACCTCCGGTGGAAGCATACAAGAGGAAATGCTCAATCCAGTGCTCCAATGCGTAGGGTAGCAGTCTATAAATTCCGCTTCCAACTCGCACACGGCGCTCCGATTCAGTAACGTCAGGATCCAGAAGATCAAGTCCATAGGAGAGCGTTGTGGCACAAGCCAATGCGATCTCCTCATTAGCCTCGCTCTGCTGAAGAATTGTGCAGCTATTGGATTTGAGGAGGAACCTTCGCACAGGTTAGGGAAACCATATATTTTTGTGGGTGATTATGAACATACTCTTGGACGGAGAAGTGAATGAAGACAACAGAGGAGTCAGCACGCTGCTCTATCAAAGGCTTGCAGAGTTCGAGGATTCCAGGAATTGGAATGTAATTCCCATCCAGTACGGTCTCATCGGGAGTGAGAGCAAGCCCGTGGAGTAGCTCGAACTTGTTCAGTGATCTTCGAGAAAAGCAAATCCACTTTAGGATCCTCGAAACCATATCAAAGGTTTGGGTGTCGCGTGGATTACATATGCGCTCAAGTATGCGCGTATAGAGGTCGGATAAGTCTGAGGGCAGACTTTCGACAACATCGAGGAGCTTTTGGGGGATCCAAATGGTTTCCAAAGAGTCCAGGACCAGGCGGACCCATAAAAACATTCCTGTTGCCGTATTAGCCTATCCGTATAGATTACATCTTGAAAGTCTGACCATTTGATTTTTCCATGATAGAACGTCGCAGCTGGGGTAAGCTTGCGCCGCTTGGATCTAATTCATCCAATCTATCCTGGAAGTCCAACAGCCTCTTCTCAACAAAGCTTTCAATAGCACTGTTAGTAGAGATGCTCTCATCACCAAGTGATATGGTTGCTTTGGTTATTCTCCGTAAGACTCGAGACACGGGCGGCACGTCCCGGCTGGATATCAGGACCTTGCACTGGAAGGAGGTACCAGCCAGGAACATTGGAATAATGTCCTCCAGGATAAACTTTTGGGGCTTGAGATCCCACTCGTCTATACCGTCGATCACCAGTCGCAAGGAACCAACGCCTTGCATCAGTTTTGGAAGAAGCTCCTTCAATGCTCTTCTGGACGCTGTAGGATGTGATGGTATATAGTCATCGTGGATGTAGGCCACAACATCCGGATCAATCTGTACGGCCTGGGCTGTAAGGTGCTGAAGAAGGCGAGCAGCATTGTCGGGAGCCTGATCCAGGTAGCTACAGAAGTAGTAAAGAACATTGAGCTTTTGGGCCTCCATGAACTGCACGAGGTTGGAACATATAACGCTTTTGCCTTTGTGTCTTATCAGTAGCCATTCCTCAATAAGAGACATCTGCACCATGACTTACCTGCTCCTGGCTTGCCATGAAGCCACATAAGAGGGTTGGCTCTACTACCGTTCAGCCACAACTCGGTTTTGGCGTGCTTGATGAACCAATCGCAACTACCAGGGACGTAGTGATCCAAAAGGTCATCAAGCGAATCTTCGGGGGGTGTGCCGCCAATTCCCAGCCACGACATCACGGCGCGATGCTTGTTTGCTCGCCATGTACGCTCCTCTTTGTCCCATTGTTCCTGCTCCAACATTCTGCGCTCTGTAGCCTCGAATATGTTCACAGCGATTGCTTGCTTGTCGACAAGCTCGCCGTGGTACGATAAGCTTGCGAGAATGGTTCCGAACCGGGATTCAAATTGGCCCCAAAGAGAGGTGAACAGCAGTTTCCAAGCTGGCAGTTGCCGATTAGTAGAAGTTGACCGAGACTGTAAGTACACTAACCTTTCTTCCGAACGAATTTGTACGCTCGGCGATGGAATTCAAGGATGTCAGCGTAGAAGAAGGCAAGTACAGCCTGAAAATTGTGGTCATGCTTCAGGGCGGAGCTCAATCGATCGAAACGGGGCAAGGCATTTGCAATCTTTCCGTAGGCCTCTATCAATTTTTCGAAGGCAGTGAGAAAGTCGGCCGAAACCTAGACAGACGTTAGCAAGCTGTTTGTAGCGTAACGATTGTGGTCCGGCCTACCTGGAGCATCAGCTTGACGGGTGCCTAATATCTGCGTTAGTGGTTGGTTTGCGAGATGTGGAAAGGGAAGCGAACCCATAACCAAGGTAGATAGTCAGTTCCATTGCACAGGACTTCTATGGTTTTTGAATAGTGTTCCAAGCCTTGTAAAAAAGGCTGCAAGCGCCGCAGGTTCCGCAAAGAGCGCCGAGCGCTCAGGTCTCTCTCGACCTGGAGAGCGGCTTCTCGGACGTCTCGAAGCTCTGTGTTGGCGAAGTCACGGCGGTCGTCCGTGCTAACGGTGGCTGAAAATCTGTCGAAGGCGGAGCGGATAGTGAGCTGCGCCTGGGTGGAGGCGGCGGGCGGCTGTTGCGTCATTGTGGGGGCTTCGACGAGGGCAACGGGGAAGCTTTGCACTTATGATCAGTCGATCCTCCACAACACCACTGCTAACGTACCTTGACCCTTCGACCAACTTTGGATTGCGCACGCGAGATGATAATTCTCGCTACGATCGCGGATGGAGGCGAAGCGGGGGCGCAGCCAGCCTTGTGCAACCGCCCTCTCACCTGCAGCCTCGCGCAGCCTCGCGCAGCCTCGCGCAGCCTCGATGAGCTCACCCCATTGGCTCGCTAGGAAGCTTCCCCTCAGCTTCATAGCCTCGACCCTGCCCTTTTCTCTCAGCCTGCTTGCTGCCAAATCTTCAACACGTTCATCCTGGCCGGTCGCGTGTCATGCACCCACTGATTCCTACCATCATCATTGACGATGTGCCTGAACGGTCTTCGAAACGTCGACGTCTCGACTTACAGGAACAGTCCGTACATACTCTGTGGGCCAGCGGACATGAGTGGAGCGAAGGATCCGGTACAGATCATCGCTCTGACGATGTGAAGACATGGCAGGTTTGGCACGGAGACAATGGGGGACATTCTACAGTCGCAAGCCACAGATGTGCGAGCTTTGAAATCCCACCGGACAGCATTTCCTCTTCAGAGCCAGTCAGAAACAACCCTTTCGTCTGTTTTGGCATGGTAAGGCTCGTACCAAAATACGTATACAATCTCTTACTAATTCCTTCCCAGATCATGGAATTGCCAGTATCAATGTGCAACGAGAGCACCAACGTCCAAGCCCCTAGAGCAGGGCCAGTATACCTCAGTCTTGGCAACAAGGTGCATTTTCAAGGCGACGGATATTTGATCGGTACTTTGGATGCTCATGCGACCGAGGCTCTGGCCAAGCTCGTAGCCGATGGAGACTTTGAACTGCAGCTTGACTGCTCCATATCCCCAGATGTGTCCCGGAAGAGTCGAAAGCAGACCGTTTGCATCTTGAACGCCATACTATACGGTCCCAAGGGGCGTGCTGATGATGTAGGGGACTTCGTGGATAAGTGCGGATACTACCTCCAAGATCCTTCGAGGTGCAATCGCAATGTTTTCTACTGCAATCCTCACCGCCTTTCAAGCTTGGAAGGATATCTTCCGATGACCTTCGACCTGGATCTGCGAGAGGAGCAACAGCCTCGCGTTGAAGATTTCACCCATGCAGCCAATGACATCTTAACTGGCTTCGAGAGTACCGAGGTTCTTTTGCAGACCCCTACACCAACCGCCCTGCGCACTCGTTTGACCACGTGAGTCTGTAGAGCCATGGACCCAACAACTGTCGCTAACTTAAATGGTTATGTTTTCTAGACATCAGCGACAAGCGCTTACCTTTTTTCAAAGGCGAGAGAGGGGTTCTGATTTGGGGATATGGCGGAAATGTTCTGATACAGCAGGCTCGACTGCGTAAGTTGATATATTCCTTATTCATCCAGTCCATGGCTGACATATCGGCTCAGCTTCGTCAACACTATCACAGATCAGCAACAGTCAGAGTCGCCTCCGGTCTGGAAAGGTGGAATATTGGCTGACGAAATGGGCCTTGGGAAAACCTTAAGCATGATTGCCCTTATTGCTTCTGACAAAGATGCGCAGACAGACATCCCACTCCCCGTAACCTATCGGACACACGAGCACCTGATCAGTTCGACGCTTGTCGTGGTACCGCCGAACGGTAGGGACAAATCTTTGACGGGATATGTTATTCACATGCACTAAACCTTTGCTTTTAGTACTTTCCGTTTGGGAAAAACAAATTCAAACGTAAGCCCCCAGCTCTATACCAAGATTCAGGGTAGTTGAATACTATCAAGGCACACCCATCCAGGCCAGCTTACCTGGTTCAAACATCATGGCAAGAATCGTTTCAACCTCAAAGTGGCTGCAAGTCAGCCGGACATTGTCTTCACGACATACCAGACCATCGAATATGAGCGACGGAGGCCAGGATCTACTGGTGAATCCATTTTCTCATTTCGTTGGAATCGTATCGTCCTTGACGAGGGTAAGTCTTCTTGAATCCATGGCCAGATAACACCCTGAGCTGAAAGAACACAGCACATATCATTCGGAACAGCCAAACATCAACAGCGGAGGCCATAGCGTCTCTAAAGGCAATATCCCGATGGGCTGTATCCGGCACTCCCATACAGAACTGTCTGACCGATTTCGCTGGAGTATTCAAGTTCCTTCACTTCCATCCCTATGACGACCCGAAGGCGTTCGATGCCGATATTTCGGAGCTTTGGAGATCAAAACAGCCAGAAGAGGCCGTTGAGAGCTTCAAACGGCTTCTCTCATGTGTCATGATCCGCCGTTTAAAGACCACTGTCGAACTGCCCCCTCGCCACGATAAGATTGTACGCATCCCGTTCGACCCTTGGGAGAAAGAGAAATACCGTAAAGCGGAACGACCGGTAGTTGAAATGCTCGATGGTACCGTGGGGATAAATGGTGGTACTGGGCGTCTCTGGCTCAACGCGTTGGAGCAAATCAACAAGCTCCGCATGTTGTGCAACTTGGGAGTCTCTGTGCCTTTGTCCAGGCCAACGCAAGTACTGCCGACGTACGGAGGAAGCGAAGTGGCATCTGGGATCCTCGCAACTCGGCTATCCATGGGAGGCACTTCATGTGATCAGTGCTTGCAGATGATCGAGCTACCAGAAGCCGGGCCCTTCCCTGAAAGTGACGTTCGTCCGGACCTGTATTACTCGAGCTGTTTTCGTTTGTTTTGCTCCGGCTGCGCAAACCTGCTTCAGTTCGCGGCACCAGAACCCTGCGCATGCGAACCTCGAATTGCTTCTTGTTTTCTTCAGCGGGTTCCGATGATTCCGGTCACCCCGAGAGTGACGCCAAGCGGAGATTCTTCATCACCATCCCCATCCCCAGCTCCATTGGAAGACTATCAGATTTCGAGCAAAGTTCGAACGCTGCTCTCGGAAATTCAAACCCATCCGAATGAGAAAAGGTAAGAGTTCCTGACAGAAATTGATCTCATGGAGAAAATTTGAATGACTGATCCCTGACCGCAACGAGTAGTGTGGTGTTCTCATTCTGGATTTCAAGCCTGGATATGGTGCAGCGAGCTCTAGAGTCGGCCGGTGTCCGCTGCGTGCGCTTTGACGGCAAAGTCTCCGCCAGCAACCGCAAACGTGTCCTGGAGCAATTCAGCCACGATCCCGAGATCAAAGCGATTTTGCTGACCATTTCGTGCGGTGCCGTTGGGTAAGTCTCCGCTGATTTTTTGAGGTGTCCCTTCAACACGGCCAGCTGATGATTCTCATACAAGGATCGATCTCACGGCCGCTTCGCGTGCACACTTGCTTGAGCCTCAGTGGAATCCTTCTGTTGAGGACCAGGCTCTTGCTCGGATCCACCGTATTGGTCAGATGCGGCCAGTCACAACGACTCGCTATGTCATGGAAGACTCTCTTGAAGAGGTTAGTCACCTTGTACAAATATTGGACATCTCAAAAGATTGTTGCTTTCTATTTGAGAAATTGCGCAAGCTAAGAACCTGGATGTCTAGCATATATTAAACGTCCAAGACCGAAAAAAGCTCTTGGCCACTCTACTGCTCTCGAATGGCAACTCATCACAGGTGAGAATCCCGGCCGGCTTGTTCACATCACGAGACGAAATCGAAATTCCTTTGCAAGCACCCTACGACGATATGCTTACGATGTTACCTCATTGCCCAGGAATTGCGGTCTCTAGTCCGCGGAACGTAATTTATCGAGCCTCGGTCGGTCAACGCCAGATAGTGGCGTGCAAGGAAACATTCATTAAATCAAAGTAAAACCTACTTGGCATTTCATCAAGACCATAGCAATCCGACACGATTTGCTTCCGACATAGCCAACCTCGCCACACGATCACTCAGCCCTCCTCCTCCACGACCTCGATCCCCCACCGCTGCTGCCCCGCCCCGTCCCGAAACCACCCCAGCTTCGTCTTGACCCCTTTCTCACCCTCCATCCCGCCCAGCCCCTTCTCCCTCACCAGCCGCAGCAGCTTCTCGCTGCCGGCAACCAGCACCAAGACGTCCGCGACGCACCCGACATCGCGGTCCAGATGCCGCAGGTACCGCCGCTGCAGCGCGGCGATGACGACGACGGCCGTCGCGATCAGCCACGCCAGGATGGCCGCGCTGAGCCACACCGCCACGGCGTTCATGTCGAGGACCTCGGTGCGCTCGGATATCTCGACGACGGCGGTCCTGTTCGTCGTGGACGACGACGACGACGACGACGACGGCCGGGGCGACGTGTCGTCCGCGTTCGCGTTCGCGATCGAGTATGCGTCCAGATCCGCCGGCAGGGTCGCGTCGACGGGCTGGAACGCCCAGCCGCCGGGTCCCGCGGACGCGCCGCCGTCGCCGGCGTAGTGCTGGAAGAAGGTGGAGAGGGTGCGGCGGGCGACGGCGTCCATGGTGGCGGCGTCGAGGAGGGCGGCCGGGTCCCGGCCCGCGAGCGCGTACATGGCGTACGTCATGAAGTCGAGGTTGAGCCCGCGGCCGGCGTCGCGGACGTTGAAGGCGCGGTCGGCGAGGTCTTCTTCCGGGACGGCCCAGGTCGCGTCCGGGTTGACGCGGGTGATGTGGGAGGAGGAGAGGAGGGATTCCTGGAAGAGGACGCCGTAGCTGGCCGGGGGAGGGGAGTGGGTTAGTTCGGGGTTGGTTGCGTTGCTGGGAGGGCTTAATTACCTTGCGGTTACGTTGACGTGGTCCCGGTCGTTTGTGTTGAAGTGGATCACGAATTCGTCCTCCCATGGCGCGGATGTGGACGCCGGAGGGCCGTTTATGGAGAAGGATTGGACGCGCCCTTCGCGGTCCACTACCACGTTTGCTTCGGCCGTCTCTATGGTCGGTGCGCAGTGGAGGGCCGCGGCCTTTGGTTGGTCGATGAAGAGAAGTCTGTCACGGGTTTCCGTGAGCCCGTTCACCTTCTCATTGAAAGATCCGATTACCGCGTTGCCGTGGATCCACTTGGTTGTGAAATTCATGGGAGCGTGCAGTGAGTGGTATTCGACCATGTGGTTCTGCGACCAATACCCGATCGCAGAGGCGTTTCCAGGCCCGTCGGTCTCGTTCAGGCAACATCTGATGCTGGTTCGATGGCCTTCAACGGGCGTGTCGACAAACTCGCTCTCTGAATCAACCGGAGACTCGGTACCAAGCAAGTACCCGACTTCTGCCCCTTCCGGGTTGTCGCTAACAGTCCAAGTTGACGAGTCGCTCAGATTCTGAGGGAGTAGCCACGTAGAGATGTTGCTCAGGTCCTGGTATGGGGTGCAATCAAAGCGGGCTCGAACGGCAGGGGTGGTGACGGAGAAATTTACCGCTGGAGAAAGCGCTGCGATATCAGAGTAGTTTTTCATCGTGTCCATCGGCAATGTCGATAGGTCCAGTGGTACAAAGCTCCACCCATCGCTGCTCCAGAGGGGCTCTGTCCCATTGAGAGCTAGTTGAATCGTGGCTCCGTACATCCAGTTCGTGGAAAGGCGTGTGAAGAGATTAGTTAGAACCTGGCCGACTTGAGGGTTGTCTTCATGAACTGAATTCTGTCTGTCCGTCTCAAAGAGAAACGGGACCGTGCGCATTTCGAGGTGCCGTTGGATTAGAGTGGAGTGTACGATCGTTCCAGTACTACGCTCAAAAAGTGCTGACATCGAAATGGTCACTGAGGGAATCGCGTTAGTGGGTATACGGTCCAGAGGGATTCCAACATACAGATCGGTGACAATGATGTCCCCAGTGTCACAAGGAACAGAACCCAGTGCTTGTTCGAGGCCGCTTTGGCTGCTGCCGCAATCCAATACGACGATTGATAAGACAGATTGGCTCCACTTCCGAGGCTTGTCGGACCTCCGGCCATTGACAGGAAAGGCTGTAGTCTACGGAAAGTGCCATCCATAGCACTCCACCAGAGGCCCACGCAAACAGCGAATACGGTCGGGAGAATGGAAAATGGTGCTATGGTAGATACGTGTGAGTTGAACATAGCAATATTGGCCTGGTATATGAAGGCAGTGTTGTAGAGCAGCGACCGTTTTGCAAAGCTGTAGAGAACAATTATCGCGATGAAGAGCATGGTCAGAAGCAAGACTAAGCCCAATAAGACTCGCAGACGAAGCACAACAGGCCTCCAGTCTGTCGTCAAAGCGACCTTTTTGCTTTTCTTTTCTATTTGCCGTCAGAAATTGTGAACAATACGTACTGTGGGTCGAGACCACTTACTTTGATCAGGTGTTCCTCCGGCCTCACGCATGTGCAAAGTGTGGCTTGTAGTAAAGCAATATTTACGCCGTAGCGATCGCTGTGCCGCCTTTAAGGAGTATTGGTGGAGCTCAAACAAATTAGAATCTTCCCCTTCTCTTATGGAAAGCAAGTTGGCAACGCTGATTGTTGTTGCCGGATCAGCCTTCAGGTTGAGAGGCCTCCGATTGTTGCTAGACAGCGTCCAAATTGAGAGCAGCAAGCATAGCGAAATGCAAAAGAAGGTTACAAGAGTAATTGCAACTCCTTCAATCACTACTACTCGTCTTTCCACCATCGTGATAGAGCCTGCTATGTTGTCCGTTTCGGAAGCGCCGGGTTGGAGGAAAGAATATTGCATAGCTTCGCTTAGGACACGCTGTTTGACCGTAGTCGCACGGGTGATAAGATTCTCATCTTGGACCATTGCCGTCATGTCGAAGTTGTATTGAGCCGCGAGAAGGACGGACAAGTCGTCACCAGAGGGGCGTACCTGATGTTCGGGAGTAGGCAAGTAATCGTACCAGCTTGCGCTGAGGGTAACGTTCTGGAACCCATCGAAATTAAGCATGCTCTCCGGTATGTTGGACCGTTGCCTCAAGTACTCTTCTCTATCGAAATCGATTCCCGAACCGGACCCTGATAGAGAAGCTGTGACATTGGCGTTCCCGATGTAGTTGTGGGAAGAGCATGCTTGAACTGACATGTTGAAATCCGGTAGGAAAGTGAGATTTTCGCTCAACTGCCCGTCCTCATCGGTTTCGAATAGCGGCGTACTGATGAACAGAATTTCCTTGTTCTTGCACTCATCCGACCGATTCAGGAACCAGTATGATGAGTCGAGAGCAAGAGGTACGCCAGCAAAATCGTAGGTCCTGATTGGCCAAATCTTAGACCAAACAGTGCCTCCATACAACATGTTCTGAGCATTGAGCTCAAGGGCACACGAACACCCGTCACTGGACTCCAGTTGGAATGTAACTCTTGGTTCATCTTTCGAGTGGCCTGAGGATGACCACTTTGTCTCATAGGAGGTGTTTTTGCTTACGACCGCCATCGGGTTGCATTCGAGAGCAGAACTGATAACAGAGGTTTCAGCCTGCCAAATTTGCTCAGAGGTCGATAGTACTGGACTAAGGGGTGGCGAATCTTGAAGGTTCGCTGGCCAGACAGGGAACATGCTGTAATTATCCGATATCCAAGCAGAGGTCGAGACGCCTTGCAGCAGATTGCCGATTATCCGTAGGTATGTTTCCCTCCCTGCCTTGAGTGCGATTGGGCTATCCTGTCGCGGAACGAGTCTGGAAAAACCGACGTCCTTGATGATGGGTATATCCTTGGATTCCAACAGCGAGGGCGAAAGAGGCGAGATTGCAAGGAAGCCGATGATATTGAGTAGAGCAGCGGCGATCAAGATCCAGCTTCGATGACCGTTATTCTTCGTCTTGGAAAAGCCGTCAAATAACGCGTTCCACCACGCCCCAGGAGAAAGTAGAATAGTATGCTCCGAAGGCGCCCCATTGGCCATTCGGGCAAAAGCTTCTGTTCTTTTGACGTCGTCGAGTAGCATTGCAGTCATCTGGACGTACAGGACTGCGAATATTGAGGGGCTAAATCGCCAACCGAGAAGAATAATGGAGGATCCGTCATCATTTCCTAGCCCATTGTGCGTAGCTGAGTACCAATACATTGCAATGACTGCTACGAGCAACCACATCATAGAGAGCGTGAGAATTCCCAGGAAATAAGGCTTCAATGTCCGAGGAAGCCATGGACTGGTTTCAGCACGTGCTTCCTTGGCGTCCTGACTGGGTTCTGGCAAAAGAGTCGCTTCGGAACCTGGAAATCCGTGGTGTGGGGATTGCGGCCGCTGCTCCGGGAAGCTGAGAGCACTAAGAGTGCTCGGTGGTTCGCTGAAAAGGTCGGGCCAGTCATGTAGGTATTGGTATTGAACCCGATCAGTTTCCGAAGAGAAGCGGTGCCCATCGCCAAAGCGCTCGTGCTCAAAGGAAATGTTAGGTGATACAGGTTCGTTTTGGGTCGAATCTGTTGATTCTCTCGAGTACGCAGATAATGAACGCAATCGTTGTGTTTGTGCCGGGAGTCCAGAGCTTGTGTGCGTCTGCGCATCGTCATCTGGATTGAGGGGGATGAATTTGATTGAGGAACATTCATCTGCATCTGCTGACATGATCGCGAGAGTACACCAGAGATGATGCCACAGAAATCTTTAGGAAGAAGCTGGTATTTTGAGCCACTTATAGTAGCCAGGCAAAGGCAGACACTTGGCGGTGTAGGGTGGGGCTTCAGCCTTGTGTAAGATCAGGAGGCCGCAGATAAGAGCACTGGTGCCTGGAACACCATAAGGATGGGGCCGAAACTGGGCACTAGGCAAAAGGATAAGAATTCAGTTCGTGGCATAGATGTTTGCCTTGTGTGACTTTGAATGCTGAACCTGTCTCTAATTAGAACAGGCTATGTCGGACAACGCTGGGGCGCAGTCGACCAATGCATTGTCTAGCTTTGTGGCATCACAGCAGACATCCACTTAACTACAGGTATTTAAAAATCTCTTGCGTCAGGTGCAGCTACGATTCCTGAGGCTGATACGGCCCCCACGACGATCGCATCATTGGGCAGAAAAGCGCTCATGTTCAGCCTTGCGCCCGGTCACTGCAAACCGACACTTGGGACAATGTTAGTGATTGACCCGAGTTGCCTCGACTATCTCAAGATTATAATCGGCGAGCTGCTCGACGGTACGGAATACAAAACGATATAAGGGTCCAACGTAGAAGTACTAAGAAGCGGGTTCCATATATGAAATGCATAGCAACTACATCCAATCATACTTTTTTAATCTCACTACTTCATAGGAAAAGAACCTTAGATTAAGATACGTCTGCAGACTGTTTTAGGTCTACAGTTCTTGTTCTTGTGGTCGTGCATTTGATCAGGCTGACAAGGACCCGCTGGCCACATAAATATTTTTAGCCCCACTTCAGGCCATGTGGTTTCCCAATTATACCCTGCTTGAATGACTAAGCTATCTGCAGGGTTATCAACAGCTGTATTGCAGGATATCGTCTGAATGGGTGCTTAAGTTTTCCAGGTTTATCATTTTGGTCGTGATCAGGGCAACGGAAAAGAACTGAGAGAATGCTGTGGACCGGATCAGATCTAGTCGATGTAGCCTTGAACGATGGGTCCAATTGAATACTGGAATTGATACAAGAACAATACCAAAAAAAAGTTTATTGTAGCCTTTGCGTAGCATTGGAGTATTAATGAGCAGCAGCGCTTTAAGGCGCATCGAGCGTAGACGCAGGCTTGGGCTTAACGGTCAATCCACAACGTTCAAAAAGATATCGAAAAGAACGAACTCGCTCGTAATGATCCATCACATGACAATGAAAGTCAGCAACGCGATGATCTCGCGTGACGATCGAGATTCACTCACTAAAACACTGAACCTTGTCAATACTTGCAGTCCGGTACTTGCGGATCGGCGCCAGACAAGCAAACATGTCGCATTATGTCCACGCTGACAGAAAGAATGATGCCAAGCAAGCGCGGCTCGCCAGGAGCCAAGATTTGTGGTTAAACGGGAAAACGACAGCGGGCGCAAAGCCAGTTCATATAATCCAAAACAGCCCAATCCTCGCCATCAGCGCCAAGGACACACTCCATCCTCGGCGCCTTCGGTGGATGCTCTTTGCTTTACTGCAAGGCATGAGCAGTCGGCATTAACTATTGGCAATAATAATGCGATCCACAACAAAAAAAAAAGTCACCAGATCTCGCCCACACCACCAGCGTTGCGTCTCCCGCCGCACCATCGGCCCGACGCATCGACGTGTTCTGCTCGTACTCGTACGCCGCCCGCATGCCGAGCCCATGCAGAACAGTTACGCCCAGCATTTCTTTCCAAGAGAGCGTTCACCCTTGTACATTCCGGACCATTTTGTTGGACCCCAGCGGTGGCGGTAGTTGCAGTGGTGAAACAGGAACGGCCGAGACGGCAGCGGTAGCGGCAGCGGCAGCGGCAGCTGCAGCTCGCGTAGCAAACCCCTGTGCGTCTGAATCCATAGGGTTTCTCGAGCTATAGACGACGAAGTCCTGCAAGCTACCAGATTTTACCTGCCTAGGCGAAGGAAAAAATCTCAATGATTTTTCATCCGGTTCGAGGAGCATCTCATCCGGCGGATGACGAGCGCACGCGGACCACCACTGCTTATTTCTGATAACATGGGGTCGAACGCCACCGAAAAACGCCGCGGCCCACCCAGCGATCGTCGGTGGCTTGCTTTGCCGCGGAGCCAAAACACGCCCGCCCCTGTCCGTCCGCCTCCACCTTCGAACGACCACCTCCGTTTGCCTCCGTGTTAGCGCCCTGGCGTAGTCGACCGACCGACGGCGACGCGGGCTTTCGCTCTGAGCCGGATCGGCACCTGTACGTGCCGAGTCCAGAACGCACCTCCTGCGGCGGCTTCTCTCCAGTTTTCATCTGCCCACATCTTTGCCGCGTTCTTCCCTGCCCGCACGACGTCTCACGACAAGTCCGGAGGCGGGAACGGGCGTTATATGCGTCTTGTGGCCGGGCTCGTAGGCTGCAGGAGGCGCTGTCCCCAGCGGGGTTTCACAGGCCAGGAACGACGGAACGACCGCCCCTCCGCATGGTGTACTCCGGTGTACCACATACGCAGAATCCGCCGCCCGTTTCCGTTTCCCCAAAAGCCCCCTTCCGAACAACGAACGTCATGAGGGAAACGCGCGGATGGCGGCGGGCCTCGAAACGCCGGCCGGCATTGCGCCATCGCAAGGCCCCAGAGAGGTGTTTAAAGCCGGCGCGCGACGAACGTCTCAAGGCCGCCCGTGCGTAAGGCTGTGTTGGTGTGTTGTTTGCGTTTGAGGCTTGACGCGGATGCTACATAGGTACCTAGAACAGCGGGCGCGCCCCAACCTTAACGCAAAACACCCCGTCATCAACGCACGGATCGCGCATTGACGTGTCCCCCTTGCGGGCACGACCAATCCCTTGGTGGATCTATAGGGGACTGGTAATATGACCTTCGGCATGTCGATGTTAGGCACCAACGGAAAAGCCGATGACCGTTTCGTCCGGAGGAAAAACGATGTTATTGGTCGGAGAACACTTCGAAGTTGTAGTCACCATGATGTGCACGTAGAGAGTTCCGTTTTTTTTTTTTGGTGAAAGCACCGAATTGCATTGCGCAGCAACGAAGTAGGTACAAAGAAGTTTTCAAAAAAGGGGGGGTGGGGGAGAAGAACAACTGCCTAATCCCTCAAAACGCTCTTCCACAAAAAAACAATTCTCTCTCCACAAAATCAACAACAACCACTCCTCCTTTCTTCACCTCCTTCCTCCTCATGATCGTTTTTTCTTCCTCCACGAGTTAAACGCTATGCACAAGTAAAAAAATATTCACAAGAAAAGCGGACCGCCCCCATCCACTTAAGCGGAGAAGAAGTCGCGGACGTGACGGCGGACCTTGGCGGCGGCGGCGCTCCACAGCTCGGGGCCGGGCATGGGGTAGCTGTCGAAGGTGGTGTACAGGTTGAACTTGATGCCCGCATCATCCGCCTTGTAGAAGGCGGTGGCCTTCTCGCCGCCGGAGATGGCGGTGCTGCCGTCGCCCGTGACCTTGACGTTGAAGCACTGGGGGTAGTTCTGCGCGCCGTTCTCCTGGCTGGCGCTGTGCAGCGCGATGATCTCGTGGCGGACGACGTAGTTGCCGGCCTTGAGCCCCGCCGGCAGCGTCGCCGTCGCGGTGAAGTTGTTCGAGATCAGGTCGTCCGTCGCCCAGGTGCCGGGGCTGCTGCCGGAGGTGAGGCCGTCGGCCTGGAACTTGACCCACGACAGCGACGTCTTGTCGACGGTGGTGCAGTCGCCCTCGCAAGAGGCGATGTAGTTGATGACGGGGCCGTGGTGCGAGTCGGGCCAGGTGCTCCACTGGATCTCGAGCTTGTCGCCGGCCGCGGCCTCGACGTAGGCCTTGCCGGGCTTGCCCTCCTTGTGGCAGATGATGTCGCCCGAGCTGTAGGTGCTGGGGTCGACGAAGCCGTTGTCGAGGTTTTCGGCGGTCCAGCCAGGGACCTCGGGGACCGGGGTCTGGTAGGCGAAGCTGGGGTCGTAGCCCTGGAAGGACTTGCCGTTGACCTTGATGGTCTGGACGTGACCGTGGGCCGAAACGGTGGCGGCCATGGCGCCGATGGCGAGGAGAGAGGCAGAGGCGTGCATTTTTGCTGGGTGGTTTGGTTTGGTTGGTTGGTTGGTGGTTGAAAGTGGTCGTAGAGCGTCTAGCGCTGAGGCGAACGAGAGAATAGAGTGAGAGAGCGAAAGCGGTAGAAGGCAGTGAATGTGAAGTTGGTTGGACCAGCCGTAAAGAACAGAAAGAGATCGTGAGACTTGGTGGTTTATATACCTTCTGAGCCTGTGAGAGACTCCGGGAGGAAACACCCAAAGCGGTAGTGGGCCGGGATCCCGAATTAGATTACACTTGATGAAGGTGGATGTTTCGAGACATGCGCATGGTTGTCGGGGCTGATCCACCGCTGCCACGTCAAGGCGGCCAGCGGTCGACCATTTCCTGGTTCCAGCACGCGCTCTACACCAGGCCAAGCTCTGCCATGGTATTTCTTCCATCCAATCGGCATGCGTCTTTGCCGCAGGCGGTACACGGCACGCCCTCGCCGTCGTGGCACTCGGCAAAGCAGTCCCGCCGAGTTCGCCGGCGCAGTGCGCATGACGGGGCTCACCAGGGGATTGCGATGGAGTCCTTCGCCGGATCGAGCGGGACCTCAGGCTGAGAAGCGAGAGAGAAGGGGCCCGAGGAGAAGGAGAGCAAAACGTCCAAACACCCGGCAAAACAGAAACGGTCAACGAATAAAGAATGATCGGCGGTCGATACTTGCCTGTGGAGGTGGCGCGCGCTCGGCTATCTGGTGGGCCATGCTTACAATCATGCTTCCCCCGTCTTCGCCCTTTTGGGCCTTGTTTTAGGTGCGCTTAACCGAGCCTTGTCCTGTTTCGCGCATTGCGGCAGCTGACGCGTTGGGAAGGGACGGCAGACGATCAGTGGGCTGGGTGGTGACACTGGTGTGGGAGAGGGGTGGAGGTGCAATTAATCGAAAGCAGAGGCGTGAGACGCCCAGGCGATTTCTCGGCCCGCCGGCCTGGAGGGCAGCACTGCCGCCGTGCGCCAAGAATAACGTCTGCTATTCGTGTCAGCCCTCATTGGTGGAGAAAACACGCCAGAGCCGAAACAGGAGGATGTGACGCAGCTCTGTTGGATTGTCAGTCTACAGAAAAGTCCAGAAGGAACCACTCGCACCGCCGCAGACGAGTTTCGGGCCCCTCTCCTATTCGCCCTGGCCCCAGCGCCTATGCCCTGCGGATCCCTGTCGCACTCGTATCCTGCCACCTACCCGAGGAAAACCAAACATCAAACCAAACCTCGGGCGGCACGGCAGTCATCCAGCCGCCTGCTCAGTTGACCGTCTCCTTCTGGGAACCGCAAAGTCCCCGCTCGTATCCACCCAGGCCGTTGAATACCGAGGAATCGAGGTGGTGGTAGGATAATTGTGGGCAGCCAACCGGCTTTACGACGGGGACGACCTTCTCGTTCAGCAACTTGCCTACCGGTTCGAGGTCCTGGTAAATGGCCTTTAAGAACGGTTCCATGAAACAAGGCGCAGACTCCATGGCGAAGCAGACCGGATGAAGGGGCTCAGTGAGCATGCCTGCCATCATGTAGTTGCCGTCCGTCAGCTTGTCGACACCCAGCGCCCTGAAGCTGTCCACCCTGCCGTCCGCATTGCCACCAATGGAGTAGACGTCTAAGAGGGTCGGGTTCTGCTTGAAGGTGTAGACGATATCGTTGCTGAGATCTCGGAAGCTGTAACGACGAGCCGAGTGGCGGCGGTACGAGTTATCCGGAATACGCTCGTTACCCGATAGCTTTGAAGCTGTCAGTACATCGCAACCAAGAAGCTGCATGTAGGTAAAGAAGCACTATGAGGACACAGGACAGAACCATTGTTCTGACTCCCGCTAGATTGTATTGCAAGATAGTCAACTTACGTATTCCAGACCACGCTGTGGATCCTCCGTCACTTCAAAGAAGGACCTAAGTGTTTTCCTGTTCAAGCGACCGTTCGGATAATCGGCGCTGTGGTTCGCGAAAATCGTTGAGATGAACATGTGGGCGGCCAGGGATCCGGTCATAGCATTGCCAGTGCTCAAGAACATGTCTGGATTATGTTGGAGATAGTCCATGGTCCTCGCGCGCATGTTTGTCAAGAACATCGAGAGAGAGATCGACACCTTCTTCAGCAACACCCGCCTGTCTGTCGTAGAGCTGCTCCATGAAGTCGATGTTCAAGTGAACATCATTCGGGTTGGCAGCGTTACGGGAGTCGTAAAGGTCGGAGCGAGTAGGTAGAGCATCGGTTCCCATGATATTGTGCGTGCCGCTGAGGGCCCGAGTTGAAGCCTTCGGCTGATACGTACAGCTCGCCTTCGTGCGAGGCTGGTCACCGCCAATGAAGAATGTCCACATGTGGCAACTACCGCTGGCAGCGAGCGAAAGCCAGACTAGGCACTCAGGGGTCAACAGCATAGACTGGGACGAGGTGTTGATATATTGTCAAAGAATTTAGGTCAAGGGTAATGCTTACCATCCGTCACAGCCTTGACCAGCTCGTCATGGCTGGTGACGCTGCCGTGGGATATGAAGCCGCCGTGATGTAGAGGTCATTACGTCCTTGGTAAAGGTAAACACATGGACTTACTGATTGGCAAGAGTATGCAGGCCAGGGTAAGGGACCACGAGCATCGCCAGGGCCGAGGTGAACGAATTTGTGGACATCATTGATATCGACGAGCTGATCACGGGGATCGAATGGAGTGTCCAAGTGGCCGACAGAAGGACGACGGCCAAGCAGGGTGGATCCAGTGGCTACGACCGGAGTGCTGGTGGCCAGAACACAGGCGAGAATGAGAATGGCCTTCCTGTTGAACGAAACAAGTACGGTGAGCTTGTCGCGAAGCTGGACTTGTTGGACGCGGTTGAGCTGCAGTTTCGGCTGCGGGTGTGAAGCTCGGAGGAGAGGAAAGGCAATGGAGTCAATGGTGCGAAAGGTTTATATAAACCGGCGCCATCGTTCTCGTACCAAGGCCAAAGTGTAGCCGAAACGACAAGGTGAGCAAGTTTGCGCAGGATGGATGGTGACAGGATCACCTGTTCCTAATTGAAGCGGGATCTGCCGCAAGCACGGGCTCACAGCATTGATGAAACGAAAGTAACGAGTTGTACAGGAGCAAGCCGGTCGCCAGTTTTATGGCGAACAGAAGAGGTGTCGTACCACGACCTAAGATTTGCAGGGCGTTGCGAGCATCTGGTCGCGAGTGAAGGTTGAAGTACCATTTGACGTGCCTGCTTTGATTCCTTTGTACGTTTATGTCCGGATTAAAGCTTCCGTTTCCCATCAGCGGGATCATTTGTCTGTTGCAATGTACCACGGACCGAAGTCGCGATGTTTCAAGACCCTGGAGTAGCAGGATCTGCATGATGGACAGTACAAGCTATCCACGTGCAGGGGTGTGGGCGATCTTGCCGAGAACCATAGGCAAAAATGCGGAGTAAGACACAATCACCCCCCAAAAAGGGACTCTGAAACGGTAGCGGCCACTGACACCAAGCGGCAAAAACGAAATAGATTGCACTCACTGAACAACGGGCATTCAGCCTTAGGTGATATCCATTGCATCCTCGCCCTTGCCAATATCGACCGCGCCGCTCACCTCATTGAAATCTTCCAACTCCTCACTTACTGTTTTTAACTTTTCTTTTACGCTCGCGACACCTTCAAATCCTACAATGTGCCGAGCAGGCGGGTTGTCGTGGCCTCCAATCGCAGTGAGAGCATGGACCGTTTCCGCAATCAGTAACGTACGTACAGAAGGGTCCAGCATCGGGTATAAGGAAGTGATCTGTGAGGACGAAAGGAGATCGCCGGTTGAATGCACGTTGGCCGTGCTCGCTGGAGAAGGACCTTCATCGTCCGCAGACGGGGATGGCTGGTTTGCAAGACCAACGGATCTGGTGTCCAGCTTGTCAAGCAAGCCGCTGAAAATCTCCCGACAAAGAGGAGCGGGGTTAACATCCGGTGCATACTCCTCCATTGGAGGAGCTGAGGTAATGCGGTTTGTCAAAACATTGACTTCCATGTTCGGTTGGACGATGGACATTTTGATGTTGAACGGCGCTATCTCGTAAGCCAAACTCTAAAATGACATTGTCAGCTTGTGAGCCCCACGGCTTTCTTCCGCAGGCTTACATCACAGTATCCCTCGATAGCCCACTGGGCGGCACAGTACATTCCAAGTCCAGGCGTGCCCAGGTGGCCGGTTGTCCCTGTCAGCATGATGATGTGGCCATTTTTCGCAGCCCGCATGGTGGGCAAAACGGCCTTGATAATGTTGACATTGGAGAAGAAGGTGGTCTCGAATTGGTCACGGGCGAGGTTCATGGTCCGAGTCGATTGTGCCAATTCCTCGACTGTGCCGACGACCGTCTCGCTGGAGCATCCCAGTAGCACATCGACCTTGTGAAAGGCATCAACAGCTTCGGCGACGGCGGATTGACACTGGCCGATCACCCTATGGGCTATCTGTCAGCCACGACTCTAAATCACATGACGCGGAACCAGGAAGCAAGGCATTGATAAGCAAGCATTCAGACCGGCGCGCCTTACCTGGCATCCAGGCCCACGACGCGCAGCCTCTCCTTCCAGCGCTCCTTGTCGCCCTCGGCGCTGCTGACCTTGTCGAGGAAGCTGCGGAATTCCTCGCTGCGGCCGCTCTCGCGCTCGAACTCGGCGGGCAGCACGCCGGCGACAACGTAATCGCCATGATCGAGGATCTGGGTGGCCAGGGCGATGCTAATGGGCGACGTGCCATTCGTCAGAAACCAGACGCGCGGGGCATTGTGCGGTGGGAATCGCGGAGACCGAGGCCGAGCGGGACGTTGCTGTTGCGCCGCGGTGGATGCGTCGGACGGCGCTGCACCGCTGGCAGAGGCGGCATCTTGCGATGCGGGCGGCGGTGAAGCCATTGGTGCACAATCACGGGGGATGAGGCGCTCGGGAGTTGTTTTGGCTCATGGTGCCGGCGCGTGGGGCGTGGAGAGAAGGAGAGGGAGACGCGACGGCGGAGATGCGACAGCCGCGCGCAGTCACCAGCCGAGGCCGAGGCCGAGCGTGCAGTCGGACAAATGACGCAGCCCGCTCGTACCCGATAACAAAACCATGTCCGCCGCCGCCTTACAGTGTCAGCGCGTTCTCGCTGCGCTACAACATGTTCTCCTCACGGTGTGCCCGTCGTTCGCTGTTCACCGCGTCCTATCCTCGCAGGCGTAATGCTCCCAGCAGGAGCATCCCGATCCCGAAATTCGACACCGCGCCGTTCCCCGTCGTAGACTCATGTCCATCGCCGACATGCAGCTGTCGCCCCATGCCCGCCTTCCCCGAGGGCCTTGAGATAGACCACAAGCAGAATCTCAACGGCACAATGGGTGGTTACGCCGAGCAAATCCTCATCGCCACCGGCAAGGACGACTGGAAAAGCCGGATAGAAGAGGACGACGACGCACACTTCCAGCGCCAGGTCAAGGACGTACTTGGAAGGAAGGGAGAGCTCAGTGATGTCCGTCTCCATGGTGTATGAGCACGGCGCGCGATGGGGAAGCGCACACGCTTTGGGTCTGCGCATCTTGGGGGAGCAGACCCAAGCCTATGCCCGTACATGCTCCCCTCTACCGCGCGCCGGATGCTTCGTATTGGATGTTTGCTGACTTTGCCTCTACAGCCTTACCATAATGTCCTGATCACGAATGTATCCTTTCCCGGCGCATCGTCATCCTCCGATTCTGCATCCGCATACCTTTTCCCGAGCTTCAAGTACATACCCTCGATACCGCTGGCTGGAGGTTCGGTCAAGAATTTCATACGGGGCTTCGCGAAACCGAAGCAGCTCCACAAGATGCACAGGGATGTGCTCTCGCCGGAGGAGCAGGCTAAGCTGGTGCGGGACGAAGGGCTCCAGGACAGCTTCGCCGGCGTCCGGGAGGTGGATGAGGTGCTAGTGCTGATCTGCGGACATGGCGGGCGGGACGCTCGGTGCGGCATTCTGGGACCGATCTTGCGCCAAGAATTCGAGGAGAAGCTCAAGGCCAAGGGAATAGACATTCGGCCGCAGCCGGATCTGGAGCAGCATCACGGAAATGCGCTGTCGGCAAGCGTCGGCTTGATCAGCCACATTGGAGGACACAAATATGCGGGAAATGTCATCATCTACATTCCGAAAACATTGAAGGAGGCGGGGCATCCATTGGCCGGAAAGGGCATCTGGTATGGCCGTGTTGGTCCGGAGCAAGTGGAGGGCGTCGTGGAGCAGACAATCGTGCAAGGCAAGGTTGTCAAGGACCTGTTTAGAGGCGGCATCGAGGATAATGATGCCAGGACTATACTTAGATTATGACCGCTGTCGAGAGAGTCCATAGAATCGCGGTAGGCTTAGATCTTGGCGAGTGGACCGTGGCGGTAGGGCTGAAATATGCTTCCGCCGAACGCTCCGCCGTGAAGCTTCTCTTCACTCACCTTTTACCTAACACATACTCCACCTCTCCCACCTCACGTCTCCGCCTCCGACCGCCGTGAATGCCGCGCATCCTCCACGCCTCGCTCCGCCCCAATGCCGGCGTCCTTCTCGTCCTAGGCGGCAGCACCGCCGGCGGCTTCGGATACCGCTACTGGGCCAGCTCCAAAGACGAATCCGCCGCTGAATCCGCAACGCTGCACCCGCTCCGCTTCGCACACTACGCCATCGCCGACAGAGCACCCGTCTCATCCACGAGCAGCCTCTTCACGCTACAGGCCCGCGACGCCGCCGCCTCGACCCAGCAGGACCTGCAGGACATATGGGCGCGCAGCGTGTGGAGCGTCGAGGCGAAGCAGCCGCAGCTGCAGATCGCGCGCGCGTACACGCCCCTGCCTCCGACTTCATCGTCGTCCTCCGAAACGGACGGCAGCACCACCGACGCCTCGCAGCTCCGCTTCCTCATCCGCCGCGAGCGCGGCGGCGAGGTGTCCAACTACCTGCACCGGCTGCCGCCGGACGCCACCGTCGAGCTGCGCGGGCCGCACGTCGCGTTCGAGATCCCGGACGACGTCGGCGAGGTGCTGTTCCTGGCGGGCGGGACGGGCATCGCGCCCGCGCTGCAGGTGGCGCGTGCGTTGCAGATGGGAGGGCGGGAGGGGGCGCGGATGCGGATACTGTGGGCGAACAGGAGGAGGGAGGATTGCGTTGGCGGCAGGAGCGATACGGCGGCGGCTGCGCAGGGGACGGGTGGCTCTGGGTGGGGGAGCTGGCTGGGGTGGAGCGGGAAGGAACACAAGGAGGATGCCGCTGGGCCGACTGGCGGTGAGACCGGTGTCATTGTGAGGGAGATTGACGCTCTGAAGCAACGCGCGGGCTCTGAACGGCGGCTTGCTGTCGACTACTTTGTCGACGAGGAGAAGACGTTCATTCAGCCTTCCCACGTTATGCGGCATCTGCAAGATGCGAGCAAGTCCGGAGAAAAGAGCTCTGGATCACGACTCATCCTGATCTCTGGTCCTGATGGCTTCTTGGAGTACTGGGCTGGCCGAAAAATATGGGCCGAGCAGGGAGAAGTCCAAGGCCCACTCAGAGGAGCCCTGTCAAAGATGGACCTTAAAGGCTGGAGAGTATGGAAGCTCTGAAGTCCATCCGTCACCGGAAACAGGATTCGATGACGGATTTGCGCCAAAGCACGGCAGCACGTCGAAACGTTCTCGCTTTCCAGCTGTATGATATATGGAACACGCCTTGTGGCATACCACCAATGGGCACAACCAAGATCAAGTGCTGATCTTCGTCTGGCATGGGTGCTCGGGATTTCCGACATGTGGGTATGACTTGTACAATCTGATCCAATACTCTAGAGCCATTAACAATAAACACATGTCGTTCTGGAGCTACTTTCTCCATGATCCTCCATCGCTGGGTCTTCGTCGCCGACGTCGTGTCCCCTCGCGGATTGCTATTCGTGGGAGACCGGTTATCGGACATGCCGAGTCAGGATGCCGCGTAACCTTTCCCCAAGTAGCAATGAGCGACTAATCCACCTGCAGAAAGACTACGAGGCCACCGGAGCCGCTTGCTTGCTCTAGACCGGCTGCGGAATTCCTCCCGCTGCAATGGTAATCACCGTCCCGACCTCGCAGAACATAATCCGTACATATCAGCGCATTCCCTGCTTTGATAATGTTCTGCGCCGGTTTCCACCCTCTCCCATACAGCGTAATCCTCAACCATGGCCCAGAATGAGGATGCCGAGCGACCGGACAATAGCGGCCAAAACGAGAAAACCAATGGCGTGACCACGTCCGCGGTCGCGCAAGCACCGATCAACAATGAAGCCAGGCCTGATGTATTCTCCTCCACCGTCCAGGAGATTATGTTCGTCGCGGTCGCGACCATGGCCATTTCCATGTCATCCCTCCTCAACGGCGCCATAACGGTCCTTACGTCGCAGGTTCAGAATGAACTGAACATGACCACCGCGGAACTGACGTGGCTGGCCGGTTCATCCTCGTAAGTCACATGGTGGTTGATTCCATGGTTTCTCATCGCTGACAGCTGTTTCGCAGACTGGCCTCTGGTTCGTTCCTGTTATTCTTCGGCCGACTGGCCGACCTCTTTGGCCGGAAAACGCTCTT
The DNA here is from genome assembly GCA_022560015.1 of Diplodia mutila. Lineage (NCBI taxonomy): Eukaryota > Fungi > Ascomycota > Dothideomycetes > Botryosphaeriales > Botryosphaeriaceae > Diplodia > Diplodia mutila. Next base: position 2,942 of record JAFISB010000112.1, on the reverse strand, counting down.
CATCGGCAGCATGGCTCTCTTCGCCGTCTTCGCTCTGGCCGCCGGTTTCTCCCAGACGCCTCTGCAACTCGACATCCTCAACGGCGTCATGGGTCTCATGTCCGCTGCCGCCGTTCCTCCGGCCCAGGGCATGCTCGGCAACATCTACCAGCGGCCTTCCAAGCGGAAGAACAAGGTCTTCGCCTGCTTCAGTGCCGGCAACCCCATGGGCTTCGTCTTCGGAAGTATATTTTCAGGCATCGCCACGCAACTGTTCAACTGGAGAGCCAGCTTCTTCCTGTTGGCCATCATCTACGTCGTCATCGTGGCCATCGCGCTGTTCAGCGTCCCAGTCGACCATACGCAAAAGGAAACCATGTCGGTACAGGCGGTTAAGAAATTCGACGTCGTTGGTACCATCCTGACCGTGGCGGGCATCGGCTTGTTCTCTGGAGCATTAAGGTATGTATACCATCCCTCACCATCACAGCGGATTGCAAAAGAGTTGAGCCCACCTACATCTATCTCCCAGAGATAGTGGTGTGTGCGGGTTCAATAACCCGTATCGATGTCTGGATACTTGCTCCAACTACCCACGTAGGAAAGACGTAGCGTTCGTTACGGGACAAGGACGGACCAATTCTTTTGCAACCCACTGTATCACCTCCACCGCCGCTAACAACCCACAGTCTCGGCTCCGACGCCCCGCAAGGCTGGAAAACGCCCTACGTCCTCGTCCTCCTCATCCTTGGCGCGCTCCTCATCCTCGGCTTCGTCTACTGGGAGCGGTGGTGCGCGTACCCGCTCGTCCCCATGAGCATCTGGCGCGACCGCGACTTCTCGCTCGTCATCACCGTGCTGCTCCTCGGCTTCCTCGCCTTCCCCATCATGGCGTTCTGGATCGCGCTGTACATGCAGAAGGTGCGGCACTACTCGGCGCTGCTCGTCGCCGTGCACATGCTGCCCATGGCCATCGGCGGCATCATCGTCAACGTCGTCGCGGGGCTCGTCATGCACCGCGTGTCCAACACCGTGCTCATGGGCGTCGGCGCCACCGCGTACGTCGCGTCGTTCCTGCTCATGGGGCTCCAGCACGCCGACAGCTCGTACTGGGCCTTCATCTTCCCGGGCCTGCTGCTCGCCGTCGTCGGCGCGGATTTCGAGTTCTGCGTCGCCAACATGTACGTCATGTCCAGCTTGCCGCCGCAGCAGCAGAGCATTGCCGGCGGCATCTTCCAGACGGTCACGAAGCTGTGCGTTACCATCGGGATGGGCATCAGTACGGCCATCTTCGATGCGGTGGAGGTCAAGGGGATCGCGACGAGCGGGTACTTTGCGAACGATCCGATTGAGCCGTATGCGGCGACGTTCTTGTACTGTGCGGGGATCTCCGCGGTGGGGATTCCGCTGTGTGCGTTCTTGAAGATCGGGACGCAGGGGCATACTGGTGAGGAGGAGAAGAGCGCGTCGGCGAGTGAAAGTGGAGTGGGCGGGGACAGGCATGAGGATGAGGGGGTGAATGCGAGTGCGGAGAGTGTGGTGCGGGATGATGATGAAGCGAGAGGAGACGGGGAAAGGGAAAAGCAAAAGGAGGACGTCTAACATGTTGGCGCCGAAGTTTGCGGTCCATGAAGATCAAGGAACACTGGCGTTGGAACAAAAAGGGCAAAAAAGCAACTCGTTGCTCAGGTCGGATGCACACCCAGCCACAGTCCCGAGTAGTCATCTCTCCGAATTGGTGCAGGAACCGTAGTGTGACACCAACCAGGATCGAACTCATAAACTGCTACCAAGCGCTCACCTTCCCTACAAGAATACCCAATGGATCACAGACCTGCGGGTTCTACGCTGTAAGGTCCCGGTGGCAATGTATAGTGCCGGAGCATGCCCATCACACTAACCGTCCGATTTTGATAATGGGGCTGTTGCCTTCACGGTTTATATCCCTATCTGTCCCGTAGGGATGTCGCCAACTGCTTCCAGTACGTGATTTCAGGGTTCAGATGATCCATGGCATGGATGGTTTCTTGTCCGAACCAGTGTTCGTTGCGCTTCGGACTGCGTTACAACCGCATATAAAAGTTTCGAATTTTCTCTTCCCATCTCCAACAATAATCCTACCCTTTCAACGACAATGTTTCCATCAGGATATATGCACCCATATACGCCACCATATCCAACAACAATCCCACCGCCCCCACCAGCAATCCCCCCGGCTCTTCCACCACCCACCCCGCCCACCACCATGGACGCCGCCATAGCGACCCACATCGCCAACGCCAAAAAGGACCTCAGCCGCTACAAACGCCACCTCACGCCCACCCGCCGCCTGCGACTCTGGCTCCAAACGCGCCGCATCGCCCTCGCCCGCCCCCCCCCCCCCCCCCCCCCCCCCCCCCCCCCCCCCCCCCCCCCCCCCCCCCCCCCCCCCCACCCCCCCCCCCCCCCCCCGCCCCCCCACCCCCCCCCCCCCCCCCCCCCCCCCCCCCCCCCCCCCCCCCCCCCCCCTTCCCCTTCCTCCTCGACAACACAACGACAACAACAACAGCACCGCCCACCCCGCCCCTCCTCCGCCTCCCCACCGAGCTCCTCCTCGCCATCGCCGCCCACCTCTCCCCGCCCGACCTGCTCGCCCCGCAAGCCGCCTCCCTCCGCGGCATCCCCGCCCTCGTCGCCCCGGACGACGCCGCCGCCGCCGTCCGCTTGGCTCGACCGCGTGCGCTTCTCCAACCGCCCTCGCGCGCGCCTGCGCCGAGGGACGACGCGGGGCACTTCGGGGCCGCGCGCTACATCTGTTCCGGCCGCGCGGGGCTGCTCCCTCCCACGTCGTTCGCGAAGAGGGCGAAGGGCTCGGCGGCGAGCCGGCGCCGCTGCACCGGGTGTCGGGGGGGGGGGGGGGGGGGGGGGGGGGGGGGGGGGGGGGGGGGGGGGGGGGGGGGGGGGGGGGGGGGGGGGCGGGGGGG